>CM051458.1:49307717-49323868 GCA_028274465.1 Plantago ovata
CTGAAAGATGTCGGCTAAATCGTCCATTTTCAGGACGATTTGCGTATTCTGAACGTGGTGAAGATCACTTTTTCAGTGACATCCTGACCATCAGTTGGAGTCTGGATTTATGCATTTTGTAGAATTCTTGTATCTAACATACTCACTTTCTTAGGGCGAGTGTTATAAAGAGAGTGAGGCCTTGCTGTTTTATCAAGTCAAGCGCCTCCTCATGATCACCGTCAAGTTTCTTATCATAGAAGTATCGGATATACTTCTCTTGGCAAACCACCCATGCATCAATCATCTCTCCCACTTTGCAGTGTCTAGGTATGCAGGCGGCATGGGTTTTCGGTTATTCTATCGTTTTTCAACACAACTTTCACTGTTTGGTCAGCGGAGTTATCACCGGAGCAGTGCGTTTTCAGCACTGTCAACCTTAGATGATTTTGAAGTCTTAGAGGAATGTCTCTTTGGTGCCATTTCTTTTATAGGGTGAGAAATGTGTACGAAAAGTTTACTTTGCTTTTTGACCGGAAGTACAGTAGATTCAGGCTAAAATTTGCAGAGAAAAGAAATGTGAGTTAAAGAATTTTGTCTTTCTCTAACTCCTTGTTTATATAGTGTCTCTGATGTGCAAGAAGCTCAATCGATTTTGAGTTCTCAGCAAGGGTAAATCAGAGATTCAACAGCGTTAGTGGAGCCTTTG
The DNA here is from genome assembly GCA_028274465.1 of Plantago ovata. Taxonomy (NCBI): domain Eukaryota; kingdom Viridiplantae; phylum Streptophyta; class Magnoliopsida; order Lamiales; family Plantaginaceae; genus Plantago; species Plantago ovata. The sequence continues at coordinate 49,308,406 of CM051458.1, forward strand.
CATTAAATGCGTAGTGGCCCACTAACAAATACCGTCAGAGCACTCTTTCTCTTTGTAATATTAACTGTTAGATAAAAAACGCCTTTTAATCAATGACCACGATTGTAATTCATGTCATGATTATTAACGAGTATATTTGTGCCCGATTAACGTCACAAATTGATTTTACCTAGATTTATGGGATTTGATTGCTTGCTGAAATAAACAAGAATCTTTTCAGCGAGTTTGTGTAACCAGCCTTGTTACTTGCCGAAAGTTCCCCCTTAATCTGATATCTCATATTTCTTTAAGTTAAAAGACATTTCTGAGTTCCCGTATCAGCAAATTCTTTTCATCTTGAGGTATCTTTTGGTAAAATCTGAGAAGTGAGTTTGCTCTTTTCTGAGTTCCCGTCTCAGAGTTTTCTTTTGATACTTGAATACCTGTTTCAGTATCCTTGATTGTCTGAATGCCTGTTTCAGCAATCTTTAAGGTTTTTCTCTTACTGAGTGTCCGTCTCAGCAAGTGATCAAGTTTCCTAACAAATACCCGTTTTGAAGGAATTACTTGCTGAATGCCTTTTTCAGCAATCATATAGTGACCTATCATTTCTTTTTAGAAGAAATCAGTGGAAGGAGCTTATTTTTCAAGTAAGCATACTTTGGCTTGCTGAATACCTATTTTAGCAATCTGCCAATTGTATCCCTTATTGAGGTAATTCAGTCAATCCAAGGTTATACCTCAGCATTGCGAATCTATTATCTGGTAGGGGCTTGGTAAAGATGTCAGCAAGTTGATCATCAGTACCTACTTTTACAACCTCAATATCTCCTTTTTCCACATGATCTATAATGAAATGATGTCTAATATCAATGTGTTTAGTCCTTGAGTGGAACTTAGGATTTTGCGTGATAGCAATAGCACTTGTATTATCACAAAAGTTTGGTGTTTTCTTTGCAGAAATACCATAATCTCTTAATTGTTGCTGAATCCATAGGATTTGAGCTGTGCAACAACCAGCCGCAATGTATTCAGATTCAGTAGATGAATTGGCAACACAGGTTTGCTTCTTGCTGAACCATGATATTAATCTAGTACTGACATGTTCCAGAGGTACTTTTCCATCAAGAGTTGATCCTCCATGATCAGCATCAGATTAACCAACCAATTCAAGTCCAGAATCTTTAGGATACCGTAATCCAACATTGACTGTACCTTTGACATATTTCAGTATCTTAAGTGCCTTTTTGTAGTGTGATTCTCTTGGATCAGATTGTAATCTTGCACACACACAAACAGCATACTGAATGCCAGGTCTACTTGTTGTTAAATACAACAAGGAACCAATGAGCTTCCTATACTTTTGTTCTTCAACACTTTTATCTTCTTTAGTATAGCCCAATTTGGTACCAACACTCATAGGGATCTTTTCAGGTTTTTCTTCCTCTTTGATCCTAAATTTTATGAGCATTTCTTTCGTATACTTTGCTTGATTTATGAATATTCCATCTTTGAGTTGCTTGACTTGCAATCCTAGGAAATAATTCAATTTTCCCATCATACTCATTCAAATTTATTTGTCATGAGTTTGGCAAAATCATCACAAAGTTGCTTGTCCTTAGATCCAAATACTATGTCATCCACATAAATCTGAACTAAGAGTATTTTACCATCATGGTTCATGGTAAACAAGGTTTTGTCAACTTCACCTTTCTTGAAACCATTATCCAGCAAGAACTTGGCCAAAGTATCATACCAAGCTCTAGGTGCTTGCTTTAGACCATATACAACTTTCTGAAGCTTGTATACCATCTTGGTTTCTGAGGGATCGTTCAAAGCCAGGGGGTTGTTCTAAGTAGACTTCTTCAGCAAGTTCACCATTCAAGAATGCACTTTTAACATCCATTTGATAAACAATGAAGTCATTGTGAGCAGCAAAGGCCAAGAAAAATCTAATTGCATCCAATCTTGCAAATGGTGCATAAGACTCATCATAGTCCAATCCTTCAGTATGACAGTAACCTTGAGCAACTAAACGTGCTTTGTTTCTTGTTACTTCACCAGACTCACTCAGCTTGTTTCTGAACACCCACTTTGTACCAATAGCTTTCTTGCCTTCAGCAGGAGGTGCAAGTTTCAAGACTTTGTTCCTTTCAAATTGATCCAGTTCTTCTTGCATTGCCTTGATCCATTCAGAATGCTTTAGAGCTTCTTCTATGGTCTTGGGTTCAATTTCTGAAACAAAGCAAGAGAACAAAGATTCTACTTCTACGACATTTGCTTCTTCAGCAAGTCCATGAGTAGCAGAAACTTTGGATCTAGTCACTTGGCGTTTGTCAATATCACCAATCATATCCGTAGAGGGATGATCTCTAATCCATTTGTTAACAGGCTTTCTGCTCTTTGGATCTAGATACGTTTACTCATCAGCATGTGACTCTTCAACATGTACTTGTTCAGTACTACTGGTATTTTGTGTCTCTGCTGAGATTGGTTCATCAACAACTACTTGTTCATCATTGCTAGATTGTGGTAACTCATCAGCAGGCACGGGAGGTTGCGTAGTTTCAGCAACATCCGGAGCAACTGCGTCTTTTGCTGGAAATTCTTTGTCATGAACTATATTTATCTTGTCATGACTTGGGGGAGGAGAGTCATTGTCAGAATCATCATTTAGTTCAATTGACTTGATTTTCCTAGCATCAAATTCAGTTCTTTGCTCATGTATGATTAGCTTTCTCATACATTCTGATATTTCTTCTTCAACAGGCACTCCTTGTATCTTTTCGTAGAATACAACATGCACTGATTCTTCGATCTTTTGTTCCTTTTTGTTGTAAACTCTATAAGCTTTACTATGCAATGAGTAACCAAGAAATATCGCTTCGTCTGCCTTTGGTTGAAATGTTCATAGGTATTCTCTACCAGTTATTAAGAACGAAACACTTACAACCAAATACTCTTAGATGAGTGATATTAGGAGGTCTTCCAACAAATAACTCATAAGGAGTTTTGTTGTATTCCTTAGTAATCAGACATCTGTTTTGAGTGTAACAGGCGGTATTAATCGCTTCAACCCAGTAAGCCTCACTTATTTCAGTGTCAGCAAGCATTGTTCTTGCGGCTTCTTTTAGGGTGCGATTCTTCCTTTCAGCAACACTGTTTTTTTGTGGTGTCCTTACTGAGGATAACTGATGTTGTATTCCTTTTCAAGTGCAATACTCAGTTATGTAATGGTTACAAACTCAGTACCATGGTCTGTCCTTATGACTTTTACCTTGTCATTTTTCATGACTTCAAGCTTATTCAGCAAGTTAGGTATTTCAGTCCTTGTTTCAGATTTGTGTTTGATAAATACTACCCAAGTGAATCTTGAATAGTCATCTACCACCACCAGACCATACTTCTTACCAGCATAGCTTGTTCAAAAAGATTCACACAAGTCCATGTGCAAGAGTTGTAAAGGTTTTGTAGTTGACGGTACTGCCTTGTTCTTAAAAGAAGATTTGGTTTGCTTACCTTGCTGACATGCATTGCAAACACCATCCTTCTTAAAAGTAACCTTAGGTAATCCAACTACAAGTGCCTTTTTAGACAGCTTATTCAGCGTCTTGAAGTTTAGGTGACTTGTTCGTTTATGCCATAACCATGCTTTTTCAGCAAGGCAATCGTGATCTGAGACAGGGCATGTTTCAATGATTGCTGAAGACCAATCTACGGTGTACAAGCCTCCTGATCTCCTGGCAATCATAATAACCTTCTTTGTCTCAAAGTCTATAAGTTTACATTCATCACTTTTGATTTTGATGAAGTATCCTTTGTCAGCAAATTGACTCATGCTGAAAAGGTTAAACTTAAGATTTGTGACATAAAGAACTCCCGTAATGGTAATGCATCCTAACTTCACGTCACCATAGCCTTTTGTAGAACCAGAGCCTCCACCAGCAAACCTTATTGTTGGACCTTTAGACCACCGTCTATAGTTTATAAGGTTATTCTTGTTGCCCATCATGTGCTTTCCACAACCACTGTCAAAGTGCCAGATTGCATCGTTTGTCTCCGTGGCTGAAGTCTGCACAATCAAGAGCAAACAAGTTAATTATCCAATATTGGATGTCCATTAACATGTTCAAGAATGCGTCCAGTGGAAACCCAAGTCTTAAGTTTTTCAACTTTGACTTGTTTTCTACTTGCTGAGGAACTAGGAGGTTTTGAGCCAAAAGACTTTTGATTCGTGCTGATCAAATCCACTTTCTGATGTGGTGTCTTGCTCGGTTGACCTTTTTGCTGAACATACTTTTCAGTAAGTTCTTTTTTGGCAAGCTTCCTTCTAGTCCTAGCATTTTGAGTCTTGTAAGAACTCTTAGGCTTGATTTTCTTCATCTCTTTGAAGTATTTTTGCTGACTTTGCTTATACTCGTGAAAGAGTTGACTTTGCTTGGTTTTAAAACCGAGTCCACTTTTCGGAGAACGCTGAGTTTTTGTTTCAGTAGCCTTACTTGATTCAGGTTTGTCAGCAAAGGTCTTCTGATTAATTTTAGTAATCTTGCCTTTTGACTTAACAAATTGCTTTTCAGCAATTTGTTTGGCAGAATGCTTTACAACATCCTTTTTCTTTACAGTTTGCTTTTCAGCAACCTGTTTTCCTTTTAAAGTCTTGTTACTTTGAGTAGCAACAGCGGGCTTTACGGTCGTAGGTACTTGATTGCATTTTTTAGCAACCTCAGATTGACCAAACTGATAGAGTTCTGGTTGACCACTATCAGTAGCACGTACAAAGGAAATCGGTGATTTATCTTTACTCAAGATTATTACGTCATCACCTTCATACGTTGCACCTAAACCTTCTTTCTGAGATGGATCTCTCAGATAAGAGTTTAGTTCAGTCAGCGTATTACTTGCATCAGCATAAGATTTGAAATTGACTTTCATCTTTTTCATTTCTTGGATTTCAACAAGTAACTTTAGAATTGAGGACTGATATTCTTCCAATTCTATTGCCATCTGAGAATTCTCCTCTGTAGCTTCAGCAATCAACTTCTTGAGATGCACTATTTCAGCATCTTTCTTTTCTGTCTCTTCCTTCAGCAAGACATACATTTCAGTAGTCTGCTTGGTCAGAGTCTCAGCATTCTGTAGTTTCTCTTCCTGTTTGCTCAGAGTTTTCTCAAATCTTTCGATTTCTCCTTGAATCTTGTCAAGGTCAATCTCGTCTTCACTTTCTGAGTCAGAGTCAGAGGTAGAACTGTTTACCTGACCGGCCATGAGGTAGAACTCGTAGTTTGACACATCTGGATAAGCTTCCATGGCTATTCCACCAACTTCCTTGCCAATCTCTACGTCAAGAGTGGCTTCTTCATCGTCAGTGTCTGAGCTTTCTTCCTCACTGTCTTCGGAACTAGTATCAATGCACAATGCATCGATTTTTGCTTGAAGCTTCTTCTTTTCTTCAGCAATAAAAGCTCTTTTGAACTTCTTGTTCTTTCCAGCAGATTTGCCTTTCAGCAAAGGACAATTTGCTTTGAAGTGTCCAGGCTTTTTGCAGTAAAAACAGAGATCATTTCCAACTGCTGGTTCTTCTGATGAGTTTGCTTGCTGAGCTTGCTTGTTCAGCGAGCTGGTCTCATTCTTGTACTTATGGTAGTTGTTACCAAGATGCTTTTTCAGCTTCTCTTTTGCTTTTCGCCTTTCAAGTTCCTTACTGATGAATTTCTTCATGTTTTTAACAACTAAAGCATTTTTATCAGCAGGCTCTCTATCATTCTTCTTTTCAGAAGATGACGGCTTTGCAGCAAGAGCAATGTTTTGCGATTTTTCAGCAAACACATTTTCTCTTTGCTTTGTCTCGTAGTTGACAGTAGCAAGATGAGAGAACAACTCTGTTGGTGTGATGTCTGGCACTCCTTGATTGTAGTAGAAGTTCTGAGTGTGGATCCATTCTTGGTTCAGACTTCTGATGATGGTTTTCACCTTCTCAGAATCTGAGTAAAGATTTCCAACACCCAAGGCTGCCATCTCACTAACTAGAGTTGTGAATCTGAAGTCCAAGTCTTCCTGTGACTCATTTGTACCTTGTTTAAAGTTCTGGAACTTTAACTTCAGCACTTCGAGTTTGTTTTCCTTGGTTTTGTCAGATCCAGCACAAAGATCTTGAACCATTTTCCAAGCTTCCTTAGCAGTTTTGGCACCCCACAGTTTGCACTGTATAGTATCCGGAGTTGATCGAATGATGATGTTTCTTGCTTGGCCATCAAGACGGAATCTCTTGGCTTCGTCGGAAGTCCATTTGTCTCTTGGTTTTGGAACGGTGGTGTCAACCGGGTCTCCTAAGATAGTTTCCTTACCAGTAGTATCCATGGTTTTGTGAGGAAAACTTCTTTCAACCTTAGTGATTTTGATAGGTCCATCATTAATGACAGTAACCATCTCATCACTAATGGCCTCAAGATGTAGCATCATGTTGTTTCGCCATTTTTCGTAGTTTTCCAGCTTCAGCAAGGGAGCATCTCCTAAAGACATCCTGTCAGCAAAAGACTACCAAACTGATCAAGTGAGAGTGATTTACGGAAAGCACCTAAGGGGATCTAGGTTCAGTGCTGAAGGTTAAAGAACCTGGCTCTGATACCACTTGTTGGTCCCTTTAAACAACAAGAGAAGACTAGGGGGGGGGGGTGAATAGTCTTTTCAAACTTTCGTCGTTTAAAAACTTTCTCAGCAAGGACTTATTACTTTTCAGTAATGAGTTTGCTGATACTTAACTTTCTCAGCAAGCGCAAGTTAATTTTAATAACGAGTTTTGCTGATACTTAAAATCAGAGAGCGGAAGTCTTTGATACAATAAGTGCTTTGTCAGTAAGTGATAGTTTCAGCAAGTGAACAGAGTGACTGTGTACAGAAAGATATGCTTTGCTGAAAACTAAATGCAGTAAGTAAATCACACAAACACTTTTATTGTGGTATCTGAGAGTGGCGTAATCTCTCAACTAATCCACTTTGTCCTTTCTAGGACTGAATCCACTAAGACAAGTTTGAGGTTCCTTACAACACCTATCTAGAGCGATTCAAACAGAAACCAAAGCACACTTGCTTCATTTCCAACCTAACTAGAGAACGAAACCTTGTTCTCCACCAAACTTGGGACTTTTAATCAGCAACACTATGCTCGATTAAGTTCCTCCTGAATTTCACGCCTGAAAGGGTGTATTTTCAGTTAGAGAGGTTTGGAATGAGATAACTTGATTATAACTTATTCAGCTACAACAAGTAATCTAAGAAACAAAACTTTGAATACTTTGCAGTAAACAAGTTTGATTGTTTCTGGTGTCAAGACTTGTTCTTGTTCGAAAGAAAGAACACTTAACTAATTTCTTAGTCGTGTATGTTCTACTTCTTCACAAGTAGCTTTGTCAAGCTTTAAGTCTTGGTACGGATCAATGGCAGTAAAGAGTATTTGAAGGGTATGTGAGTTTTAAGCACAAGTGAGAGTTTGATCACGTTGTTGACACACTTCAACTCTTTGCCGGATGACCTCTATTTATAGTGAATCAAGGGAGCCGTTTGAATTTCAAATTCTAAGACTTTGTTCCTTAAGATGTCACTATCTTGCTTTTGTACTTTCAGTAGCGTCCTTTATTTGTCTTCTAGTCTTCATGTCCTTCGCGTGCATGCTTTGCATTTAATGTTCATTTGAATGAGATTCAAACATGAACGTTGGAGCGCAAATGCAAGTACTTTCAGCAAGGAGGTCACATATGTTTTTCAGCAAGTGGACAGTCTCAGTTTCAGCAAGCACAACCTACTCTGTCGTTTAGATTTTCACTTATGCAAGCTGTTGCTGAAGTTTCCACTTTCTGAGCAACATGTGCCTTTGTAGATACCAGTCTTCAGAAATCTTCTAGTCTTCATTCTTCGAATTCTTCAAGTTTCTGAGCGGTTCTAAATGCTTCAATAGTTTGTTTGTGTAAACAAAGTACATCATCAGCAAATGCTTCAATAGGTTGTTTTTCTTTTCAGAAAACAAGATACATCATAAGCGGTAAAACAAACCTATCTAGAACCTACTCTAAGTCTTCAGCAAACGTTCCTCTTTTACAATGTCCTCTAAAATTCTAAATTCCTATGGACCTTAAGAGTACTAGTTACTGGACTTTCCTTAATTTAGCATGGTTAATTGCTCATCAAAATTACAAGTTTCCTAACATAGACAAAAACTTTCAAATCAATCCATTTTACACCATTTCTCTCTCTCTCTAGATCATAGATATAGAACTGAATCTCACCACCACACCACCACCTCTGCCGCCACCACCACCACCACCAAATACGCAATCCAATCAGAGAAAAAATCAGAAGCGATTTGGTGCAGAGCGATTTGGTGGAGAGACTCTGGAATGTTTGCTGTCTCATTTAGATGTTGAGCCTCTATTTTGCTGTCTCCTTGACCATGGCTTGCTCACTCCTCCTCTCCTCAAGTATGACTATTAATTCTCCTTCAAATTTTGTTTTCCATTTGCTACTCCACAATTTTGAGCTCTATTAGTATGAATTAGGGATTGTTATCATATGCAACTAGTATGTGTGAGCTTCAGTTTGATCTAAACAACGAAATAGAGGCTCAAATAAATGTAAATGTAGATGAATTTTAACTCCATTGTTATGCAATATGGATTGTGGTTTTTTTTTTTTGGAACGTAGACCACTTTCTATTATCCAAAACCAAGTACGTACAAAGCCGATCAAAGATCCAGGCCTCTCAACACAAGCTCTCACACGCACAAATACAAAACATCACACAAGCTTCAGCTTGACGTAGCCAAAAATACACACAAATATCAAATGGCGAAACCTTTGCTACACTAGGAAAATCAGTCCAGCGCCACAGTTCTCAGTTTCGGATGCATTGTGCACCTTGCTCTTGTTACCTCTTTAATCTGGTCCTCCACACGGCTTAGATCAGTTTGCATATTGAAGATAACCTAATTTCTGAGTATCCATAAACAATAAATGGTTTCAGTCACAACTAGCTTGAGTAACTGTGATCTATACCCCTTCCCTTTAGTCGTTCGAAGCAGCCACTGTAGTTCACCATCCCAAGGCTGCGGCTGGTGTTGAACACGCATCCAGTCCAGTATTCCCTGTCAGACCCCCTTCGTTAATACACACTCGAAAAACAGATGCTTGGGGGATTTTGCTTGTTGACAGAAAACGCACAAGCCATCGTTTGGCACTCCAAAATGCGGCAGGCGGTCTTTTGTATTCAGTCTCTCTTGCACACCTAGCCAAGTCACAAACTGAGCACGGGGTCTAGCTTCATTCACAGAGAAGAGCTTATACCAGTCGACATTTGGTTGATCACCTCTGATTTCGTGGTATAGATCACGAGTAGGGAACTTCATCCCTTGTGCGCCCCCAAATCTGGCTAGTAGTAGTGAAGCTTCTCATCTTCAAAGTTCCTCTTAGAATCCACGAGTATTTATGCATTGCAGCAATCTCCATGACCTGTTCATGCTTTATATAATACGCATGCACCCATCTCACCCACAACTTATCTGATTTTTCGTTGAGATTCCAAAGGAGTTTCATCGTATTGGCTTGGTTCCAACATTGTATATCAATCTCATTCCGTCCACCAACATTCTTTGTATTGCATACTTTGTCCCACGAGACCGGCGACTTCTTTGTTATTTCCTCCGTGCCACTCCATAGGTAGCTTCGACTTTATCAACTGAAGGCGCCCTGCATAACTAAGTAGTTTGGATGTCCAATGCTTGACACGGGCAATGATCTTCTCCACCAGTGCTTGACACCTGTGCACAGTTGGTTTACGGGAGGACAATGGGACCCCAAGGTATTTAAAGTGTAGCTTGCCAATTTCAAATTCCAGTGAGTGCCACAATACTCTCTTGGGCAGCTCGATCAACTCCCCCAAAATAAATGACACTTAGCCATGTTGGCTTTAAGTCCAGTGGAAGAAGAGGATTCATGGAATTCTCTCAACATCAAAGAGATAGAACCTTTATCACCCCTACAGAACAATAATAGATCATCAGCAAAACAAAGATTAGTAAGATGGACTTTTTCACACTTCAGATGAAAATTAAAGTCCGGGTCTAGCTTCAGTTTTTGGAGATAAAACCTTTATCCCCCTTCTGTTTGTCTTGGTAATATGGATTGTGGTTTTGATATACCCAATTGGTAAGAAATTTAGCTTTAATATTAACATTTGCTGTCTCAATTGATTCTGTAGAGGAATTGTAGTTTCATTAGTGTGCAATTTAGTTTGATATTGATTGATTAGATGTGTAACTTTGTCAGCTATATAATTTGCTAGGGTTATAGTTTTAAGAGATTTCAGTGTGATTTTAATTCATGATGTTGTGGTTTTAAGAACTATATAATACTACTACATTGACTTGTCCATTGTATGATTTTTAGGGGACATGGTGTGGTTATAAGTATCTTAGTTGTGGTTTTAAGAACTTATGTTATGGTTTTGATATATGAATTTTAGTTTCTGTTGCATGTTACTGCTTAGTTATAGCTTTAATAGATTTTAATGTGGTTAATTCTTGTTGTTGTGGTTTTAAGAAATATATAATGCTGCTATGTTGGATTTTTCCATTGTATGATTTTAAGGAATATGGTGTGGTTATACGTATCATTGTTATGGTTATAGGAACCTATGTTGTGGTTTTCATATATGAATGTTAACTTCAGTTGCCTGTTACTATTGTGTTATAATTTTAAAATTTTGGTGTGGTTTTAATTGATATTGTTGTGGTTGTAAGAAATATATAATGTTATTGTGTTGGTTTGTCCATCGTATGGTTTTAATCGAACATGGTGTGGTTATAAATATCTATGTTTTGGTTTTAAGTAGCGTTGTTATGGTTTCAAACAAGTGCTGATGATGCCAATAGAGTTTGATGAAGAAAAGTTAAGAAGCAGAAGTTCTCCAACAAGTTTATTCGAAAAAGTCACAGAATGTTTCAACATTTGTAATGACTAAAATATTTCAAGTAGCTTATTGTAAGCTTGTTCAATAATGTTTTAATGTCAATCCTCAAATTTTTAGACTTGTTTAATAGTGATTTTTTTATTTGTGAATGGTTTTATTTTGTTGCTTAAAACTATAACAAACCATATTAAAATCATAATGTAGCTTCTTAAAATCGGAAAATTTTAATGTTAACAACTTAAAACCACACCATAACTTTTTGAAATCATACTGCGAACGGTCTGACCGGTTGGGCAGACAAGTTAAAAAAATCAAGTCTTTCCATTGATTTAGGAAAGACTGGCCTCCCTACACTTTTTCCGTATTTTATTAGAGTAATAAAAGAGAGTAAACACTTAGTCGGATGTGCTATTTTTTCAATTGAAATGTAATTTTCCCGTATTATGAAATATTAATCACTTTTCATTTGTGGGTGTTTCACAACTTTATCAAGTTTCTAGAAGGAATGCTACAACATTAAAAAAAATATTATTTTGTACACCATATCACAAATGTAATAATTTTATTTCAATTAAAAAATTAACATATCGCACTCACTTTATGTACTTTTTATTTGTTTTGGCTGTGGTAATGAAGGTGCAAATATTTGAGAATTTGATGACATTAATCAAGAACCGGAAATTTCATAAAATTTGACATAAGGGTGTCTTCTGTTTAAAATATCGAGCCTTTTGTGTGAAATATGGAGTACTTATGAAATCTATCAAGTTTTACAAATACATTAAAATCATATTTTTTCTGATTAATAGTTCATGTTTGTTTTTTGAAATGGATTAATAGTTCATGTTTACTGGAAAAGAGATCATATTCAATAAAAAGTTATCCACATTCTGTAGAAATTTAATTGAAATTGTTTCAAATATATCTTATGTATGTTTGGAAAAACGAACTGATAAAGTGATTGATACCTAATAATAGGACTAGTAGTTGATCATTCACCTTATTTTAATTTTTAATAAGCTACGTAGAGTGCCTGAACACAATTGCCGTTAACAAAAAAAAAAAAAAAAAACAAAAAAGAAAAAAAAAACCATACAGACTTATTTAACAGTCAAGTCAAGTAATTTCATAATAATAGTAGTTACTTATGCTATGAAGCGATACTTTTCAAAAAAAAGTCAAGTAATTTCATCTTATAAGGTGACCGGCCGAAGTATGTTTCAAATAAAATAATTCATCATTAGATTAGAAAGACAATTAAGTTGAGTAGTTGACCACATCTCTTTTCCTTTTCTGTTTTGAGTTGAGTTTAGTTGAGCACATCACAAGGTACTTTGCTTGACAACTAAACAATCTGAGCTTCAATTAGCCAACCGGTTACATTAATTCTTCAATATTTGAGCTCGCTATTGGACACCCATGGCTGTGAAATTCATAAATCCTACTTCATCTCCTCCTACACCTCTTGGATGAATGACACATGGATATTTGGTGTGGAAGAAATCTGGAGTTAGTGAAACTTGTGTTTTAGCTAATTATGGCAGGTAATTAAATTCATGTGAAGATTTTTAGAGAGAAATTTATGACCTCAAAATATGGAAAGTTATGATTTTTGTCAAATCAGAATCTTCATTCCAACGAAAATGGTTAAGAATCACGGTGGGCAAAGAAAAAAGGAAGATAAAAAATACATGGGAACAAGGAAGCGCTCCCACTCGAGTTTCGATTGTGACACCGCTTTTATCAGTTCTTGGCGCAACTTGTAATTATCTTCAGGTAAGATTCCGGTTCAATTTTTACTCATAACATGTTGTTTGAAGTTTACTTTATTTACTCGAAATACTGTTTCATTTTCGCTTGAAATGTGTTTTAAAGAATTCCTCAAACAACATTCAATAATTAAATGTATTCTATGTTGTTTCTGTTATTTGCCGTTAGCAAGAGGTAGATGTATTATCATTTAGTTGATTGCTTGAAGTAGAATTTAATTGAATGCTGCTTGTTGTTACGTGTTGTAAGAAATTAAAAACTTACAAGCAAAAAAGATATGTGTTCTAAAGTGTTTAGCTTTGCCTTTGATATATAGTTGGGGACTTGGGGCGCTTAAACTAAGAAGATATTTTAGTATGTAAATGCTGCTTGTCGTATGTTACAAGTCATTTCTTTACCTATCGTAAGGGTAAAATTCTAGTAAAACGTACGATGCTTTAGATGAGGTTAAGTTCGTTACAATGCACTAGGAACCTAAATACTCTCTATGTCACCATAGTTTCAAATCAAATCCTTGAATCAATCTTCTCCTGGTGCACATCACAATCCTCGGTTCTTCTCTATGTCAATTTGAGTACCTGAGATTGAAATGCACGTGTGGATGTGTGATTAACCCGGCTTGCCTAGGTCAAACCGGTAAGAGACTTTTTCTTGAAGGAGGTTGCTAATTCTCCTTGTCTTAATGTAATAAATGTGAGTAGTTAATACCAGTTAACTTTACTTTGGAATTGGAGCCTTTATATAGGTATTGGCCAACCCTAGGTCGATCCAATCTCATTCTTCCATCTGTCGCCTTTTCCTTCCTCCACGTACATGTATTGAGTAGGCCCAACGTTGACCTTCATGGGCTTGGCCCAAGCCCATTTAGTTGTATCTTCTAGTGTCATCCAGAAGCTCTTATCCTCTTCCGTGTCTCTCTCTCTTCATGTCTTTAGTGCGAATCTCGTCCTGATTCAACCACACAACAAAATAGACCAAGTATTTAAGGTTCGTAATAAACAAGCCTCGTACTGCCTAACCTGTTCTGGATTTGGGTGATGCCCTTTTGTACGTATGTCAGTCGTTTCGGACCTCAAAATCTCCGTATCTCTCTAGTGCCTTATTTTAATAAACTGAGCATATTTGTGAAAATGCCTCCTAGGTTCGCATAATTCAAGGTGCGGAACCTTGTGAGCCGCGGACGGGCCTTATCCCTTGTAGCTAGAAAGCTTTATAGTTCGTGGAGAGACGCACCATACGAACTAGACATATTTTCATATCAACATATGTCCCTGTAGTTTCAGAGTATCTTAGTAGAAGATAGTGCGAAACTATACTGTTTGTGGTCGAAAAAATTTGTCGCTTTTCTTATGTGTCGTACTTGGTTTGAAAGGATGACATATCCGTGTCCTTCTATCTTCCATGCCTGTGTCATTACTACACAAGACAGCTTGTCCGTGTTTCACGAGATGGCATTTTAGACGTCGTGTCCGTGTCTTTCATCTTCCGTGCCTGTGTCATTACTTCACTAGACGACGTGTCCGTGTTTCATGAGATGGCGCTTTAGACGTCGTGTCCGTGTCCTTCTATCTTCCGCTCCTGTGTCATTACTTCACTAGACGGCGTGTCCGTGTTTCATGAGATGGTGCTTTAGACGTCGTGTCCGTGTCATTCTATCTTCCGTGCCTGTGTCATTACTTCACTAGATGACGTGTCCGTGTTTCATGAGATGGCGCTTTAGACGTCATGTCCGTGTCTTACAACTTCCGTTCGTTGTCCTTCTAGTCCTTCATCCTTATCCGTAACCTTCGGACCCCTTTTATCTTTGATGCAAATATGATGAATGCTATGCAAACTATCCGTGTCTAAATGCTGGTAATCTTAGTTCGCGCGTCTACTAAATATCCGTGTCTACGTGTATGCCATGAAAAAACTTTAATTATCAAAGATTCTGGGCCTTGTGTTATGGATAAGGACTGGGCTTTCTTCCGTATTTTAAATTTTTCGTAGGTCAAAGATCACGAGGGTTGTACAGTAACTTTAGTTTGCTGGCTTCATCTCGTGCGTTGATTTAAATCCCGCGTACGGTTTAGATTTAAAGTCAACGGTCGCGTCGATTGGGCTTCTCAATTCTGTCCCCCTCTATAAATAGTCGGTCAACAAATTTGTTCATTTACAACATTATAGAGAGAAGACTAGAGAGAGAAAGTTTTTTCTTCCGTATCTTAGCCCCGGAACAAGTTCGTGATCTGACATAACCTTCTTTTTGGAGCTTCGGAATCTTTCACACTTCTACTTTCTTCAATTTCCAGGTATGCTCCGCTTCTTTGTTTAATTTTCCGCCTCTTTATACTTGTGCAAATTTTTTATTCAGAATATATTGTCTTCCGAAGATATCTAAATGGACCCTCGGACAATCACCTAACTTTCTAATTTCTTACTTGCCGTTTTAGGATGTCCGAGGTTAACCCTATGGTCGTAGATCTCACGGATCTTCCTTCATCATCAGATGATTCAGAATCAACAAGCAGTAGTTCTTCTTCATCATTAGATTCGGATTCTTCTTCCGAATCTTCTTTAGATATTGGGGGTGGGAACCCTATCACTTCTATCTCTCAATCAAGGATGAATGAAACTGGTCCGAGTTCCGCTGGTCAGAGTTCTGCTCCTTTCCGATCTCAGGCTTTAACTAACCGAAATCAATCACCGGGTTCATCTTCCGACCGCTGTCTTTCCGTCTATCAACCTCCTCGACGTAAGGTAGAGCTCCCTTCATAT
>CM051458.1:49323968-49404133 GCA_028274465.1 Plantago ovata
CGGAAGTCTTTGATACAATAGTGCTCTTTCAGTAAAGGAAGGTTTCAGCAAGTGATGTAGTGACTGTGTACAGACAGAGGATTGCTAAAACTAAGTACAGTAAGTAAATCACACAAACACTTTTATAGTGGTATCTGAGAGTGGCGTAATCTCTCAACTAATCCACTTTGTCCTTTCTAGGACTGAATCCACTAAGATATGATTGAGGTTCCTTACAACACCTTATCTAGAGCGATTCAAACAGAAACCAAAGCACACTTGCTTCGTCTCCAACCTAATCTAGAGAACGCAAACCTTGTTCTCCACCAAACTTGGTACTTTTAATCAGCAAAACTATGCTGCGATTAAGTTCCCCCTGAATATCACGCCTGAAAGGGTGTATTTTCAGTTAGAGAGGTTGGGATGAGATAACTTAATTATACTTATTCAGTTACAACAAGTAATCTAAGAAACAAAACTTTGAATACTTTGCAGTAAACAAGTTTGATTGTTTCTGGTGTCAAGACTTGTTCTTGTTCGAAAGAAAGAAAAACACTTAACTAATTTCTTAGCCCGTAAATTCTTCTACTTCTTCACAAGTAGCTTTTTCAAGCTAAGTCGTGGAACGGATCAATGGCAGTAAGAGTAGTTTGAAGGTATGTGAGTTTTAGCACACAAGTGAGAGTTTGATCACGTTGTTGACACACTTCAACTCTTTGCCGGATGACCTCTATTTATAGTGAATAAGGAGCCGTTTGAATTTTAAATTCCAAGGCTTTTGTTCCTTAAGATGTCACTATCTTGCTTTTGTACTTTCAGCACGGTCCTTGTTTGTCTTCTAGTCTTCATGTCCTTCGCGTGCAAGCTTTGCATTTAATGCTTATTTGAATAGAATTCAAACAGTAACATTGGAGCGCAAATTAAGTACTTTCAGCAAGAGGTCACATATGTTCCATCAGCAAGGTCAGTCTCAGTTTCAGCAAGCACAACCTACTCTGTCTTTCAGATTTTCACTTATGCAATGTTGTTGCTGAAGTTTCCACTTTCTGAGCAACATGTGCCTTTGTAGATACCAGTCTTTCAAAATCTTCTAGTCTTCAGATCTTCGAATTCTTCAAGTCTTCAGATCTTCAAAATCTTCAAGATTCTGAGCGGTTTCTAATGCTTCAATAGTTTGTTTGTAAAAACAAAGTACATCGTCAGCAATGCTTCAATAGGTTATTTTCTTTTCAGAAAACAGATACATCATAAGCTTAAAACCAACCTATCTAGCACCTAATCTAAGTCTTCAGCAAACGTTCCTCTTTTACAATGTCCTTAAAATTCTAAATTCCTATGGACCTTAAGAGTACTAGTTACTGGACTTTCCTTAATTTAGCATGGTTAATTGCTCATCAAAATTACAAGTTTCCTAACAATTTCCCCCTTTTTGATGTTAGCAATCCATGGCTAAATTAATTGTTACCCTTTTAGAGGTTTCTGATGTTGAATAAATCAGTTGATTAATGCAAGCATACTTGAATAATTAAACAGTAAGCATAAGTAATTGCATAATCAAAAACCAATAAGAGTCAAAAGCTTCATTGCTGATAGTTATCTTTCAGAAGTTTACAAGAAGTAGCAGAGATAACTAAACAGAATCAGCAAACAAAAACTTTAAAAAACTATTACAGAGAGTTAAGCTCTTCCAGAAGATTTTCTCAAAATCTCTCTTACCTCTTCTCAGCAAGTGCGTAAATTCACACAGTCCTTTTCGTAGTTTTCCAGAAGCCTACGGACTTGTAGTTGAAGAATTCTTGCATTTTTGCAGGCAGTTGATGATGCTTTTCAGCATTCATTTCCATGTAATTAGTTACCCACAAATGCATGCCCCAATTGCTGGCATGGAGAAGCTGTGTATCTGAAATGCTTTAGGATGAATCTTTCTTAGCCAGAGAGATCTTCTTCTTGATCCTTAGCAGTGAGATAGAAGTACTCATAAGGAATCAATCCAAGTCTCTTCTTTGTTTTCTTGGTTACTTAGGGTCAAGTAGTAAGCAATGCCAGGTGGTTTGATCAGAATTGGTTCTTGTCTATAAGTCTTACCAATGGCGTTCTTCTTACTGAGACCTCAAGATTCAACCATCTCCCAGCAATATTTCTTGGGAGGATTCTTCCCTTTGTTTCTTTGTACCTTGAGTTCAATCCATGTGAACATTTGGTTCAATATGGTGTAGGAAAGCTCATTCAGCAACACAAATCTTCCAGCTTTAAGATCCAGCAACCATGAATGTTTCTGATCACATTCTGAGTGGTTTCATCATTGCGGTCTTTGTATATTCGATGCCGGAGCCAATAGCAATGCTGGCCAGCCTCTTTTCTTCCTTCTTTGCCTTCTTCTTCTCTGATTTAGCATTGTCTTGATCTCTTGCTGAAGAGTCAGACGAGAAATGCTTTGAGTGGCCAGACGAGTCAAGGCTGTTAAAGGTCTAGCTCTTATGGCTTGAGCTATTGTTGATTGTCATCTCTCATCATCTTCATTCAATTTTGATGACTTTCAGTATGGCAAAAATCTTGAGTTTCAGCAGCAGCAGTTTTTCTCTTTTTGGTACTTGCTGAATTCAACTCAGATTCTGCTTGCCTTTTAGAACTTTGCTCTCTTTCAGCAAGCGGTTCTATGGGCAGTGGCTCATCAACAGCAGGAGGGTTTGGTTTCTTTTTCTGGTACTTTTCTTTTCCCCCTTAGACATGGATTGCAACATCGAGTGATGTGCAGAGAATAAACTCATTGCAATTTTCAGCAAGAGTGCTTAAGCTGTTTACTTCATGATGATTTGTTGCTGATCAGAAGTCATTTTTGACAACTCTTTTTGAATGCTCACCATGTTCTCTTCATGTCGTTTTTTCTTTGCGGCCTTATCATCCATGAAAGTCTGAGCCTTCACGAGAGCGGTCTTTGCTAGCTGAGTGCTTGACTTATCTTCTTCATAGCTCTTGTGATAAAGACTGATGTCTTTCTGAGCTATTGTCAAAGTAGTATGCGTCTCAGCACTGTAGCCAATATTTTTCCAAAGTCAAGCGGGGCTCTCAGCAAGCAATGCCTCATCTTCTGCTTTGCAGGCATCATGGACTTTCTTAGTGCCAAAATTCTAGGAGTAAACTCCTCAACTCTTGGGAACGGCACTAGATTGGGTGTTAAGGAATGAACTTTCAGTTCTGAAGCAAACTGATCATCCTTTATCAGCAATTCTCCTCTTAGACCATCGTCTAAATCATTTATGTAATCAGGAGGAGGAATTTGAACCACTTTTGGGTCTCTTTGGATTGTTCATCCTCATTTGCTGATAAGTCGTCGTCATCCTCAGATTCATCAAGGTCAGCAACCTTGGAACCTAAGTCAGCAGCTTCACTTCCTTTTGTTGAGTGGTTGCTGATGGCAACACTTCAGACTCAACAACTGGAGTTTCACCAGTAGTTAGTTTTAATTGAGTAGTTGCTGAAGGCAACGTTTGAGACTCAATGACTGGAGTTTCGCCAGTAGTTAGTTTTAATTGAGTTTGAGACTCAATTACTGGAGTTTCGCCAGTAGTAAATGGAAGGGAGGGGACTTCCTTTGATCTTATTCCTGAAGATTGACCAATTTCTAGATCCTGCGTATGCCTTGCATGGATCAAGAGACTGTTCTGTAGAGCGCGTTGGTAATCTTCATCATGTTCATCATCATCATCAGGTTTGCATCAGTGACCTTGGCATCAGAAATTGGACTCTTGCCATTTTTCAAGGCAACCCTTTTTCTGGCATATTCCTCTTCAGTATCAGCACCTTATACAGGTGCTTGATTTCAGCAGCAGTAGGATCAGGTTGAGATTCATGCTGAGGTTGTGGTTGTTCAGCTTGCTGATTTTCTTGTTGAACATTTTCAGCAACTGTCAACTTTAAGCCTCCAGCATCAGGACTTGGACCTTGATTGTCATCATCATCGTCTTTCTTGTCCTTGGAATCTTTCCCTTCATCATCACTTGGATCAGTGGGAATGTTCTCATCTTCTTCCTCTTCATCATCATCGGTCAGAATTACTAGCTCAAGGTGCTTGTACAAAGCAACACTTGTCACTTCCTCTTCCTCATTGATTTTGTGGGGATCAGCCACCACAGGTACAAACGAACCTTTGAGCATCACAACTTGTTCAGTTGGAGAGGCACTCTTGAATTTGGCCTTCATATTCTCTCTGATTTGAGCAATCAGATTCGAGCTCATTTGCTGAGAATATGTCATTTCTTCAGGGAGGATGGAGTGAACGAATGTCTCGAGCTTCAGCAGAGAAGATCTCTTTTTCTCATTAGATAGATGAAGATGGAGATCAGAGAAATCCATTCGCCTGTATCTTTGCCAGTTGCTGACGGACTTTGCAACTCTTGACAAAGTGGTTCTTTTGAAGTTCAAGTACAGTTCCTCAGAACTCACTTGTTGATCTTCATCGATGATTACCACTTCAGTGGTCTCCTTTTGAGCCTGAAAAAGAACGTTATTTAGATCAGGATTGGTTTGGATAATTGCTTTAGAGTTCAAAGCTGAAACATGAATTACCTGCTGAGATTCAGCAAGCTCATGTTGTACAATTTCCATTCCTTGAGGAGCTTGAGTAGCATCCTCCATTTGTTCATCCTGAAATAAATTAGAGTTAGATACAAGTACTAAGCTGTCAAACTTAGTTTTATTACCAAAAACATTAACTACCTGCTGAGCAGGGAGTGTTGGTTCTGGTGCAGAGGCTTCAACAACCATCTTACTTGCATCTTGAGAAGTCTGTAAAGATAATATAATATTAGCAAAAGAATAATTTTCAGAATTTGAAGTTTTACTGATGGTTGAATTAACTACCTGCTGAAGAAGGACAGGTTGTGGCTCAGTCCTTTCAGCATTAACAGTTTCTTTAGCTTCTTGGACTGTTTCTTCAGCAGACTTCTTGTCTTGCTCTGTTTGAGAAAGCTGTGCGGTTTCAGCAATCTCCCTTGTCTCTGAAATGACAAGTTGAGCAGAAGCATCTTGACCTTTAAGCTCACTGCTTGTCATGAAGACATCAATGGATTTGTTGGATGATTCTTCAATCTCCAACTCCATTTGTTGGCTTATAGCTTCTAGTACAAGCTGGACTTTGTCGATTGATGTCTTGGGTGAACTTGGGCCAGTATTCTCAGCATCACGAGATGCGTCGTTGAATAGTGCTTCTTGTGTTTTAGCAACTTCTGGAACTTGAACCATTGCTGTCTCAGCAACTGGTCCTTCAGCAAGCGGGGTTTCAGCAACTTGATGAGTTGCTTGTCCAACAACCATCTTTTCAGCAGCATCAGCAAGTGCCGCCTTTTGCAGATCAACAACAATATCACTTGCTGGTTCCATAGTTGGATCATCGAGATTATCTACAATGTAGATATCTGGGACTTGGGCAGGAATTTCATTTCCACTGCCTTGTGGTATGTTCTAAATAGACGGATCAACGTTGAGTCGATCATTGAAGGCTTCCGCAAACACTTCAATGTTGCTGACATAGGCTTCAGTAACTACCTTGTCAACATCTACTGGCAAATACGTTTCAGCATTTGTCTGGGAATTGTCTGAGAGGTCTTGGACAACAGGAACTGACTTGCGAGCCAGTGTTTTCTTCCTTGTGTTGCTGGTCCATTTCCTCTTAGGTACGGGATTTGCTGATGACGCTGCAGTCTGAGTGTCATCATCAACTTTCCTCTTTTTCTTGTTAGAATTCTTCAGTTTCCCAGCAAATACGTCAGTAGTTGCATTTTCAGCAACGGCTGTTGTACACGTACCTTGTTGATCATCTACAGCAGTTTCATTGTTGTCACCACCACCAACAGCAGTTTCATCTCTAAGTTGCTGAGTGGTGACATCTGCAGCTGTTGTGTACCTTTCTTGCTGGCTTCTGCTGACAACATTTGCAGCTGTTGTCTTTTTAGATTTTTCAAGTTTCTTGCCAGCAGTCTTTGGTACATTCTGCTTGTAGAAAGATCTTCCCACATTGCATACATATTTCTTGATTGGCAATGGGTTTCTCAGCTGAATCCTGAAATGTTCAAGGATATATCGTATCTTTATTCCATACATAACTGGAAAGGAAGGTGAGACCTTGTTGTCTTCTACCTTTACCTTGAACTTAGTGACACAATCAACAAGCCTGTTGAAAATGTACTTAGCCCAGTTAAGTTCCGTTTTATTTTCATGGATATGCATCAGCAGCGGCCATCTTCTCAGGCCTACTTGGTCAATTCCTCCAACTTGGGAGTCAAGAACTTTTATTAGTAGCAGAGCTACTAGACCAAGTGAATGGCAGAGATGCTTCCTCTTAACGTGCTTTGTCCAAGTCACGGGAGCAATCTCTCCTTTCTTCATTTTCTCATTTCTAACGTCACTGTAGAAAGCTTCAATTTCTTCGTCAGTGGCAGTGACGTCATCTTCAGTTCCAGTGGTTGGAATCTGAAATATTTCCGCTAAATCAGTCCATTTCAGGACGATTTGCGTGTTCTGAACTGTAGTAAAGATCACTTTTTCAGTGACTCCTTTACTATCAGTAAGGGACTGGATTTCTACATTGTTGTAGAATTCCATAGTATCTATCATGCTCACTTGCTTAGTGCGAGCAGATATAAAGTTCATGAGGCCTTGCTGCTTGATAAACTCAAGCGCCTCTTCATTCTCGTCATCGAGTTCTTGTTCATAGAAGTACCTAATGTACTTCTCTTTTGCAAAACCTCCCCATTGCATCAACATCTCACACTTTGCAGTGTCAAGATATGACGGAGGCATAGGTTTTTCCGATATCCTATCGTTTTTCAACACAACTTTCTTTGTGTTTGTTGCCGGAGTAGTCACCGGAGCAGTGCGTGTTTCAGCACTGTCAACCTTAGATGACTTTGAGGACTTAGAAGACTGTCTCTTTGGTGCCATTTCTTATATAGAGAAGAAAGTGTACGAAAAAGATAGTTTGCTTTTTGACCGGAGGTACAGTAGATTCAGGCTAAAATTTGCAGAAAAAGGAAATGTGAGTTAAAGAATTTTGTCATTTCTCTAACTCCTTCTTTATATAGTGTCTCTGATGTGTGAGAAACTCAATCGATTTGAGCTCTCAGCAAGGGTAAAACAGAGAAACACAGGCGTTAGTGGAGCCTTTGCATTAAATGCGTAGTGGCCCACTAACTTGAAACCGTGAGAGCACTCTCTCTCTTTGTTTTATTAACCGTTAGATTAGTAACTCCTTTTAATCAATGGCCACGATTGAATTTCATGTCATGATTATTACGAGTTTATCTGTGCCCGATTAACGTCACAAATTGATTTTACCGAGTTTTAAGGGATTAGATTGCTTGCTGAAATAGACAAGAATCTTTTCAGCGAGTTTGTATTATCATCCTAGATACTTTCTGAAAGTTCCCCCTTACTCAGATATCTCGTATTTTCTTAAGTTGAAAAGATATTTCTGATTTCCCGTATCAGTAAATTCTTTTTTACTTGAGATATCCTTTGGTAAAATCTGAGAAATGAGTTTTGCTCTTTTTTTTTGAGTTTCCGTCTCAGAATATTCCCTTGATACTTGAATACCTGTTTCAGTATCTTTGATTGTCTGAATGCCTGTTTCAACAATCCTTAAGGTTTTCTCTTACTGAGTGCCTGTCTCAGCAAGTGATCAAGTTTCCTAACAAATACCCGTTTTGAAGGAATTGCTTGCTGAATGCCTGTTTCAGCAATCATGTAGTGACTTATCATTTCTTAGGAGAAATTAGTAGACGGAGCTTTTAAATAAGAATACTTTGGCTTGCTGAATACCTGTTTCAGCATTCTGCCAAATGTATCCTTTATTGAGGTAGTTCAATCAATCCAAGGTTATACCTTAGCATTGCGAGCCTATTATCTGGTAGGCGCTTTGTAAAGATGTCAGCAAGCTGATCATCAGTGCCTACTTTTACAACCTCAATATCTCCTTTTTCTACATGATCTCTAATGAAATGATGTCTAATATCAATGTGCTTAGTTCTTGAGTGAAACTTAGGATTTTGCGTGATAGCAATAGCACTTGTATTATCACAAAAGATTGGTGTTTTCTTTGCAGAAATACCATAATCTCTTAATTGTTGCTGAATCCATAGGATTTGAGTTGTGCAACAACCAGCTGCAATGTATTCAGATTCAGTGGATGAATTGGCAACCATGATATTAATCTAGTACCCAAAAACTGACAATTCCAGAGGTACTTTTTCTATCAAGAGTTGATCCTCCATGATCAGCATCAGAATAACCAACCAATTCAAGTCCAGAATCTTTAGGATACCATAATCCAACATTGACTGTACCTTTGACATATTTCAGTATCTTGATTGCCTTTTTGTAGTGTGATTCTTTTGGATCAGATTGGAATCTTGCACACACACAAACAGCATACTGAATGTCTGGTCTATTTGCTGTTAAATACAACAAGGAACCAATGAGCTTCCTATACTTGTGTTCCTCAACACTTTTATCTTCTTTAGTATAGCCCAATTTGGTACCAACACTCATAGGGATCTTTTCAGGTTTCTCATCCTCTTTGATCCTAAACTTTATGAGCATTTCTTTCGCATACTTTGCTTGATTTATGAATATTCCATCTTTGAGTTGCTTGACTTGCAACCCTAGGAAGTAATTCAATTTTCCCATCATACTCATTTCAAACTTATTAGTCATGAGTTTGGCAAAATCATCACAAAGTTGCTTGTCCTTAGATCCAAAAATTATGTCATCCACATAAATATGAACTAAGAGTATTTTACCATTATGGTTCATGGTAAATAAGGTTTCGTCAACTTCACCTTTCTTGAAACCATTTTCCAGCAAGAACTTAGCCAAGGTATCATACCATGCTCTTGGTGCTTGCTTTAGACCATATACAGCTTTCTGAAGCTTGTATACCATCTTGATCTCTGAGGGAAGTTCAAAGCCAGGCGGTTGTTCTAGGTAGACTTCTTCAGCAAGTTCACCATTCAAGAATGCACTTTTAACATCCATTTGGTAAACAATGAAGTCATTGTGAGCAGCAAAGGCCAAGAAAAGCCTAATTGCATCCAATCTTGCAACTGGTGCATAAGACTCATCATAGTCCAATCCTTCAGTCTGACAGTAACCTTGAGCAACTAGTATCGCCAACCTTGCAACTGGTGCATGATGATGTCGTTTTTCACCAATTAAATTTGTTTAAAAAGCCAAAGAACACCTTTCACTACACAAACAGAGTGCAATGGCAAGTTGTCCCCGAGTGTCGTTCTCTCGGGACCTAACGTGGCTTTGATCAAGGTTTTTGCTAGCTAATTTCAGTCAACTAGATGATGATTTTTGAGAAAGATGTTTGAACAAAGGAAGTGAGAAATCAAGAGTTTTTGTAAACAAGTTTGGAAAACGGTCGGTGGTAGAAATCGAATACACAGGCATGGATTACGAATATGCTCACAAGTTTAGTGCGTAAAACCTTCAACTAAGTCTGCTAAGCAACTTGTCTAGGTAACTTTCAAGACACACATCATGAAAGGCCACTATCAATAATTTAGAGGTGTTTGTCACCAACACCATTTATCTAGCATGCTGCAAATCACTAGCATACAATCCTATAGCTTTCATTGACCAACGAGTTTGTCACATACTCTATTCGAATATATTTTATAGGCAACTACGAATCATATGAAGTAATTTGCAGCAAGATTGACTCACAACCTCATGTAAGCATAAGCATAATCCATAACATGCATAATTCTACATTCTGCCACCAACACAAAGGATTTAGCTACTCATATTCATCAACATAGACATCAATTCATATGAATAATAATCAAAATACATCAAATCAAACTACAAGACAAGAGAGTGATACAAGTTACCACCAAACCTGTCACTAATCGGTGGAAAGCAAACAAAACCTCTCCGTAGATGATTACAAAGGATGAATTCCAATCAAAATCTCAAATCCCAACCTAAATTACAATGAATCTATGAGTTTCTCTGAGTTTTTGGGGCTTAGGGCTGTCCAAAACTCGTCTCCAATGTTCTGTATATCAAAAACTAACTCCAAAATCAAGTAATGAAGGCAAAATCTGGATCTGTAACGGCTGCCAAGCGCTTCGCTTGGGCAGAGCCAAGCGAAGCGCTTGCTTCCTGTTCCTCTTTTGAAATCTCCTGAAATTCCAAGCGTCCCGCTTCTCCAATTCCAAGCGAAGGGCTTGCCTCCTGGGCAGATTTTGGCCTCGAAACTCGATCTTTTGCCCACGAACGGCCCTCGGGTGCCTTGGGCTCGTCCTTCTCGGCACTTATTGGGGCTCAGACACTCACGAACAAGCCACGGAGATTGGGGAACTTCAACGGGGCCATCTTTTCCATCAAAAAGACTCGTTTTTAGCTCCAAAAACGCCGTTTCGTACCTAAGTGCCTGAAAATGTAGAAAACACAAAACGTGACACTATTCTACAAAACTAACCAAAAAACAAGGCTATAAGATAGCAAAAGAAGGTAAAAAAGACAAGATGAACGCGTCAAAAATACGTTCATCAGTGCATAAGACTCATCATAGTCACTTGGCGTTTATTAATATCGCCAATCATATCCGTAGAGGGATGATCTCTAATCCATTTATTAACAGGTTTTCTGCTTGTTGGATCAGGATATGTTTGCTCATCAGCAGTGTGACTCTTCAGTATGTACTTGTTCAGTACTATTGGGAATTTGTGTCTCTGCTGAGATTTGTTCATCAGCAACTGCTTGTTCCGCATTGCTTGATTGAGGTAGCTCATCAGCAGGCACTGGAGATTGCGTAATTTCAGCAACTTCCGGAGCAACCGCGTCTTTTGCCGGAAATTCTTTGTCGTGAACTATATTTATCTTGTCATGACTAGGGGAAGGAGAGTCATTGTCAGAATCATCATTTAGTTCAATTGACTTGATTTGCCTAGCATTAGATTCAGTTCTTTGCTCATGTATGATTAACTTATTCATACATTCTGATATTTCTTCTTCAGCAGGCACTCCTTGTGACTTTTCGTAGAATACAACATGCACTGATTCTTCGATCTTTTGTGCCTTTTTGTTGTAAACTCTATAAGCTTTACTATGCAAGGAGTAGCCGAGAAATATCGCTTCGTCTGCCTTTGGTTGAAATGTTCTTAGGTATTCTCTACCATTGTTAAGAACGAAACACTTGCAACCAAATACTCTTAGATGAGTGATGTTAGGAGGTCTTTCAACAAACAATTCATAAGGAGTTTTTTTGTATTCCTTAGTAATCAAACATCTGTTTTGAGTATAACAGGCGGTATTAATCGCTTCAACCCAGTAAGCCTCACTTATTTCAGTGTCAGCAAGCATTGTTCTTGCGGCTTCTTTCAGGGTACGATTCTTTCGTTCAGCAACACCGTTTTGCTGTGGTGTTCTTACTGAGGATAACTGATGTTGTATACCTTTTGAGGTACAAAATTCAGTTATGTACTGGTTTACAAACTCAGTACCATGGTCTGTCCTTATGACTTTTAGCTTGTCATTTTTCATGACTTCAAGCTTATTCAGCAAGTTAGGTATTTCAGTCTTGGTTTCAGATTTGTGCTTGATGAATACTACCCAAGTGAATCTTGAATAGTCATCCACCACTACCAGACCATACTTCTTACCAGCATAGCTTGTTGAAGAAGATTCAAACAAGTCCATGTGCAAGAGTTGTAAAGGTTTTGTAGTTGACGGTAATGCCTTGTTCTTGAAAGAAGATTTGGTTTGCTTTCTTTGCTGACATGCATTGCAAACACCATCCTTCTTAAAAGTAACCTTAGGTAATCCAACTACGAGTGCCTTTTTAGACAGCTTATTCAGCGTCTTGAAGTTTAGATGACTTGTTCGTTTATGCCATAACCATGCTTTTTCAGAAAGGCAATCGTGATCTGAGACAAGGCATTTTTCAACGATTGCTGAAGACCAACCTACGGTGTACAAGCCTCCTGATCTTCTTGCAATCATAATTACCTTTTTAGTCTTGAAATCTATAAGTTTACATTCATCACTTTTGATTTTGATGAAGTATCCTTTGTCAGCAAACTGACTCATGCTGAAAAGGTTAAACTTAAGATTTTTGACATAAAGAACTCCAGTAATGGTTATGCATCCTAACTTCACGTCACCATAGCCTTTTGTAGAACCGGAGCCTCCACCAGCAAACCTTATTGTTGGACCTTTAGACCACCGTCTATTGTTTATAAGGTTATTCTTGTTGCCCGTCATGTGCTTTCCACAACCACTATCAAAGTGCCAGATTGCATCGTTTGTCTCCGTGGCTGAAGTCTGCACAATCAAGAGCAAACAAGTTAATTATCCAATAATGGATGTCCATTAACATGTTCAAGAATGCGTCCAGTGGAAACCCAAGTCTTAAGTTTTTCAACTTTGACTTGTTTTCTACTTGCTGAGGAACTAGGAGGTTTTGAGCTGAAAGACTTTTGATTCGTGCTGATCAAATCCACTTTCTGATGTGGTGTCTTGCTCGGTTGACCTTTTTGCTGAAGATACTTTTCAGTAAGTTCTTTTCTAGCAAGGTTCCTTCTAGCCCTAGCATTAAGAGTCTTTTCAGAACTCTTAGGCTTGATTTCCTTCATCTCTTTTGAAATATCTTTGCTGACTTTGCTTATACTCGTGAAAAAGTTGACTTTGCTTGGTTTTGAAACCGAATCCACTTTTCGGAGAATGCTGAGCTTTAGTGTCAGCAACCTTACTTGATTCAGGTTTGTCAGCAAAGGTCTTCTGATTACTTTTAGTAATCTTTCCTTTTGACTTAACAACTTGCTTTTCAGCAACTTGTTTGGCGGAATGTTTCACAACATCCTTCTTCTTTCCAGTTTGCTTCTCAGCAACCTGTTTTCCTTTTAAAGTCTTGTTACTTTGAGTAGCAACAACGGGCTTTATGGTCATAGGTACTTGATTGCATGTTTCAGCAACCTTAGATTGACCAAACTGATAGAGTTCTGGTAGACCATTATCAGTAGCACGTACAAAGGAGATCGGTGATTTATCTTTACTCAAGATTTCTACGTCATCACCTTCATACGTTGCACCTAAACCTTCTTTCTGAGATGGATCTCTCAAGTAAGAGTTTAGTTCAGTCAGCGTATTACTTACGCCCACATAAGATTTGAAATTGATTTTCATCTTTTTCATCTCTTGGATTTCAGCAAGTAACTTTAGAATTGAGGATTGATATTCTTCCAATTCTAATGCCATTTGAGAATTCTTCTCTGTAGCTTCAGCAATCAACTTCTTAAGACGCCTTATTTCAGCATCCTTTTCTTCTGTCTCTTCCTTCAGCAAGACATACTTTTCAGTAGTCTGCTTGGTCAGATTTTCAGCAATCTGTAGTTTCTCTTGTTGTCTGCTCAGAGTTTTCTCAAATCTTTCGATTTCTCCTTGAATCTTGTCAAGGTCAATCTCGTCTTCACTTTCTGAGTCAGAGTCAGAGGTAGGGTTGTTTACCTGACCGGCCATGAGGCAGAACTCGTAGTTTGACACATCTGGATAAGCTTCCATAGCTATTCCACAAATTTCTTTGCCAATCTCCACGTCTAGAGTGGCTTCTTCATCGTCAGTGTCTGAACTTTCATCCTCACTGTCTTCGGAGCTAGTATCAATGCACAAAGCATCGATTTTTGCTTGAAGCTTCTTCTTGTCTTCAGCAAGAAAAGCTCTTTTGAACTTCTTCTTCTTTTCAGCAGATTTGCCTTTCAGCAAAGGGCAATTAGCTTTGAAGTGTCCAGGCTTTTTGCAATAAAAGCATAGATCATTTCCAACTGCAAGTTCTTCTGATGAAGTTGCTTGCTGAGCTTGCTTGTTCAGCGAGCTAGTCTCATTCTTGTACTTATGGTAGTTGTTACCAAGATGCTTTTTCAGCTTCTCTTTTGCTTTTCGCCTTTCAAGTTCCTTGCTGATGAATTTCTTCATGTTTTTAACAACCAAAGAGGTTTCATAAGTAGGTTCTTTATCATTCTTCTTTTCAGAAGATGACGGCTTTGCAGCAAGAGCAATGTTTTGCGATTTTTCAGCAAACACATTTTCTTTTTGCTTTGTCTCATAATTGACAGTAGCAAGATGAGAGAACAGCTCTGTTGGTGTAATATCTGACATTCCTTGATTGTAATAGAAATTCTGAGTGTGGATCCATTCTTGATTCAGACTTCTGATGATAGTTTTCACTTTCTCAGAATCTGAGTAAAGGTTTCCAACACCCAAGGCTTCCATTTCACTAACAAGAGTTGTGAATCTGAAATCCAAGTCTTCCAGTGACTCGTTTGTACCTTTCTTAAAGTTTTGAAACTTTAATTTAAGTACTTCAAGTTTGTTTTCCTTGGTTTTGTCAGATCCAACACAAAGATCTTGAACCATTTTCCAAGCTTCCTTTGCAGTCTTAGCACCCCACAGTTTTCACTGTATGGTATCCGGAGTTGATCGAATGATGATGTTTCTTGCTTGGCCATCAAGACGGAATCTCTTAGCTTCGTCAGAAGTCCATTCCTCTCTTGGTTTTGGCACGACGGTATCAGTCGGTTCGCCTAAGATAGTTTCCTTTCCAGCTTCAGTGGTCTTATGAGGGAAACTTCTTTCAACCTTAGTGATCTTGATAGGTCCATCATTAATGACAGTGACCATTTCATCACTAATGGCCTCAAGATGTAGCATCATGTTGTTTCGCCATTTTTCATAATTTTCCAGCTTCAGCAAGGGAGCATCTCCTAAAGACATCCTGTCAGCAAAGCACTACCAAACTGATCAAGTGAGAGTGATTTACGGAAAGCACCTAAGGGGATCTAGGTTCAGTGCTGAAGGTTAAAGAACCTCGAGCTCTGATACCACTTGTTGGTCCCTTTAAACAACAAGAAAAGACTAGTGGGGGAGGGGTGAATAGTCTTTTCAAACTTTCGTCGTTTAAAACTTTCTCAGCAAGTGCTTATTACTTTTCAGTAATGAGTTTGCTGATACTTAACTTTCTCAGCAAGCACAAGTTACTTTGCAGTAACTGTAAGAAAATATGGTCAGAGTTACCCCTAGGGTACGCAGCGGAATTTTAAAAATTTTCTTAACATACCGGTTAATTGATTATGCATATGTCGTATATATATAAACACGTCAATTAGAAGACTAACCTTACTTCCAAAGCAGCTTCCAAGTCTTCGTAATATTCCGGTGTATCTTCTCCTTCGTCGAAGTCGAAGATATCTACAATACTCTGTATATCTGCAAGACAATAAGAGTTAGTTTCCAGCTCCTAGAACCTCAACCTTGGTATCCACGGATGAACAACCTATCGGAAGAATGCTAGGATATTCTTTATGTGACCAAGAAGACGGGGCGGCAATTCCCTCCGGTGGCGATGTGCGCGCGCGTGGCTTAAGGAGAGGAGGGGAGAGTTTTTATTTTCTCTAAGAAACTGGGTAGGAAGACTGTGATCAAATCGCATGTAACCGTGTACAAACTTGTATGTAAAACTCTCTCCAATAGTCTACTATATATAGTAGTCTATAGAAGCCTAAAGCATAAGCTATTAGACTTCGTAAAGGAATAAGAATCTAATTCTTATCGCACAAGGAAACCAATATCAAGTCTAGATTCATTCCCAATCAAATCAAAACTCAATCAGGAAAATCTAACTTATCCCTTGGACTTCTAATAGAGGAAGGAGTAGAACTCCTTCCCCTATTCTACCATGCGCGCGCGCGCGCCTGTCCTACGGGACGTGTGGGACCCACATATATTTCTAACGCAATCCAAACTCCAAGTAGATTTTGCCCAAGTGCATATGTTAATTCTAAATTAACATATCCTTTACAATCAAACCTCTATTATATTTCCAAAATATAATCTTTAATTGTATTTACATAAAATACAATTAATTAGCCAATTCAATTAATAATTCCAAATCATTAATTGAGCCACCAATTATTATAATTAATTCCAAATCAATTATAATCCATCTATCACAATTAATTCCAAATTAATTGCGATTCCATCTTCAAGGATATTCTGATAGGATGAATCACCACATAGTGTGACCCATAGGGCCTCACCGTATTAAGCAAGTCCTAGACTAGGCAACATGGAATTCCTAGACGGTTCCATTTGCAGTATTAATACGCGAGGACGTTTGAGAGGTTTCTCAAAGCTAACCCTTTCGTTGCGAAGCCTATTGCGCTCAACGCGGCGATGGTAACGTCCCTTCATCGACTTGCTCGGATGTATCAAGGATCGATGAAGTGTCTACCCAATTAATACATCCACGGGCGTCTCAGGGAGTTGTTTGGTTAAGATATACTTATGACCATCATAATATATCATTTGCACTGGCCAGTGACTTTACCAACACAACTATGCAGACTACGAGCAGTGCTCTCCTGTGCTACACTTGAGAGATGAATCCTTCACAGAATCACTTATCACCCCCATTTGTATTTAGCCATAATCCTAGATCGTGTCTTAGGTCAACTGCTTATTCAGAGCTGACATCGACGGGTCCACCAAGGATATGGAGCAACAAATGTGATGATAAAGTCCTGTAAGTACAAAGGACGAATGGCATCACTTCGACAACTCACCGGTTCCCATAGACACATTCGGCGTAGAGTATACATCGATGGGAGTGTCCGGTGGGTACTTCCATTCTTCGATAAAGCTTCTTCGAACAACTATGCGCAGTTATGGGAACGTTCCTTGATTGTCCAACAATCCGTTCCGTGGCCGTGGGATCGGCTCACACTTGCTCCAACAAGTATAACCTCCACGCATACTAGTCTTGTCAGGTTCATTCAGACCCCCACATCCGAGATGTACCACGACTAGGGAGAGTTTGGGATAGATGATAACTCACATAGCTCCCACTAACTGTGTGATCGGTCATCTATCCGAGGGGACATGTTCAGTATCTATACAGACAGCAATATAGATATGACATGCTGCAGCCTGGTGTAATATAAATATGAAAGCAATACTCAACAGTAAAAAGAAACAAACATATATTATATTACGTTGACCTGTGTAATAGTACATATATGTACTCTACAAGGGCACCATGCCCTTAGTAAGGACTGTCTCTAGGACATATACACTATCAATCTCCCACTTGGACTAGAGCCAGTCACCTTTATGCCTAATGCCCAGATTAGCATAATGTCTTAAGTGGACTTCCACTGATAAGACCTTGGTGAAAGGATCTGCCACGTTGTCCGTGGTTGAGACACGTTCTATACTAACTTCTCCTCTATCTATAATCTCACGTATAACGTGATATTTTCTAAGTACATGTTTGTTCTTGTTTGTAGATCTAGGCTCCCTAGCTTGAGCGACGGCGCCCGTATTGTCACAATAAATCGTTATTGGACTAGGAGCAGGAACAACCCTCAATTCCTTCAAGAACTCTGAAATCCATACAGCTTCTTACGATGCTTCTGATTCAGTAATGCACTCGGCTTCTGTGGATGAGTCAGCAATCGTGGCTTGCTTAGAACTCTTCCAACAGATAGCTCCTCCGTTCAATTTGAATACGTATCCTGTCCGTGACTCAAAGTCATCAGGATCTGATTCAAATCCAGCGTCGACATAACCAGAAATCTTTAATTCTGGTTCTCCACCAAACACCAAGAACATTTCCTTTAGTCCGTCTAAGGTACTTAAGAATGTTCTTCACAGCAGTCCAGTGAGGTACTCCTGGATTCTGTTGGTGTCGACAAGTGACACTAAGCGCATATGCCACATCGGGCCTTGTGCAATTCATTGCATACATTATAGACCCTACTGCCGAAGCATAGGGCACACGACTCATTGCATTTCTTTCTTCATCAGTTTTAGGACCATCCTTAACTGATAAGACAATCCCATGCCTAGCTGGGAGAAAGCCTCTCTTTTAGTCGTCCATCTTATAACGCTTCAGTATTTTGTCGATGTAGGTGGACTGTGTCATTCCCAACATCCTCTTGGATCTATCTCTAAAGATCTTGATCCCTAGGATGTAGTTCGCTTCACCCAAGTCCTTCATCGAGAAGGTACTTGATAACCAAACTTTAGTCTCTTCTAGCATAGAGACATTGTTTCCCATGATCAAAATGTCATCAACATAAATGATCATGAAAACAACTCCTTTGTCGCTGTGTCTCGCATAGACACAGGGATCTTCCTTGCTTCTGATGAAGTCAAACGATTTGACAGCTTCATCAAAGCGGATATTCCAGCTCCTTGACGCTTGCTTTAGCCCATAGATGGATCTTTGTAATTTGCATACAGCAGTTGGCCTGGTTTTACTAATATAACCTTCCGGCTGTACCATATAGACCTCTTCCTCAAGGTTGCCATTGAGGAAGGCTGTCTTTACATCCATCTGCCAGATTTCATAATCATAGTAGGCAGCTATCGCAAGTAGAATTCGAATGGACTTCAATTTTGCTACTGGTGAAAAGGTTTCATCGTAATCGATGCCATACCTTTACGTGTAGCCTTTTTCCACAAGCCTAGCTTTGTGCATTTGTACCTTGCCATCGGCATCTGTCTTTCGTTTAAAGACCCATTTGCACCCAATTGGTCTAACCCCTTGGGGCAAGTCTACCAAGTTCCAAACTTGGTTCTGGTACATTGAATCCATTTCTAATTCCATGGCCTCTTGCCATTTGTCTGAGTCAATATCAATTATTGCCTCTTTGTAGGTCTCGGGATCTTCCCGATCTGATAAACCGACATCAAGTTCACTGATGTCTTCTATCATAAGGCTTTGCTTCTGAGGTCCTCTAAGGATCCTCTTCGACCTACGGAGCTCGACTTGTTCTGGTGCTTTTCTTTTCTGGCTTCGTGTAACACGAACATTATCAGTGGGTACTGATGCAGCTGGTCGTTGGGCGCGACCCTGTTCCCTTGCGGGAGGCTGCTCTTGCGCAACTTGTTGCACAGGTTGGTTGACAACGGGTTCTACAGGTGTGGTTTCAACTGTTGATCTAATCACAGGACTCCCACTGACTATGACATGCCTAGCAAGTGTCATATCATCACCCTTGTCTGCTTCGAAAGCTCCCACTGAACTTGAGTCCAAATCAGAAGATTTAAAGACCTCATGTTCGCGCGTGTCAAAGTCTTGAATTTCTTCAAGTTCTATCATATCATCTAACCTCTCTTCTTCGAGGTATTCAGCTTCTAAAAACTTCACGTTTCTAGACACGATCACCTTGTGATCTTCAGCATGATAGAATTCATAGCCTCTCGTTTGACGAGGATAGCCTATGAAATATACTTTGACACCCTTGGCATCTAACTTATCAGTGAGCATCAGCTTGACTATCGCAGGACAGCCCCAAGGTCTAAGATAGCCTAACGAAGGCTTCTTTCCCTTCCATAACTCATAAGGAGTTTTCTCCACTGATTTAGATGGTACACGGTTCAGAATGTAGATTGCAGTTTGTAATGCATATCCCCACAGATACTTTGCAAGAGTCGAGAATCCAATCATTGATCTTACCATGTCTAACAGGGTTCGATTCCTCCTCTCAGACACACCGTTTAACTGTGGTGTTCCAGGAGGAGTCCATTGCGATTGGATCCCATTTTCCTTCAAGTAATCGATAAATTCTTCACTAAGGTATTCACCTCCTCGATCCGATCGAAGAGTGACTATCCTTAGGTTCAATTCATTCTCGACCTCATTCCTAAACTCCTTGAATTTCCCAAAGGTCTCGGATTTATGCTTCATAAGAAAGATATATCCATACCTTGAGAAATCGTCAGTAAAGGTAACGAAGTAAGGATAACCCCCACGCGCATGGACTTTAAACGGTCCACATACATCGGTATGTATGAGCTCTAAGCAGCGAGTGGCACGAACACCTTCTCCAACAAAAGGCTTGTTCGTCATCTTACCCTTAACACAAGATTCACATGTACCATATGATTCGAAATCAAATGGTTCTAAGTAGTCCAACTTCCTTAGTCTTTGAATCCGTGTTTCATTGATATGGCCTAGCCTACAATGCCATAGATAAGATGGATTATTCTTCTTACTTGAAGACGGTTGTTTGTTATGTATTTGAAATAAAGGTAGACTACTTTGCAAAATATATAAACCATTCACTAAGTGAGCCTTTCCATAATACTGGTCATTTAATGAAAAATAACAAGTATTGTTAGGAAAATCCAAATTGTCCAACAACGGAATGGAAATAATATTTCTGACAATGGATGGACCAAAATAAACGTTATCAAGTTCCAAACATTGTCCTGATGGTAAATCTATCTTGCAGCGTCCAACGCGTTTGGCTTCAACTAGATTGTTGTTCCCAACATGCAAGTTGATTTCACCTTACTTGACTAGCCTGTGTTCAATGGCCCCTTGCACATTATTATAAATGTGTGAGCCATAGGCTGTATCTAATACCCAACCATTGGAGTCAAAAGTAGTCATGTTCATTTCAATAACAAACATACCTGAGCTAGAAGCCAGCGGCTTCTTAACTTGATCTGCCCTTAGCTTAGGGCAATCTCTCTTCCAATGCCCTTTCTACTTACAGAAATGACATTCATCTGTGTGTACCGTTCCGCTCCTCTTGAACTTCCTTTTTCTGGTTCAGACGCTTAGGCTTATCACTCGAAGTGTTAGCCTTGGCTCCCGACTTTCCCTTACCCTTAGCACCTTTGTTTCTCGGGTTTCGGTTAGACGGTTGCCCAACAAACATGATTGACTTTTCTTTCTTAGGAAGAGTTTGATCATATGTCTTCAGCAGATTATGGAGTTCGGGCAGTGCTACGTCCTTCGCATTCATCGTGGTTAACGATGAACTGCGAATACGAACTCGGCAATGATTGAAGGACAAAGATCACCATGATCTTATTCTTATCTTGAGAACATGTTCAGACATGTTCCCTCCTTCATTGAGCTTGCATCTGTGTATCTTTTTGATCAAATCAAATTCAACACTTCTAGCTGTCGTCTCCAAGAGCGACTCAAGATGCTTTAGCATCTCATACGGCAACATGCTTTCATGTTGCCTCTGCAGCTCATTGCTCATTGCCGCCAGCATAATACACTGCGCGGATCTAGCATCCTCATGATGCTTATCAGACCTTGCTTTGTTGGCTTGATTCCAAATCAGCAACTTGATCGGCAGTCTGATTCTCGGGACACACGGGATTAGCCTCGTCCAAGACGTACTCAATCCTTTCGTACCTCAGCACCAAACATATATTCCTGATCCAATCTAGGAAGTTTGGTTCGGTCAAAATTTGCTTCTCCAAGACAGCACGGAGCGAGATTCTCGCCATTTCAGTTTCCAGGAGAAATAGTATAGAACGAAAATAATAAATCAACTATTGAAATATTATTTCTAAATACACAGTCAACATAACTAAACAACAAGGTCCTTTAGCTGTTCAGCTCCCACTATTTTCACATATGCTTGCCCCCACAACAAACATACGGGTAATGTCCAACAAGTTACCGTAGTGGCCAAGATCCAAATCCATATCATGCCATACTCCAACGGGGGCTGGTCGCATAGCATAATATGACCGGTAGGACTAGTAAGACTATCCAATTGCGTCACGCAACTCTTGGTTGTTAAATCTAATTTAACCCGATGCCCTACATATTGTACCTATCGAGGTCGCTAGATACAATATGCAGTAAGTCATAACCACAGGCTTACTCTAATTTGACGATTACTGCGAGTCTCGTAAGACGAGGTCGCCAATACAAGAAAACGCAATGAAAGTTCAAAATTAAAGCACCCTATGGAAGGCATCTCGGAAATATGTATATATATATATATAAATGTATTTCCGTACTTATATTGGTTGGGGCTTGTAGCTTGAGGGTTGTTATCAGTCATCTACAAACAAATAAGGGCGCCACCTACCCATCATGCATGAACGGTCTACACGTAATGGATGCCGCCTATCCATTCTAGTTCTAAACGCGGTCAAGCATATAATGGGTGCCGCCTACCCATACATAAATATGCGGTCCGACATATAAGAGGGCGCCGCCTACCCTCGCATGCATAGCGGTCGAACGGAATGTAAAAATATTGTATTTAAACATGCATTGTCAAACAATAGCATATTGAGCATATGAAACAAGTAGTAGCCTATGTGGATGACAAATGACTTCATAATTTCATTATCAAAATTATAATCCCATACTTATAATCTCTATGAAATAATTGAAAATTTGGACTAGATTGAACATTCGAAATTCTATTGACCAAGTAGCAATTTTCGAAAACCCGAAGGACTTAATTGTAATTTTAAAAACCTTAGAGGTGTTAAATCTAAAATTCAAAAGTAGAAGGACCAATTTGTAATAAACAATAAATTGATAAATTACAAATAAGCTCTTTAACTTTATACTAATTAAATTTAACGCCTCTAGTTTAAAACAATTACAATTAAATCATATTTATATTCCAAATATAAAATTCAATCCTCAAAACTTTCAAAATTCGATTTTGGGTCCAACCCGAAAATATATATAATTTTTTTTTTTGAAAACGTGGGTCGGGACCTAGTCCCGCCCCCCGGTGCCCGCGGCCCCGGGCGACCGGCGCCCGCGGCACGCGGGCACCGGTGCCTCGGGTGCAGGCGCTCGGCGCCCCAGGCGCCGGGCGCCTGCGTCCGCAGGCCCTCCGGGTACCTGCGTCCCGCAGGTACCCGGGTGCCCGCGGCACACGGGCGCTAGGCGCCCGTGCCGCGGGCACACGGCGCCTGCGGTGCCGCAGGCGCCCGGCGCCCCAGGCGCACGGGCGCCGCGGGCGCAGGCGCGGCTGCCTGCGTCCCGCAGGCACCCGGGTGCCCGCGGCATGCGGGCGCCCGGCGCCCCAGGCGCAGCGGCCGGTCAATATATATATTTAAAAAAAAATTTTTTTTTTGAAAAATATAAATTCTAAATTTATATAAAAAAACAAAACTTTTGAAAATCGAATTTATCATAGAATCAATTGCATCCACATATCTACAAAATCATACAATATATATACGTATATACGTAATCAATTAACCTCGCTTTGATACCACTGTAAGGAAATATGGTCAGAGTTACCCCTAGGGTACGCAGCGGAATTTTAAAAATTTTCTTAACATACCGGTTAATTGATTATGCATATGTCGTATATATATAAACACGTCAATTAGAAGACTAACCTTACTTCCAAAGCAGCTTCCAAGTCTTCGTAATATTCCGGTGTATCTTCTCCTTCGTCGAAGTCGAAGATATCTACAATACTCTGTATATCTGCAAGACAATAAGAGTTAGTTTCCAGCTCCTAGAACCTCAACCTTGGTATCCACGGATGAACAACCTATCGGAAGAATGCTAGGATATTCTTTATGTGACCAAGAAGATGGGGCGGCAATTCCCTCCGGTGGCGATGTGCGCGCGCGTGGCTTAAGGAGAGGAGGGGAGAGTTTTTATTTTCTCTAAGAAAACTGGGTAGGAAGACTGTGATCAAATCGCATGTAACCGTGTACAAACTTGTATGTAAAACTCTCTCCAATAGTCTACTATATATAGTAGTCTATAGAAGCCTAAAGCATAAGCTATTAGACTTCGTAAAGGAATAAGAATCTAATTCTTATCGCACAAGTAAACCAATATCAAGTCTAGATTCATTCCCAATCAAATCAAAACTCAATCAGGAAAATCTAACTTATCCCTTGGACTTCTAATAGAGGAAGGAGTCGAACTCCTTCCCTATTCTACCATGCGCGCGCGCGCGCCTGTCCTACGGGACGTGTGGGACCCACATATATTTCTAACGCAATCCAAACTCCAAGTAGATTTTGCCCAAGTGCATATGTTAATTCTAAATTAACATATCCTTTACAATCAAACCTCCATTATATTTCCAAAATATAATCTTTAATTGTATTTACATAAAATACAATTAATTAGCCAATTCAATTAATAATTCCAAATCATTAATTGAGCCACCAATTATTATAATTAATTCCAAATCAATTATAATCCATCTATCACAATTAATTCCAAATTAATTGCGATTCCATCTTCAAGGATATTCTGATAGGCTGAATCACCACGTAGTGTGACCCATAGGGCCTCACCGTATTAAGCAAGTCCTAGACTTGGCAACATGGAATTCCTAGACGGTTCCATTTGCAGTATTAATACGCGAGGACGTTTGAGAGGTTTCTCAAAGCTAACCCTTTCGTTGCGAAGCTTGTTGCGCTCAACGCGGCGAAGGTAACGTCCCTTCATCTGACTTGCTCGGATGTATCTAGGATCGATGAAGTGTCTACCCCAATAATACATCCACGGGCGTCTCAGGGAGTTGTTTGGTTAAGATATACTTATGACCATCATAATATATCATTTTCACTGGCCAGTGACTTTACCAACACAACTATGCAGACTACGAGCAGTGCTCTCCTGTGCTACACTTGAGAGATGAATCCTTCACAGAATCACTTATCACCCCCATTTGTATTTAGCCATAATCCTGGATCGTGTCTTAGGTCAACTGCTTATTCGGAGCTGACATCGACGGGTCCACCAAGGATATGGAGCAACAAATGTGATGATAAAGTCCTGTAAGTACAAAGGACGAATGGCATCACTTCGACAACTCACCAGTTCCCATAAACACATTCGGCGTAGAGTATACATCGATGGGAGTGTCCGGTGGGTACTTCCATTGTTCGATAAAGCTTCTTCGAACAACTATGCGCAGTTATGGGAACGTTCCTTGATTGTCCAACAATCCGTTCCGTGGCCGTGGGATCGGCTCACACTTGCTCCAACAAGTATAACCTCCACGCATACTAGTCTTGTCAGGTTCATTCAGACCCCCACATCCGATGTACCACGACTAGGGAGAGTTTGGGATAGATGATAACTCACATAGCTCCCACTAACTGTGTGATCGGTCATCTATCCGAGGGGACATGTTCAGTATCTATACAGACAGCAATATAGATATGACATGCTGCAGCCTGGTGTAATATAAATATGAAAGCAATACTCAATAGTAAAAAGAAACAAACATATATTATATTACGTTGACCTGTGTAATAGTACATATATGTCCTCTACAAGGGCACCATGCCCTTAGTAAGGACTATCTCTAGGACATATACACTATCAGTAACTAGGTTTGCTAATACTTAAAATCAGAGAGCGGAAGTCTTTGATACAATAAGTGCTCTTTCAGTAAATGAAGGTTTCAGCAAGTGATGTGAGTGACTGTGTACAGATAGATATGATTTGCTGAAAACTAAATACAGTAAGTAAATCACACAAACACTTTTATAGTGGTATCTGAGAGTGGCGTAATCTCTCAACTAATCCACTTTGTCCTTTTTAGGACTGAATCCACTAAGATATGATTGAGGTTCCTTACAACACTTATCTAGAGCGATTCAAACAGAAACCAAAGCACACTTGCTTCGTTTCCAACCTAATCTAGAGAACGCAACCTTGTTCTCCACCAAATTTGGTACTTTTAATCAGCAAAACTATGCTCGATTAAGTTCCCCCTGAATATTGATGAATGTGTATTTTACACTTTCATTCGAGTCTTTTTCACCTAATTTAGCTATCCTCTATGTTAATTTAGCTATATTTTAGTACATTTTATTAGAATAGTGTCACGTTTCCCTTTAGATTTTATTTTACAGGTTTTGGTCGAAATTCGGAGATTTATGGGCAATTATATTGAAGTCTACAAGGAATTGGTGTTCCAGAAGCCTATTTGGAGTATCTGAAGGTTTACGGATAGGATTTGGAGTCTAGGGGCCGAATCTGGAGGTTAGAAGGCTACTAGAAGTCATACACCGAGTCCGAAAAGGTGAAGAAATCCAAATCTGCGTCGAAAAACGCGGAAATTCCGCGAAATA
Organism: Plantago ovata; assembly: GCA_028274465.1. Classification (NCBI taxonomy): domain Eukaryota; kingdom Viridiplantae; phylum Streptophyta; class Magnoliopsida; order Lamiales; family Plantaginaceae; genus Plantago; species Plantago ovata. The sequence goes on from CM051458.1 coordinate 49,349,853, forward strand.
CTGGGGGGCGAACCGCCGGAATCACGGGGCGAACCGCCCCAGAGATATTTCGGGCCTATATATAGTGCTCAGTTTTCTCTCCGAAAATCATATCTTTCCAAGCCTACTTTCTCACCTCTCTCTATAGTTTTAGGTAGGAACTTCCGGGGGCCTGTCCTGGGAGTTCCATAGCTTAGGGGATACTTTTTCATAGCAGATTGGAGCGCGTAGGATCACAATCATCCGGAGATTGACAAACTTCGGTAACTTTGTATCTTACAACTTTTATCTACTTATTTTATTCTTCTTTCAATATGTTTTCTTCTATGATTGCTATTGATTGCATGCCTATTATGAGTAGCTAAGCAAGTGAGCATGATAGACACAATGGAATTCTACAATAATGCATAAATCCAGTCCCTTACTGATAGTAAAGGAGTCACTGAAAAAGTGATCTTTACTACAGTTCAGAACACGCAAATCGTCCTGAAATGGACTGATTTAGCGGAAATCTTTCAGATTCCAACCACTGGAATTGAAGATGACGTCACTGCCACTGACGAAGAAATTGAAGCTTTCTACAGTGACGTCAGAAATGAGAAAATGAAGAAAGGAGAGATTGCTCCTGTGACTTGGACAAAGCACGTTAAGAGGAAGCATCTCTGCCATTCACTTGGTCTAGTAGCTCTGCTACTGATAAAAGTTTTGGACTTCCAAGTCGGAAGAATAGACCAAGTAGGCCTGAGAATATGGCCGCTGCTGATGCATATCCATGAAAATAAAACGGAACTTAATTGGGCTAAGTACATTTTCAACAGGCTTGTTGATTGTGTTACTAAGTTGAAGGTAAAGGTAGAAGACAACAAGGTCTCACCTTCCTTTCCAGTTATGTATGGAATAAAGATATGCTACATCCTTGAACATTTCAGGATTCAGCTAAGAAACCCATTGCCAATTAAGAAATCTGTATGCAATGTGGAAAGATCCTTCTACAAGCAGAATGTACCTAAGACTGCTGGCAAGAAACTAGAAAAATCAAAGAAGACAACAGTTGCAAATGTTGTCAGCACAAGCCAGCAAGAAAGGTATACAACAGCTGCAGATGTCACCACTCAACAACTTAGAGATGAAACTGCTGTAGATGGTAGTGACAAAAATGAAACTGCTGTAGATGATCAACAAGGTACGTGTACACCAGCTGTTGCTGAAAATGCAACTACTGACGTATCTGCTCGGAAACTGAAGATTCTAACAAGAAAAAGAGGAAAGCTGATGATGACACTCAGACTGCAGCGTCATCAGCAAATCCTGTACCAAAGAGGAAAAGGACAGGCAACACAAGGAAGCAAACACTGGCTCGCAGGTCAGTTCCTATTGTCCATGACCTCTCAGACAATTCCCAGACAATTGCTGAAACGCAATTGCCAGTAGATGTTGACAAGGTAGTTACTGAAGCCTATGTCAGCAACATTGAAGTGTTTGCGGAAGCCTTCAATGATCGACTCAACGTTGATCCTTCTACTGAGAACAGACCACAAGGCAGTGGAAATGAAATTCCTGCCCAAGTCCCAGATATCTACATTGTAGACAATCTAGATGATCCAACTATGGAACCAGCAAGTGATATTGCTGCTGATCTGCAAAAGGCGGCACTTGCTGATGCTGCTGAAAAGATGGTTGCTGAACAAGCAACTCATCAAGTTGCTGAAACCCCGGTTGCTGAAGAACCAGTTGCTGAGACAACAATGGTTTAAGTTCCAGAAGTTGCTGAAACACAAGAAGCACTATTCAACGACGCATCTCATGATGCTGAGAATACTGGCCCAGGTTCACCAAAGACATCAATTGACAAAGTCCAGCTTGTACTGGAAGCTATAAGCCAACAAATAAAGTTGGAGATTGAAGAATCATCCAACAAATCCATTGATGTCTTCATGACAAGCAGTGAACTTAAAGGTCAAGATGCTTCTGCTCAACTTGTCCTTTCAGAGACAAGGAGATTGCTGAAACCGCGCAACTTTCTCAAACAGAGCAAGACAAGAAGTCTGCTGAAGAAACAGTCCAAGAAGATGAAGAAACTGTTAATGCTGAAAGGACTGAGCCACAACCTGTCCTTCTTCAGCAGGTAGATAATTCAACCATTAGTAAAACTTCAAATTCTGAAACTTATTCTTTTGCTAATATTATATTATCTCTACAGACTTCTCAAGATGCAAGTCAGATGGTTGTTGAAGCCTCTGCACCAGAATCAACACTCCCTGCTCAGCAGGTAGTTAATGTTTTTGGTAATAAAACTAAGTTTGACAGCTTAGTACTTGTATCTAACTCAAATTTATTTCAGGATGAACAAATGGAGGTTGCTACTCAAGCTCCTCAAGGAATGGAAATTGTACAACATGAGCTTGCTGAATCTCAGCTGGTAATTCATGTTTCAGCTTTGAACTCTAAAGCAATTATCCAAACCAATCCTGATCTAAATATCGTTCTTTTTCAGGCTCAAAAGGAGACCACTGAAGTGGTGCTCATCACTGAAGATCAACAAGTAAGTTCTGAGGAACTATACTTGAATTTCAAGCGAACAACTTTGTCAAGAGTTGCTAAGTCCGTCAGCAACTGGCAAAGATACAGGCGAATGGATTTCTCTGATCTCCATCTTCATCTTTCAAACGAGAAAAAGAGATCTTATCTGCTAAAGCTCGAGACGTTCGTTCACTCCATCCTCCCTGAAGAAATGACATATTCTCAGCAAATGAGCTCGAATCTGATTGCTCAAATCAGAGAGAATATGAAGGCTAAATTCAAGAGTGCCTCTCCAGCTGAACAAGCTGTGATGCTCAAAGGTTCATTTGCACCCGTGGTGGATGATCCCCACAAAATCAATGAGGAAGAGGAAGTGACGAGTGTTGCTTTGTACAAGCACCTCGAGCTAGTAATTCTGACAGATGATGATGAAGAGGAAGAAGATGAGAACATTCCCACTGATCCCAGTGATGATGAAGGGAAAGATTCCAAGGACAAGAAAGACGATGATGATGACAATCAAGGTCCAAGTCCTGATACTGGTGGTTTGAAATTGACAGTTGGTGAAAATACTCCACAAGACAATCAGCAAGCTGAACAACCACAACCTCAGCATGAATCTCAACCTGCTCCTGCTGCTGAAAATCAAGCACTTGTACAAGGTGCTGATACTGAAGAAGAATATGACAGAAAAAGGGTTGCCTTGAAAAATGGCAAGAGCCAAATTTCTGATGCCCAGGTCACTGATGCAAACCTTGATGATGATAATGAATTGGATGAGATTACCAACGCGCTCTACAGAACAGTCTTTTGATCCATGCAAGGCATACACAGGATCTAGAAATTGGTGAATCTTCAGGAGTAAGACCAAAGGAAGTCCCCTCCCTTCCATTTACTACTGGCGAAACTCCATTAATTGAGTCTCAAACTCAATTAAAACTAACTACTGGCGAAACTCCAGTCATTGAGTTTCAAACATTGCCCTCAGCAACTACTCAATTAAAACTAACTACTGGTGAAACTCCAGTTGTTGAGTCTGAAGTGTTGGCATCAACAACCACTCAACCAAAAGGAAGTGAAGCTGCTGACTTAGGTTCCAAGGTTGCTGACCTTGATGAATCTGAGGATGACGATGACTTATCAGCAAATGAGGACGAACAATCCAAAAGAGACCCAAAAGTGGTTCAAATTCCTCCTCCTGATTACATAAATGATTTAGACGATGGTCTAAGAGGAGAATTGCTGATAAAGGATGATCAGTTTGCTTCAGAACTAAAAGTTCATTCCTTGACTCCAAACCTAGTGCCATTCCCAAGAGTTGAGGAGTTTACTCCTAGAATTTTGGCACTGAAGAAAGTCCATGAAGCCTGCAAAGCAGAAGATGAGGCATTGCTTGCTGAGAGACCGCTTGATATTGGAAACATATTGGCTACAGTGCTGAGACGCACTACTACTCTTACGATAGCTCAGAAAGATATCAGTCTTTATCACAAAAGCTATGAAGAAGATGTAAGTCAAGCACTCAGGCTCGCAAAGACCGCTCTAGTGAAGGCTCAGACTTTCATGGATGATAAGGCCGCAACAGAGAAAAGACATGAAGAGAACATGGTGAGCATTCAAAAGGAGTTGTCAAAAATGACTTCTGATCAGCAACAAATCATCATGAAGTATAACAGCTTAAGTACTCTTGCTGAAAATTGCAATGAGTTCTATTCTCTGCACATCACTCCGATGTTGCAATCCATGTATAAGGGGGAAAAGAAAAATACCAGAAAGAGAAACCAAACCCCTCATACTGTTGATGAGCCACTGCCCATAGAACCGCTTGCTGAAAAAGAGCAAAGTTCTAAAAGGCAAGCAGAATCTGAGTTAAATTCAGCAAGTACAAAAAAGAGAAAAACTGCTGCTGAAACTCAAGATTTTTGCCATACTGAAAGTCATCAAGATCTGAATGAAGATGATGAAGATGATGACAATCAGACAATAGCTCAAGCCATAAGAGCTAGACCTTTAACAGCCTTGACTCCGTCTGGCCACTCAAAGCATTTCTCGTCTGACTCTTCAGCAAGAGATCAAGACAATGCTAAATCAAGAAGAAGAAGGCAAAGACAGGAAGAAAAGAGGCTGGCCAGCATTGCTATTGGCTCCGGCATCGAATATACAAAGACCAGCAATGATGAAACCACTCAGAATGTGATCAGAAACATTCATGGTTGCTGGATCTTAAAGCTGGAAGATTTGCTGGTGAATGAGTTCTTTCCTACAGCCATATTGAACCAAATGTTCACATGGATTGAACTCAAGGTACAAAGAAAACAAAGGGAAGAATCCCTCCCAAGAAACATTGCTGGGAAATGGTAGAATTTTGAGGTCTCAGTAAGAAGAACTGCCATTGGTAAGACTTATAGACAAGAACCAAATTTGATAAAACCACCTCGCATTGCTTATTACTCTGACCCAGTAACCAAGAAGACAAATAAGAGACTTTGATTGATTCCTTATGAGTATTTCTATCTCACTGCTAAGGATCAAGAAGAAGACCTTCTCTGGCTAAGAAAGATTCATCATAAAAGCATTTCAGATACACAGCTTCTCCATCCCAGCAATTGGGGCATGCATTTGTGGGTAACTCACTACATGGAAATGAATGCTGAAAAGCATCATCATACTGCCTGCAAACATGCAAGAATTCTTCAACTACAAGTCCGTAGGCTTCTGGAAAACTACGAAAATGACTGTGTTGAATTTACTGCACTTGCTGAGAAGAGTGTAAGAGAGATTTTGAGAAAATCTTCTGGAAGAGCTTAATTCTCTGTAATAGTTTTTTTTGTTAAAGTTTTGTTTGCTGATTTTGTTTAAGTTATCTCTGCTACTTCTTGTAAACTTCTGAAAAGATAACTATCAACAATGAAGCTTTTGACTCTTATTGGTTTTTGATTATGCAATTTACTTATGCTTACTGTTTAACTATTCAAGTATGCTTGCATTAATCAACTGATTTATTCAACATCAGAAACCTCTAAAAGGGTAACAATTAATTTAGCCATGGATTGCTAACATTAAAAAGGGGGAAATTTGTTAGGAAACTTGTAATTTTGATGAGCAATTAACCATGCTAAATTAAGGAAAGTCCAGTAATTAGTACTCTTAAGGTCCATAGGAATTTAGAATTTTAAGGACATTGTAAAAGAGGAACGTTTGCTGAAGACTTAGAATAGGTGCTAGATAGGTTGGTTTTAAAGCTTATGATGTATCTTGTTTTCTGAAAAGAAATACAACCTATTGAAGCATTTGCTGATGATGTACTTTGTTTTGTTTACAAACAAACTATTGAAGCATTTAGAACCGCTCAGAATCTTGAAGATTTTGAAGATCTGAAGACTTGAAGATTTCGAAGATCTGAAGACTAGAAGATTTCTGAAGACTGGTATCTACAAAGGCACATGTTGCTCAGAAAGTGGAAACTTCAGCAACAACATTGCATAAGTGAAAATCTGAAAGACAGTAGGTTGTGCTTGCTGAAACTGAGACTGACCACTTGCTGATGGAACATATGTGACCTCTTGCTGAAAGTACTTGTATTTGCGCTCCAATGTTACTGTTTGAATTCTATTCAAAAGAGCATTAAATGCAAAGCATGCACGCGAAGGACATGAAGACTAGAAGACAAACAAGGACGCTGGTGAAAGTACAAAAGCAAGATAGTGACATTTTAAGGAACAAAAGCCTTAGAATTTGAAATTCAAACGGCTCATTATTTTCACTATAAATAGAGGTCATCCGGCAAAGAGTTGAAGTGTGTCAACAACGTGATCATACTCTCACTTGTGCTTAAAACTCACAAACCCTTCAAAACTCTCTACTGCCATTGATCCGTTCCAAGACTTAAAAGCTTGAAAAAGCTACTTGTGAAGAAGTAGAATTTGCACGACTAAGAAATTAGTTAAGTGTTCTTTCTTTCTTTCGAACAAGAACAAGTCTTGACACCAGAAACAATCAAACTTGTTTACTGAAAAGTATTCAAAGTTTTGTTTCTTAGATTACTTGTTGTAACTGAATAAGTTATAATTAAGTTTTCTCATCCCAAAGCTCTCTAACTGAAAATACACCCTTTCAGGCGTGATATTCAGGGGAACTTAATCGAGCATAGTTTTGCTGATTAAAAGTACCAAGTTTGGTGGAGAACAAGGTTGCGTTCTCTAGTTGAGGTTGGAGACGAAGCAAGTGTGCTTTGGTTTCTGTTTGAATCGCTCTAGATAGGTGTTGTAAGGAACCTCAATCTTATCTTAGTGGATTCAGTCCTAGAAAGGACAAAGTGGATTAGTTGAGAGATTACGCCACTCTCAGATACCACTATAAAAGTGTTTGTGTGATTTCCTTACTGTATTTAGTTTTCAGCAAATCATATCTATCTATACACAGTCACTCACATCACTTGCTGAAACCTTCATTTACTGAAAGAGCATTTATTGCATCAAAGACTTCCGCTCTCTGATTTTAAGTATCAGCAAACCTAGTTACTGAAAAGTAACTTACGCTTGCTGAGAAAGTTAAGTATCAGCAAACTCATTACTGAAAAGTAATAAGCACTTGCTGAGAAAGTTTTAAACGACGAAAGTTTGAAAAGACTATTCACCCCCCCCCCTCTAGTCTTTTCTTGTTGTTTAAAGGGACCAACAGAATTGTAGTTACCTTTCCACCTCGGAGGGGTAGTTTCACTCCCTCGTACTCAGGAACCTCAGTAGTAACTGGCTTGGGATCGACGAAATCAACTTCGGATGTCGAAACAGGGGAGCTGGGGTCGTCCAGCTCCCTGTAGCTGGGGGGCGGTTCGCCCCCTGCCCCGGGCGAATCGCTTTGGGCGAGCTGGGACGTCCCCAACTCGCTCTTTGTGGGGGGAGATTCGCCCCCTATGCTGGGCGGTTTGCCCCCCACCTCTAGGGGGCGTTTTCGTAAAAAATCCTCCCATCTTCGAGTTTATGAACCTCCTCTACTTTTTCACACTTTAACAAGCTTAATTTCTCCAGTAGCTGCTCAGTTACTTCGACCCCTTCAAAAACTTTCACTAAACGGAGATTATCTTCAACTTGCCCGGCGTGTGCAATTTCATAAACACTCTCAATGGCCTTAATTCCTGCATAACATACAATTTCATCCTCCTCAGTGATATCATCTTCTTTAGAATATGCCTCAGACAGGCTGTCTGTTTCACCTTGGTCTAGTTCCTCACCGGTGATGTGAATTGGTATGACTTCCTCAGATTGTGCAGAACCTCTGGCGTACTTACGGAAGACCTCTTCTGCCTCTTCAACCGTACATTCTTCCAGTCCACCGCACAACCCATCCACTCTAAGTCGTTCCTCATCACGTAGTCCACAACCGAAGTACCAAATCAACTCCCCATCTTCGAAACGCTGATGGGGGCACTCACGTTTATACATCTCAAAACGTTCGTAGGTGTCACAAAACCGCTCATACTCTCCTTGCTTGAAGTGTTCAATCCTATCTCGTAAGGCAATCGTCACATGGTAAGGCATAAATCGCGCCAAGAACTCCTCTACTACTTGGCCCCAAGTTTTCAGCGATCCTGGTGCTAACCTCGCCATCCAACGCCTTGGCTCATATCCAAGGGCAAAAGAAAATAATTTCCTGCACAATTGGTCTTTAGTAAACCCATTTGCTGGAACTTTTTCTATTTCCTCCTCATAGGATCTGATGAAACTCAACGAATTCATCCCCACTCCATCTTCAAACCTCGGTATGTCTCTCACCACTAAACTTGTCGCTTCGTACCCGTTCAACTCTTCCTCCAAGTATATAGTTGAACTTCTCCTAACTTGCGAGAATTGGGGCATCATGCGAGCCTTCATGGACGTCATACCTGAATATCTGTAACCGGAGTAACTCAAAACTGAAAATTAGTCCTGTTAGAAGTCGCAAAATTCTGGAAACAAATTAACTACTAACTCTGAGAATTGAATGCTGAAATATAAATAAGCTAAAGAGAAAAAAGGAGTATAGTCCCCGGCAACGGCGCCAATTTGATGAACGAGATTGTCAGACTCGAATAATCAAATAAATTTGTTTTTAGCCAAATGCAACTCACAACTACAACGAAAACCAAGGCACGTAGTGTAGAAGTAAGATAACCTCGAGTGTCGATCTCTAAGGATTATAACTAGCTTTATCTAATTTAACTTAAACTATAAATTAGGAATCAAGCAAAGCACAAATTTTTCTTATCAATATAATGGAAGTTAGTGATAGTATGATCATTCAAAGCAACGGGTAATAATCATGCATGAAGTACTTGAAGTTTGTATAGAAATCTATGATCGTGAATTGTCCTATGTGTTCCTTTCAATTCAACACTACGAATATAGATGGCTTAGATAGATCAAAGAAATAAAATAATAAATCAAGACTTAAACGCGCAAAGCCACTCATGCATAATTAAGAACCCTAGCTAAGAAATCACATAATATCACCAACGATAGATTTAGCTACTCATAGATAAATTGCAATCAACAAGAATCAAAGCAAGATTGAATGAAAACATGTTGAATGAAATAAATAAAAGCAGAAAAATCGTGAGATACAAGTTACCAACGAAGGTTGGCAATCTCCGATGAATTGCTAACTCACAAGCAAGAATTGAGAATCAACGATGTCCAATCTCTATGCTTAATCTTCCAAAACAATAAGAAAACGAGTCTTCTATGCTAATAATTCCCAGAACAAGCTCTAGAGAATTTGTCTCTCAAAATAAGGTGAAAAAGTATGAAAAACGAACTAAATTGGCGAAACTATATATACTTGTTGAAACCTCCCGGGCGAACCGCCCCCAGTGCCAGGCGAACCGCCCGGGACCTGCAGTGTCGGTGGCCAGCGAGATTTTGGTTTTGGTTTTCTTTTTGGACTCGATTTTGCCTTCTAGTGACCTTTAAGCCTTGAAACTCGTCCCCTAGGCCTCAAAACTCGTCTGGAAACTTCTAGATACACCACGGATGACCACGAAGCATCAAAACTTCATTCTCTTCACCATATTTGCCCACCAAAAGTACGTTTTTCACCTAAAACCTGAAAAATGCAAAGAAAAGGGAAACATGACACTATTCTAATAAAATGCACTAAAATATAAGCTAAATTAACCTAGAGGATAGCTAAATTGGTGAAAAAGACTCGAATGAAAGTGTAAAATACACGTTCATCAGCGTCCTTCATTTGTCTTCTAGTCTTCATGTTCTTCGCGTGCTTACTTTTGCATTTAATGTTCATTTGAATGGAATTCAAATGTGAACGTTGGAGCCAAAATGCAAGTACTTTCAGCAAGGAGGTCACATATGTATTTCAGCAAGCAGTCAGTCTCAGTTTCAGCAAGCACAACGTACTTTGTCATATAGATTTTCACTTATGCGAGCTGTTGCTGAAATTTCCGCTTTCTGAGCAACATGTGCCTTTGTAGATACCATCTTCAGAAATCTTTTTAAGTCATCAGTCTTCGAATCTTCAAGTTTCTGAGCGGTTCTAGTGCTTCAATAGTTCATTTGTAAAAACAAAGTACATCATCAGCAAAACTAAAGCACCTAACTAGTACCTACACTAAGTCTTCAGCAAACGTTCCTCTTTTACAATGTCCTTAAAATTCTAAATTCCTATGAACCTTAAGAGTACTAGTTACTGGACTTTCCTTAATTTAACATGGTTAATTTCTCATCAAAATTTACAAGTTTCCTAACAAATCTCACTGTCATCAAATGTTATTTTATTTCCAGCTGAAGCTCTCACACATGGATCCCCATATGCATCAGCCAATTCTCTTAAGTACCCAGCTGTTTTTTCTCTTGCTTTCCTTGTATCTCCCCCTGCCGGTCCTCCTGATGTGGTTATGACTCCAAATCTTGGCATGTTGTCATCATCTTCCTCTTCATCCTTCTGTCTGTCATTGTTCCTTCTCTGATAATCTCGTTCCCTTCTCTTCCTTTTCTACTCATATCTCCCTCCTCTTTCTTCTTCTTTTCTTTCTTTTCTTTGTCGGTCTCATCGGTCATGCCTTGATTGTTCCTCCTTGGCTTCGAATTTTCTTAGATAACAATCTCTGACCAACCCCTCTATCTCAGTTTTCAGCCACATACAAGCTTCAGTGTCATGACCTTTTCCTCTATGAAACTTGTAACGACCCGACCAATCCGGTCGGCGTGGTTATGTAAGAAAATACGGTCAGAGTTACCCCTAGGGTACGCAGCGGAATTTCAAAACTTTTCTTAACATACAGGTTAATTAATTATGTATATGTCGTATATATGTAAACACGTCAATTAGAAGACTAACCTTACTTCCAAAGCAACTTCCAAGTCTTTGTAATAATCCGGTGTATCTTCTCCTTCGCCGAAGTCGAAGATATCTGCAATACTCTGATTATCTGCAAGACAATAAGAGTTAGTTCCAGCTCCTAGAACCTCAACCTTGGTATCCACGGATGAACAACCTATCAGAAGAATGCTAGGATATTCTTTGTGTGACCAAGAAGACGGGGCGGCGATTCCTCCGGCAAGGTGGTGCGCGCGTGTGGCTTTATAGAGGAGGGGAGAGTTTTTATTTTCTCCAAGAAAACTGGGTATTCAACTGTGTGAATGTCTATGTCTAAAACTCTCTAATAGTCTACTATATATAGTAGTCAATAGAATCCTAAAGCATAAGCAATTAGACTTCGTAAAGGAATAAGAATCTAATTCTTATCGCACTAGGAAACCAATATCAAGTCTAGATTCATTCCCAATCAAATTAAAACTCAATCAGGAAAATCTAACTTATCCCTTGGACTTCTAATAGAGGAAGGAGTCGAACTCCTTCCTCTATCCCATCTATGCGCGCGCGCGCGCCTGTCCTACGGGAGATAGGTGAGTCCCAATTTTGGGACCCACTTATAGTTCTAAGGCAATTCAAACTCCAAGCAGATTTTGCCCAACTGCATATGTTAATTCTAAATTAACATATCCTTTCAAATCAAACCTCTATTATATTTCCAAAATATAATCTTTAATTGTATTTACATAAAATACAATTAGTTAGCCAATTCAATTAATAATTCCAAATCATTAATTGAGCCACCAAATATTATAATTAATTCCAAATCAATTATAATCCATCAATCACAATTAATTCAAAATTAGTTGCGATTCCATCTTCAAGGATATTCTGATAAGCTGAATCACCACATAGTGTGACCCATAGGGCCTCATCGTATTAAGCAAGTCCTAGACTAGGCAACATGAAATTCCTAGACGGTTCCATTTGCAATATTAATACATGAGGACGTTTGAGAGGTTTCTCAATGCAAACCCTTTCGTTGCGAAGTCTGTTGCGCTCAACACGGCGATGGTAACGTCCCTTCATCTGACTTGCTCGAATGCATCTAGGATCGATGAAGTGTCTATCCCAATACTACATCCAGGGGCGTCTCAGGGAGTTGCTTGGTTACTAAGATATACTTATGACCATCATAATATATCATTTGCACTGGCCAGTGACTTTACCAACACAACTATGCAGACTATGAGCAGTACTCTCCTGTGCTACACTTGAGAGATGAATCCTTCACAGAATCAGTTATCATCCCCATTTGTATGTAGCCATAATCCTGGATCGTGTCTTAGGTCAACTGCTTATTCAGAGCTGACATTGACGGGTCCATCAAGGATATGGGGCAACAAATGTGATGATAAAGTCCTGTAAGTCCAAAGGACGACTGGCATCACTTCGACAACTTACCGATTCTCATAGACACTTCGGTGTTGAGTATACATCGATGGGAGTGTCCGGTGGGTACTTCCATTGTTCGATAATCCTTCTTCGAACAACTATGTGCAGTTATGGGAACGTTTCTCGATTGTCCAACAATCCGTTCCGTGGCCGTGGGATCGGCTCACACTTGCTCCAAAAAGTATAACCTCCACGCATACTAGTCTCGTCTGGTTCATTCAGACCCCTACATCCGAGATGAACCTCGAATAGGGAAAGTTTGGGATAGATGATAACTCACATAGCTCCCACTTTCTGTGTGATCGGTCATCTATCCGAGGGGACATGTTTAATATCAATACAGACAGTAATAGAGATATGACATGCTGCATGCCTGGTGTAATATAAATATGAAAGCGATACTCAATAGTAAAAGCAACAAACATATATTATATTACGTTGACCTGTGTAATAGTACATATATGCCCTCTATAAGGGCTCCATGCCCTTAATAAGGACTGTCTCTAGGACATATACACTATCAATCTCCCACTTGGACTAGAGCCAGTCACCTTTATGCCTAATACCCAGATTAGCATAATGTCTTAAGTGGACTTCCACTGATAAGACCTTGGTGAAAGGATCTGCCACGTTGTCCGTGGTAGAGACACGTTCTATACTAACTTCTCCTCTATCTATAATCTCACGTATAACGTGATATTTTCTAAGTACATGTTTGTTCTTGTTTGTAGATCTAGGCTCCCTAGCTTGAGCGACGGCGCCCGTATTGTCACAATAAATCGTTATTGGACTGGGACCAGGAACAACCCTCAATTCCTTCAAGAACTCTGAAATCCAGACAGCTTCTTTCGATGCTTCTGATGCAGCAATGTACTCGGCTTCTGTGGATGAGTCAGCAACCGTGGCTTGCTTAGAACTCTTCCAACAGACAGCTCCTCCGTTCAATTTGAATACATATCCTGTTTGTGACTTAAAGTCATCAGGATCTGATTCAAATCCAGCGTCGACATACCCAAACATCTTTAATTCTGGTTCTCCACCAAACACCAAGAACATCTCTTTACTCCGTCGAAGGTACTTAAGAATGTTCTTTACAGAAGTCCAGTGAGGTACTCTTGGATTCTGTTGGTGTCGACAAGTGACACTAAGCGCATATGCCACATCGGGCCTTGTGCAATTCATTGCATACATTATAGACCCTACTGCCGAAGCATAGGGCACACGACTCATTGCGTTTCTTTCCTCATCAGTTTTAGGACCATCCTTTACTGATAAGACAATCCCATGCCTAGGTGGGAGAAAGCCTCTCTGAGTCGTCCATCTTATAACGCTTTAGTACTTTGTCGATGTATGTCATTCCTAACATCCTCTTGGATCTATCTCTAAAGATCTTGATCCCTAGGATGTAGTTCGCTTCACCCAAGTCCTTTTCGAGAAGGTACTTGATAACCAAACTTTAGTCTCTTCTAGCATAGAGACATTGTTTCCCATGATCAAAATGTCATCAACATAGATGATCATGAAAACGACTCCCTTGTCGCTGTGCCTAGCGTAGACACAGGGATCTTCATTGCTTCTAATGAAGTCAAACGATTTGACAGCTTCATCAAAGCAGATATTCCAGCTCCTTGACGCTTGCTTTAGCCCATAGATGGATATTTGTAACTTGCATACAGCAGTTGGCCTGGTTTTACTAATAAAACCTTCCGGCTGTACCATATAGATCTCTTCCTCAAGGTTGCCATTGAGGAAGGCAGTCTTTACATCCATCTGCCAGATCTTATAATAATAGTAGGCAGCTATCGCAAGTAGAATTCGAATGGACTTCAATTTTTCTACCGGTGAAAAGGTTTCATCGTAATCGATGCCATACCTTTGCGTGTAGCCTTTCGCCACAAGCTAGCTTTGTGCGTTTGTACCTTGCCATCGGCATCTGTCTTTCGTTTAAAGACCCATTTGCACCCAATAGGTCTAACCCCTTGGGGCAAGTCTACCAAGTTCCAAACTTGGTTCTGGTACATGGAGTCCATCTCCAATTCCCTGGCCTCTTGCCATTTGTCTGAGTCAATATCAATTATTGCCTCTTTGTAGGTCTCGGGATCTTCCCGATCTGATAAGCCGACATCAAGTTCACTGATGTCTTCTATCATAAGGCTTTGCTTCTGAGGTCCTTTTAGGATCCTCTTCGACCTACGGAGCTCGACTGGTTCTTGTGCTTTTCTTTTCTGGCTTCGTGTAACACGAACATTATCAGTGGGTACTGATGCAGCCGGTCGCGGGGCGCGACTCTGTTCCCTTGCGGGAGGCTGCTCTTGTGCAACTTGTTGCACGGGTTGGTTGACAACGGGTTCTATTGGTGTGGTTTCAACTGTTGATCTAATCACAGGACTCCCACTGACTATGACATGCCTGGCAAGTGTCATTTCATTACCCTTGTCTGCTTCGAAAGCTCCCACTGAACTTGAGTCCAAATCGGAAGATTTAGAGACCTCATGTTCGCGCGTGTCAAAGTCTTGAATTTCTTCAAGTTCTATCATGTCATCTAACCTCTCTTCTTCGAGGTATTCAGCTTCCAAAAACTTGACGTTTCTAGATACGATCACCTTGTGATCTTCAACATGATAGAATTCATAGCCTCTCGTCTAACGAGGATAGCCTATGAAATATACTTTGACACTCTTGGCATCTAACTTATCAGTGAGCATCAGTTTGACTATCGCAGGACAGCCCCAAGGTCTAAGATAGCTCAGTGAGGGCTTCTTTCCCTTCCATAACTCATAAGGAGTTTTCTCCACTCATTTAGATGGTACACGGTTCAGAATGTAGATTGCAGTTTGTAGTGCCTATCTCCACAGATATTTTGAAAGAGTCGAGAATCCAATCATTGATCTTACCATGTCTAACAGGGTTAGATTCCTCCTCTCAGACACACCATTTAACTGTGGTGTTCCAGGAGGAGTCCATTGCGATTGAATTCCATTTTCCTTCAAGTAGTCGATAAATTCTTCACTAAGGTATTCACCTCCTCGATCTGATCGAAGAGTGACTATCCTTAGGTTCAATTCATTCTCGACCTCATTCCTAAACTCCTTGAATTTCTCAAAGGTCTCGGATTTATTCTTCATAAGATAAATATATCCATACCTTGAGAAATCGTCAGTAAAGGTAACAAAGTAAGGATAACCCCCACGCTCATGGACTTTAAAAGGTCCACATACATCGGTATGTATGAGCTCTAAGCAGCGAGTGGCACGAACACCTTGTCCAACAAAAGGTTTGTTCGTCATCTTACCCTTAACACATGATTCGCATGTACCATATGATTCAAAATCAAATGGTTCTAAGTAGTCCAACTTCCTTAGTCTTTGAATCCGTGTTTCATTGATATGGCCTAGCCGACAATGCCATAGATAAGATGGATTATTCTTCCTACTCGAAGACGGTTGTTTGTTATGTATTTGAAATAAAGGCAGACTACTTTGCAAAATATATAAACCATTCACTAAGTGAGCTTTTCCATAATACTGATCATTTAATGAAAAATAACAAGTATTATTCGCAAAGGAAAGGAAAAACCCATATTGTCAAACAATGGAATGGAAATAATATTTCTGACAATGGATGGAACAAAATAAACATTATCAAGTTCTAAACATTGTCCCGAAAGTAAATCTATCTTGCTGCGTCCAACGCGTTTGGCTTCAACTAGATTGCCGTTCCCAACATGCAAGTCGATTTCACCTTGCTTGACTAGCCTGTGATCAATTAGCCCCTGCACATTATTACAAATGTGTGAGCCACAGGCTGTATCTAATACCCAACCATTGGAGTCAAAAGTAGTCATGTTTATTTCAATGACAAACATACCTGAGCTAGAAGCCGGTGGCTTCTTAGCTTGATCTGCCCTAAGCTTAGGGCAATCTTTGTTCCAATGTCCTTTCTGCTTACAGAAAAGACATTCATCTGTGCGCACCCTTCCGCTTCTATTGAACTTCCTTTTCTGGTTCGGACGCTTAGGCTTATCACTCCAAGTGTTAGCCTTGGCTCCCGACTTTCCCTTACCCTTAGCACCTTTGTTTCTCAGGTTTGGGTTAGACGGTTGCCCAACAAGCATGATCGACTTTTCCTTCTTAGGAAGAGTTTGATCATATGTCTTCAGCAGATTATGAAGTTCAGGCAGTGTTACGTCCTTCGCATTCATCGTGTAATTAATGATGAACTGCGAATACGAACTCGGCAATGATTGAAGGACAAAGATCACCATGATCTTGTTCTCTAGCTTAATGCTGACATCGGCAAGCTTTTCAAAGAGACCAATCATTTTGAGAACATGCTCAGACATGTTCCCTCCTTCATTGAGCTTGCATCTGTGTATCTCTTTGATCAAATCAAATTCAACACTTCTAGATGTCGTCTTAAAGAGCGACTCAAGATGCTTCAGCATCTCATACAACAACATGCTTTCATGTTGCCTCTGCAGCTCATTGCTCATTGCCGCCAGCATAATACACTGCGCGGATCTAGCATCCTCAAGATGCTTATCAGACTTTGCCTTGTTGGCTTGATTCCAAGCAGCAACCTGATCGGCAGTCTGATTTTCGAGGCACACGGGAATGACCTCGTCCAAGACGTACTCAATCTTTTCGTACCTCAGCACCAAACGTATATTCCTGATTCAATCTAGGAAGTTTGGTCCGGTCAAAATTTGCTTCTCTAAGACAGCACGGAGCGAGATACTCGCCATTTCTAATATCCGAAGGAGAAATAATATAGAACAAAAATAATAAATCAACTATTGAAATATTATTTCTAAATACACAGTCAACATAACTAAACAACAAGGTCCTTTAGCTGTTTAGCTCCCACTATTTTCACATATGCTTTCCTCCACAACAAACATACGGGTAATGTCCAACAAGTTACCGTAGTGGTCAAGATCCAAATCCATACTATGCTATACTCCAACGGGGGCTGGTCGCATAGCATAATATGACCGGTAGGACTATCCAATTGCGTCACGCAACTCTTGGTTGTTAAATCTAATTTAACCCGATGCCCTACATACTGTACCTATCGAGGTCGCTAGATACAATATGCTGTAAGTCATAACCATAGGCTTACTCTAATCTGACGATCACTACGAGTCTGTAAGACGAGGTCGCCAATACAAGAAAACGCAATGAAAGTTTAGAATTAAAGCACCCTATGGAAAGCATCTCAGAAATACATACATATATATATTTCTGTACTTATATTGGTTGGGGCTTGTCGCTTGATGGTTGTTATCAGTCATCTACAAACAAATAAGGGCGCCGCCTACCCATCATGCATGAGCGGTCTACACGTAATGGATGCCGCCTATCCATTCTAGTTCTAAACGCGGTCAAGCACATAATGGGTGCCGCCTACCCATACATAAAATATGCGGTCCGACATATAAGAGGGCGCCGCCTACCCTCGCATGCATAGCGGTCGAACAGAAAGTAAAATACTTGGTATTTAAACATGCATTGTCAAACAATAGCATATCGAGCATACAAAACAAGTATTAGCCTATGTGGATGCCAAATGACTTCATAATTTCATTATGAAAATTATAATCCCATACTTATAATCTCTATGAAATAATTGAAAATTTGGACTAGATTGAAAAATTGAAAATTCTATTGACCAAGTAGCAATTTTCGAAAACCCGAAGGACTTAATTGTAATTTTTGAAACCTTGGAGGTGTTAAATCTAAAATTCAAAAGTAGAAGGACTAATTTGCAATAAACAATAAATTGATAAATTACAAATAAGCCCTTTAACTTTATACTAATTAAATTTAACCCCTCTAGTTAAAAACAATTACAATTAAATCATATTTATATTCCAAATATAAAATTCAATCCTCAAAATTTTCAAAATTCGATTTTGGGTCCAACCCGGAAAATATATATATATTAAAACCCCACGGTGCATGCGGCCCCGGGCGCCCGGCGCCAGCGGCACGCAGGCACGGGCGCCTGGGCGCCTGCGGTGCCGCAGGCGCCGCAGGCGGCCCCGGCGGAAATATATATATAATTTTTTTTTTTGAAAAATATAAATTCTAAATTTATATAAAAATAAAACTTTTGAAAATCGAATTAATCATAGAGTCAATTGCATCCACATATCTACAAAAGCATACAATATATATACGTATATACGTAATCAATTAACCTGGCTCTGATACCACTGTAAGAAAATACGGTCAGAGTTACCCCTAGGGTACGCAGCGGAATTTCAAAAATTTTCTTAACATACAGGTTAATTGATTATGTATATGCCGTATATATGTAAACACGTCAATTAGAAGACTAACCTTACTTCCAAAGCAGCTTCCAAATCTTCGTAATAATCCGGTGTATCTTCTCCTTCGCCGAAGTCGAAGATATCTGCAATACTCTGATTATCTGCAAGACAATAAGAGTTAGTTTCCTGCTCCTAGAACCTCAACCTTGGTATCCACGGATGAACATCCTATCGGAAGAATGCTAGGATATTCTTTGTGTGACCAAGAAGACGGGGCGGCGATTCCTCCGGCAAGGTGGCGCGCGCGTGGAGGAGGGGAGAGTTTTTATTTTCTCTAAGAAAACTGGGTATTCAACCGTGTGAATGTCTATGTCTAAAACTCTCTAATAGTCTACTATATATAGTAGTCAATTGAAGCCTAAAGCATAAGCAATTAGACTTCGTAAAGGAATAAGAATCTAATTCTTATCGCACTAGGAAACCAATATCAAGTCTAGATTCATTCTCAATCAAATTAAAACTCAATCAGGAAAATCTAACTTATCCCTTGGACTTCTGATGAATGTGTAATTTACACTTTCATTCGAGTCTTTTTCACCTATTTTAGCTATCCTCTATGTTAATTTAGCTATATTTTAGTGCATTTTATTAGAATAGTGTCACGTTTCCCTTTAGATTTTATTGTACAGGTTTTGGTTGAAATTCGAGGATTTCCGGGCAAATATATTGAAGTTGACAAGGAATTGGTGTTCCAGAAGCCTATTTGGAGTATCTGAAGGTTTCCGGATAGGATTTGGAATCTAGGGGCCGAATCTGGAGGTTAGAAGGCTACTAGAAGACAGAAACCGAGTCCAAAAAGGGGAAGAAATCCAAAAACGCGTCGAAAACGCGGAATTCCGTGAATTTCTCTCCGGGGCGAACCGCCGCAGAGGTGGGGCGAACCGCCCCACACCGGGCGAACCGCCGCGTGTGTGGGGCGAACCGCCCCACAATAATTCGAAGCCTATATATAGTTGCTCAGTTTTCTCCGAAAATCATATCTTTCCAGACCTACTTTCTCACCTCTCTCTGTAGTTTTAGGTAGGGACTTCCCAGAGCCTGTTCTGGGGGTCCGTAGGTTAGGGGACACTTTTTCATAGCAGTTTGGAGCTCGTAGGATCGCTATCATCCGGAGATTGACAACCTTCGGTAACTTTGTATCTTACAGTTTTATTCTACTTATTTTATTATATTATTTCAACATGTTTTCTTCTATGATTTCTGTTGATTGCATGCCTATTATGAGTAGCTAAACTTATCGTTGGTGGTAGTATGTGAATTCTTAGCGAAGGGAAGATAATCATGCTAATGGCAATATCGCACATTATACTTCGGTGTCATTGCTTTATTTCGTTGATCAGGCACAACCTAAATTCTCGTATGTTGTATTAATTATTATGCACAATTGGACACTTGTCGACATGGGCGCGAGTTTATCTGCGTAGTGTTGAATAATTACAGAACACATTAGGACAATAGTGATTGACTTGTCAGACCAATTATCTTCGTAGTGCTTAATATTTGCAACAGGACACTAGATTGATTCAAAGATCTCTATGCAAGACTGAGGAATTATGCATGATTATCGACCCGTTATGCTAAGAAGGATCATACTATCACCAATCTCCATTATCTGCTAGAAACCCCTTTGCTATCTATTTGCTGTTTTTATATTCTAAATTAGATTTGATAAAGCTAGTTATAGTCCTGAGAGAACGACACTCGAGTCATTCTACTACTACACTACGGTTTTCGTTGTAGTTGTGGATTGCCTTTGGCTAAATAACAAATATTATTTGACTGAACCGGAACCGACAAATCCACGTTCATCAAATTGGCGCCGTTGCCGGGGAGTATACTCCTTTTTTCTGTTTAATTTGTTTATATTTTCAGCTTTAGATTCCTAATTCTATTAGTTTTAGTTTTCCTTTTTAATCTCTCTCTGATACTGCTTTCCTAGTCTGTTACAGATAGTGTATGCTGCATACACGTTCTGCAGGAACACCGCTTGCTGATTCAATTGCTGAGATCGACAGAGTCTACCACCAGAGAAGGCGACTACTTGAAAGGCGCGCACTAGAGGAAATAGAGGATACCGATTTCTCTGAATCTCTACACATTCTTTTCAAGGAAATCGTCGGAATGGCAGAAGCTAGACCACTGAAGGCATGGGTTCAACCAACCAAGGATCGTATGAGGGGACCGGCGATTGTTCTTTCGTCTGCAACCCGAGATCTGGAAATCAAGAACCACGCATTCCAACATCTTCCGAGGTTCTATGGCTTATCAAGGGAAGATGTGATGGGGTACTTGCACGATATCGATGATTTCGTCAACCAACTCCCACGACCCGGAGCTGATATAACAACGGATGAGTTGAGGATGAAGGTTTTTGCTATGGGACTTGGCGACAGAGCCAAGACATGGCTGAGTTCTCTACCAGCAGGCTCGCTGGACACTTGGGAGAAGGTTTTTTCAGCTTTCATGCAGAAATACTTCCCTCACACCTTGACTACCGCGCTAAAGGCGCAGATCACTGGATTCAAGCAGGACTATGATGAGACCATCTACATCGCGTTTGAGAGGTTCCAAGATCTCACGAACAAGTGGCCTCACCATGGTTTTAAACTTTCCGACCTAGTCCAACACTTCTACTATGGACTAACCTTCGAGAACCAACAAGTGGTGGATTTCCAATGCCGAGGCAATATTTGGGAGGAAACCGCAGAAGCCGTTTGGGCAGTTTTCGAAAGGCTTGCTAAGGGTTCGCAGTTCAAGGACCCAAGGGCAATGGTTAGGAGGCGTGGACCTGAAGCTCCACCGACTCAAGAAGCCCCTATGTACAGGGGGAATGGGGATCAATTCGAGTGCTTTACCAACGAGTTGAAGCAAGTCCTCAAGAGCGCCACCAGAAAAACTGTTTCGAACGAAGTATGCCGAATTTGCAAAAACTATGGGCATGGGGCTCATATGTGTAGATCGGAGCTGGCGTACGATGATGGCAACTAGGCTCGAGGAGGCGAAGAAGAAGCCTTTGCTACGGAGTTTGGTACTCAAGAAGTTAGCTACGGACAAGACGGTAGGAATCCTCGAGGTGGATTTTGGAGAAGAGGATACCGAAGCAATCAAGGATATGTACCGGCTAACCAAACTTATGGACCTAACAAGACCGTAGTAGGCTAAACTATGGTAATGATCACTGCGAAAACCCCGCTCCGAAAGAGCCACCGAAGTCGAAGTCGGCTCAACTGATGGAGAACTTGCAGAAGATGGTCGATCACACACAAAGTTTCTCAAACGTTATGAAGAAGATTCCGAGAAGACTAGGGCAAGGCTTGATAGGTTGGAAGAGAGCACTAGGCTTGCCCATCAAAAGATGCAAGAGTTGATCGACCGAGGAGCAAGTAGGGAGCAAGGCAAACTGCCTAGCAACACTGTGAAGTCGAATGCCATTGCATTGGCTGGTGATGTACCTGACGAAATCACCATCAAGAAGGTTGTTAAGTGCGAGTGTTGCATGAAGGAAGAACTTCTACAGGCTGAGGAAGAAGAGAAGGACCTTGGTTCTGACGCAAGTGATGAGGAGCAAGAGGATCCCGAACCACTCCCTAAAAGTTTCGATGTTAAGGTAGGGATTGGTGAGCTTGAAGATGTTCGTGCCACACTAGACACGGGATCCTACTCAAACATAATCCCTTTGAATGTGTTCGAAAAGAGCAACCTTGGAAAACTATCTGAGCAAAGGGCTATTGTGCAACTGGCGGATGGATCCTTTATGAGACCCGAGGGCGTTGTGAAAAATGTGTTGGTCAAGATTGGTGAAGCATCTATATACACCAATTTTGTAGTTATGCCGGCATCTGCACCAGGGACGGGGGATGTCATACTCTTAGGGCAAACATTCTTGACCAAACTACGCTCCGTGATGGACATCTACCGACGAACTTGCACCATCGAAGTGGATGGCAAGCAACACGTGTTGCGAGCCATACCAGATCCACCTGAACCGCCTGATATTTCTTTCACTACTCACTACTGTGGTCTTGCAGCCTATATTCTTTCTTATTCACAGGTTCGTGGCATGGAGAGGAGATCAATGAAGGGGAAGCCTAGTACCCGCAAAAAGAAGAGATAGGCGCAGACAGGAGTCAAGTCAAAGACTTTAAACAATGACGCTATCCGGGAGGCAACCCGGAATTTTTATCGCTTTCTTTACTGTTTTTCTGCATGCATTCATTCTTGAACTATTTGATTCTCGTATGCAAAATTTGTTCATGTCTGTGTCGTATATGCTTATGTTTGAGTGAGATTTTTCGAGTGGCTTTTTGAAAAAATTGGTTTCGGGGATTAAAACCGCATTTTCTGACGACAAGAACCGTCTCCCCGCATCGGGGAGCACGGGGCGAACCGCCCCACGTGGGGGGCGAACCGCCCCGCACCAGGGGCGAACCTCCCCCCGGCTCCAGATGTTCAAAAACGCGGATTTCTTTCCCTTTTCCTCATTTTCTTCATATTTCATCATTCCTCCACCCAAAAAAATCGAAAATCGCGATTTCATCTTCAAATCTTCATAACTTCTTCATTTCTTGACCAAATTTAGTGTTCTTTAGCTTAAATCGAAGCCTATTACATGATCTATCATCCCATCCGAAAAGATTTCGTCCTTATGCGTTAGATTTTCAGATCTGAGGTATCATCCTTAGAACCCTAATTTTCAAATTTGGGGGTTTTCTAATTTGAGCTTCAATTATGCTTATTTGATGCATGGGTATGTTGTTTGTGTGATTAGACTTGTTATTTACTATCAATTGCATGCTCAATTTTGTTTAGATTGTTGATTTGAGTATTTTGCTACTAGATGATATATCTTGTTATGCAATATGTCTTTATCTTTGATTTCTAGCATATGGTTGTGTTTATTGATGTAATGTTGGTAGATTTGACGATAGAATGCTTAATTGTTGAGTATGAGGATTATGATGGTAGAATTTTTCGCTACTATGGTATGAATTGAGCCTTGTTATCAAGGATATTGGTTGTCTAGTAAGAGCATAATGTGATGTATTGCATGTAGTAGTTGCATTGGTATGTTGCATGATGAAGAAGCTAGGCTAGACATTACGGTTTGGGGAGCTCGATTGATGATTTTATCACTTGCGTGTTTCGTTCTTACACTAGCATATGCATGAGTCAGTTTTGTGTCATACGAGGTACTAACTGCTGTTTGTAGGAACCATACCAAGGGAAAGGAGCATTCCCGTATGATTGCTGTGAAGAACCATGTCAAGGAAGGTGACCTCGCTAGATGTGCGTTCGAGCCAAGGGGTTTTGCAACAACGTCGTGGATTATCCAAGAGGAGGAGCTATAGTACAACTGGAGTAAGGACTCCTATGCCTATTCATGCACCACCGAAGGGACAGAAACCACTATTACGTCAGCAATCCATCACAAGGACTGCAAAGTTCGAGTGAACTGGAAGGCCCCGGGACATTCTCGCCGCGACGGATTCAATCATGAGTTCGCAGTTGCTAGAAGGTTCCGAAGTGCTAGATTGGTTCCAATACATAATGACATGGGTACCCAGCACCTTGTTGGGGTGCCCCTTGCCTGCCTCTAAAGAGAGCATCATATAGACATCGGGAGCATCAACTGTAGAGAATGTGGTCGACATCGGAAAACATGGAAGACAACCTCTGAATACCCGAGCAGCTCGCTGTAACCTCCTTGGGGTGTAAAACGCTGGAGGGGGAGGTCCTGATACCACTGCCCTTTCCCCTTCAACAGTTCACAACCCGTTGGAGAGATACCGGGTGGAAGATTCCATAACAGAGGCGGCCAATCTTGAAGATTCCATTCGACACTGCAACTCTACCAGTGACGATGTGCGTGACAGTAGTGACAATGAAGACAATAGGGACAATGATAATACAGATGGTTGAATTGGTCCTATCCGATCTATTGATGGAACTACCGCCACTGCCACAAGTCCCGATGGTCATATATAAGGCTCTTAGAGCAGTCCCAATAACTCACAAGCAGCACACTCAGCCGACCGAGGCCAAACCATGGGGTAACATCTAGTATCACATCTTATTTCCTCATTTTCTTACTGCTAGGGACTAGCGTTAATTTCATGAGGGGGGATGGGATTTAAGTGATCTAGTATTGTTAGTTTGGAGCTTGACATTGGTAGGCTGAGTATAGTACCTCGCATGCTTTATCCGTTTGCATTTGCACGTTTACCGCTTTCTTAGATTTTTTAGGTTGCATTTCACTACATTCATCTTAGGATAGTTTTGCATGTTTTTTATGGAGTTTATTGCCGAATGTTTTGAACTTTTGTATTGGGTAGATCAACTAACTATGCCATTAATCGTATGCTTCATCTCTATGAATTTGTTTGAGGTTTTTCTCGCTTGGCTTGTCACATTTATGTATTGCACTTAGTTGAGCTTAGTAGTCTCGACATCACTTAGTGGTGTTTTCTCTACTGCGGTTCACGAAGGCCTTTATAATAGGATGATGCATGTTAGGGTCTTATGGTTGTTTTCCCGAGTAATTATGTACCTAAGAGGCAACAAGTCTTCACCATGCTTTGAGATTGCTAAATGCCTAGGAAGGAGGTAGTGTGAGGTTGTGTGATCCTTTGTTTATAACCTATTCTTCCGAATAGGTTTGGGGAGGGGGTTACACCATCTTTACACTTGTTTCTGTTTTTCATTTTTCGTATCGTGAGTTTGTTTTTCTTTTTCCGTAAATTTTGTGCTCCAACCTATTCTTTCGAATAGGTTTGGGGAAGTCGTGTGAGTCATTTTGTTTCCCTTTTTGTTATGCTACTGCTGGCTAGAAAAAAAATCGAAAAAAAAGAAAGAAAAAATTCCAGGAAAAAAAAGAGAACAAGAAAAAGAAAAAATCCTGGAAAGAGAAAAAGAAAAAAAAAGAAAAGACCCCAAAAAAGCAAAGAAGGGTCCAAAAAAGGAAGCCAAATAACAGTTTAGCAAAGTGTTGTGTCTTTTCCAATTTTTGTAATGTTGGTAATCGTGTTTTTTATCTTTTATCTTTTTTGTCTTAAGTGTCATCTGTTCTAGACCACCCTCGTCCTGCCATTCAGGAAGTGGTGAATAGCTTAAGACTTTACTTAAGGGATGGGTAGAATAGGGGTGTTATATTTTATAGGGAACCCTCCTTCGTTTGATGAGAGTCAGTACTGGTTCGACCTCTTTTGAGGAAAAGTCTTAACATGGTGGAACAGCGGTAAGTCCTCAGTTTCATAGGCACGGGGCAACCATTCGTATCTTAGCATGTTTCATTATGTCGTCACTGACTAGGTCCAGGTAGAGAATGTTACGAGAGACTATCTTGTCTTGACATAAGTGCTTATGTGGATGTGTATAACTCAATCGAGGTATTCTTCAACCTATATTCATGCTTTGATTTATATGATTTTTATTCATATGTTATTTGATAGATTCAGTAGATTAGTTGATTTTATTTGGCATGAGGCTCCATTTGTGTGTTGCATGTTTTTTGCATTAGAGTCTAGCTTAGTTGCTTGAGGACAAGCAAAGGTTCGGTTTGGGGAGTTTGATGAATGTGTAATTTACACTTTCATTCGAGTCTTTTTCACCTATTTTAGCTATCCTCTATGTTAATTTAGCTATATTTTAGTGCATTTTATTAGAATAGTGTCACGTTTCCCTTTAGATTTTATTTTACAAGTTTTGGTTGAAATTCGAGGATTTCCGGGCAAATATATTGAAGTTGACAAGGAATTGGTGTTCCAAAAGCCTATTTGGAGTATCTGAAGGTTTCCGGATAGAATTTGGAGTCTAGGGGCCAAATCTGAAGGTTAGAAGGCTACTAGAAGACAGAAACCGAGTCCGAAAAGGGGAAGAAATCCAAAAATGCGTCGAAAACGCGGAATTCCATGAATTTCTCTCCGGGGCGAACCGCCGCAGAGGTGGGGCGAACCGCCCCACACCGGGCGAACCGCCGCGTGTGTGGGGCGAACCGCCCCACAATAATTCAAAGCCTATATATAGTTGCTCAGTTTTCTCCGAAAATCATATCTTTCCAGACCTACTTTCTCACCTCTCTCTGTAGTTTTAGGTAGGGACTTCCCAGAGCCTGTTCTGGGAGTCCGTAGCTTAGGGGACACTTTTTCATAGCAGTTTGGTGCTCGTAGGATCGCTATCATCCGGAGATTGACAACCTTTAGTAACTTTGTATCTTACAGTTTTATTCTACTTATTTTATTATATTCTTTCAACATGTTTTCTTCTATGATTTATGTTGATTGCATGCCTATTATGAGTATCTAAACTTATCGTTGGTGGTAGTATGTGAATTCTTAGCGAAGGGAAGATAATCATGCTAATGGCTATATCGCGCATTATACTCCGTGTCATTGCTTTATTTCGTTGATCAGGCACAGCCTAAATTCTCGTATGTTGTATTAATTATTATACACAATTGGACACTTGTCGACCTGGGCGCGAGTTTATCTGTGTAGTGTTGAATAATTACGGAACACATTAGGACAATAGTGATTGACTTGTCAGACCAATTATCTTCGTAGTGCTTAATATTTGCAACAGGACACTAGACTGATTCAAAGATCTCTATGCAAGACCGAGGAATTATGCATGATTATCGACCCGTTATGCTAAGAAGATCATACTATCACTAATCTCCATTATCTGCTAGAAACCCCTTTGCTATCTGTTTACTGTTTTTATATTCTAAATTAGATTTGATAAAGCTAGTTATAGTCCTGAGAGAACGACACTCGAGTCATTCTACTACTACACTACGGTTTTCGTTGTAGTTGTGGATTGTCTTTGGCTAAATAATAAATATTATTTGACTGAACCGGAACCGACAAATCCGCGTTCATCAACTTCTAATAGAGGAAGGAGTCGAACTCCTTCCCCTATCCCATCTATGCGCGCGCGCGCGCCTGTCCTACGGGAGATAGGTGGGTCCCAATTTTGGGACCCACTTATAGTTCTAAGACAATTCAAATTCCAAGCAGATTTTGCCCAAGTGCATATGTTAATTCTAAATTAACATATCCTTTCAAATCAAACCTCTATTATATTTCCAAAATATAATCTTTAATTGTATTTACATAAAATACAATTAGTTAGCCAATTCAATTAATAATTCCAAATCATTAATTGAGCCACTAAATATTATAATTAATTCCAAATCAATTATAATCCATCGATCACAATTAATTCCAAATTAATTGCGAATCCATCTTCAAGGATATTCTGATAAGCTGAATCACCACATAGTGTGACCCATAGGGCCTCATCGTATTAAGCAAGTCCTAGACTAGGCAACATGGAATTCCTAGACGGTTCCATTTGCAATATTAATACATGAGGACGTTTGAGAGGTTTCTCAAAGCAAACCGTTTCGTTGCGAAGTCTGTTGCGCTCAACGCGGCGATGGTAACGTCCCTTCATCTGACTTGCTCGAATGCATCTAGGATCGATGAAGTGTCTATCCCAATAATACATCCACGGGCGTCTCAGGGAGTTGCTTGGTTACTAAGATATACTTATGACCATCATAATATATCATTTACACTGGCCAGTGACTTTACCAACACAACTATGCAGACTATGAGCAGTACTCTCCTGTGCTACACTTGAGAGATGAATCCATCACAGAATCACTTATCATCCCCATTTGTATGTAGCCATAATCATGGATCGTGTCTTAGGTCAACTGCTTATTCAGAGCTGACATCGACGGGTCCACCAAGGATATGGGGCAACAAATGTGATGATAAAGTCCTGTAAGTCCAAAGGACGACTGGCATCACTTCGACAACTTACCGGTTCCCATAGACACTTCGGTGTAGAGTATACATCGATAGGAGTGTCCGGTGGGTACTTCCATTGTTCGATAATCCTTCTTCGAACAACTATGCGCAGTTATGGGAACGTTTCTCGATTGTCCAACAATCCGTTCCGTGGCCGTGGGATCGGCTCACACTTGCTCCAACAAGTATAACCTCCACGCATACTAGTCTCGTCTGATTCATTCAGATCCTCTACATCCGAGATGAACCTCGACTAGGGAGAATTTGGGATAGATGATAACTCACATAGCTCCCACTATCTGTGTGATCGGTCATCTATCCGAGGGGACATGTTTAATATCAATACAGACAGTAATAGAGATATGACATGCTGCATGCCTGGTGTAATATAAATATGAAAGCGATACTCAATAGTAAAAGCAACAAACATATATTATATTACGTTGACTTGTGTAATAGTACATATATGCCCTCTATAAGGGCTCCATGCCCTTAATAAGGACTGTCTCTAGGACATATACACTATCAGGTTACTCCTGGACGGACCCACACACGTCCCCACAGTATGATATTGTCCGCTTTGGACATGAGCCCGCACGGATTTGCTTTTGGACTAACCCAAAAGGCCTCATACCATGTGAGAGTGGTGGTCTAACATATATACCCTTTATTCCACTCACTCTTAATCGATGTGGGATGCGGGGTATTACTAACTACCCCCCTTAAAGCCTCGACGTCCTCGTCGAGCGCCTTTAGTGGTGGGGGTGACAAACTGACAATAACCTTTACCAACCGTCCACCCGGTGCGGGCTTTGGGTTGATCTAGGCTCTGATACCATTTGTAACGATCCGACCAATCCGGCCGGCAGTGGTTACTCCTGGACGGACCCACACACGTCCCCACAGTATGATATTGTCCTCTTTGGGCATGAGCCCGCACGGATTTGCTTTTGGAATCACCAAAAGGTCTCATACCATGTGATAGTGGTGGTCTAACATATATACCCTTTATTCCACTCACTCTTAAGTGATGTGGGATGCGGGGTATTACAAAACTTACAATAAAATCTTGAACTTTCAGACCTCTCTGATGGTTGTATGGGCTTTGGCCATTTGAAATTTAAATTTTGCTCAACTATCGATGTCAAGATGTCGGATCTTGGTCGATTTAAAGCTGTATAATACGTATATCTTCTTGGTGGGGTTCTCTCCCTTGGGAAATGGTTTCTGCCATCCTTTCCACCTCTTTGATCTTGCTTTCTGACTTTTGGAATATTGTTTTGCTTTGCCGGTTCCTTACCTTTTTTGTATCCGGCTCTGATTTCTGCATTTTCTCTAAAGTCCTCAGAGTTCTTGAAGTTTGAGCACAACTCGTCAAAATCTTCATTTGATTCAAGATTTTGTCCGTTTGTGGCTATCACATCTCGAAGTCTTTGGTTAGTTGTATTCTCATACAATTATATTTCCCTTTGCTTGACGCTATGTGGTTCAACCTCCATAGCTATCTCATTGAACCTTATGAGAAAGTGACGTACATTCTCTTGCGGATCCTGAATGATCTTCTTGAGGTCAGTGGCCGGCTTCTTGATTTTCCTCATCCTCTCGAATAACAAACTCGCTTTTTAGTTGTTCATACCTCTTGATTGACCCATGTGCCAACCTTCCTCACCATTCCATTGCATCATCAAAGAGGGTAGTTGGGAATGTTAAGGAGCACATGTTATCATTATGTCCGTAAGCCTCCATCCTACTCTCGAATCTGCTTATGAACCCATAGGGACAAGACTTTCCGTCATATTGCTCTAATGACGGTATAGTAGTGTCGGGTTTCTTTTGCTCCTTTCTAATCTCCAAACTCAAACGGTTCTTGATTTGGACTCTCTCCTTCTCTTTTGTTGAGATTTGCTTACTCAAGTCGTTCATCTTTTTAAGGAGCTCTCTTTCCTCTTTAGCTATCTCTTCTGGTGTCAATTGCTTTTCCACCTCTAGCCTTGATTGACCGCCTCTTGCTTGGGTGTCCCTACCTTGTTCCTGCGACCGACGTATAGTAGTAACTATTGCATTCTGAGCTGGGATTTGCCGAGTCGTGTTTATTCCTGATGTCTGAATTGCTCTTGTCCCTTCCGCGTGAACCTCTGACCTCCTTCGTAACACTTGTCTTAAGTCCTCTGACCTTGTAGTCTCTATTGTCTGATCTTGAGTAGTCCTTGTCTCCCATGGAAAGGTAAGTCTATCTTGAACTGGTCTACTTGAGGTCCCATTAAATTCCAAATTCAACGGGCGCGTTGGAACGGGTGGATGAACATGTCGGATGTTATGCTGAGAGATCACGAGGTCGTTGTTGGTTAGGTCAACCACACTCCTCATGGGTTGTGTTGCCAATGGAAAAGTAACATGTCGGATGTTTTCTCTTGCTGTGGCTACTTGGGTATGTGGCGGTCCTAACAAACTCGTTGGTATCTCTGTTGTGCCTCCTAACTCAAATTGAAAGAGGTCGTGAAGACGACTTAGTTGCTCATTTGTCAATCCAAAAAGTGCGCGATTGTCTAACACATGCCCATTTGGTAGTACGAAATTTCTCTCTTGAGCTTGTGTGTCCTGCAGTGGGATAGCTGTCGTAACTAATCCCACTATTGAGCTGGGGTAAAATGGAGGCGCTTGTGGGTTCAATGGTTGGGATCCTTGCAATGTTGTCTCATTAGGTAAACTTGCTCCCACTGGTCTTGTATCCCTCATCGAATTCTCTTGCACAAGATTTTGCCTAGCCTCCTCGAGTTAACGTAACTCTTCTTCTGTTATTCTCCTTCGGTGTTCCAAATTATTCAGTTCTGCTCTTTGTACAACCAATCTTCTCTCCCTTTCTTGTTCATTGACCACTGAGTTGGTTGTTGAGTCACTTGCGGTATCTCCATCTTGGTGTGAATTTCCTCTCCCTACATTTACATTTTGATGACAGTGTTTTTTACACTATCATTCGGGTCTTTTTCACCAATTTAGCTATCCTCTTCAATGCATTTTAGTGCATTTTGTTAGAATAGTGTCACGTTTCCATTTTCTTGGTCATTTTCAGGATTTAGGTGTAAATCGCACTTTTGGATATAGATCAAGGCGAAACATTAGAGTTTTGGTGCAACGAGATCACCCGTGGTGTGTCAAAGAGTACCGGGACATGTTTCCAGGCCAAATGACCGAGTTTCGGAGCTCAAAACCGTGCCCAAGGTCAAGAATCGAAGATTTGGAGGAAGAAGAGCATGGGCAACTCTCTGCCCGAGCCAGGCGCACCGCCTGGCACCCCAGGCGGTCCGCATGGTGTCTGATTGTCCGCCTGGTGCCAGACGGTCCGCCTGGGAGCGTCCGACAGTCAACTATATATATTTGTAAAGTTGCGAATTTTCATATCTTAGATCATAATTTTGCAGGCTTAAACCCTAGAGCTTGTTCTGGGTATTTTTTCTCTTAGAACTACTTTATCTTAGCAATTTGGAGCACCAAGGTAGAGATTCAGACATCTTTTGATCTCACCTTGCTAGAAACTTGTGAGTTTAGCAATTCGCCGGAGATTCACAACCCTCGGTGGTAACTTTGTATCTCACCTTTTTCAATACTCTATCTTTCAGTTCAATGATGTTTTCACATATGATTGCTTGTGCTGATTTAGATTTTGATATGAGTAGCTAAGTCTCTAGTTGGTGATAGTATGTAAATTCGCAGCTAGGGTTCATATTGTGCATGATTGAGTTTCTGAGTCTTTTACTTGTATAATTGTTTTAATTCGATTCTTTGATCCGACTAAGCCAATATATTCGTATGAAAGTGTTAGAAACATGATGAACCGAAAGTTTGTCAGACTCAATTAATCAAATAAATTTGTTTTTAGCCAAAGACAATTCACAACTACAACGAAACCGTAGTGTAGCAGTAAAATAACCTCGAGTGTCGATCTCTAAGGACTATAACTAGCTTTATCTAATTTAACTTAAACTATAAACTCAACAAACGACTTAGCACATATTTTTCTTATCAAAGATAATGGAAGTTAGTGATAGTATGATCATTCAAAGCATCAGGTTAATAATCATGCATGAAGTACCCAATCGTTTTGCATAGAAATCTAAGATCATGAATTGTCCAATGTGTTCCGTTCAATTCAACACTACGAAGATAGAGGGCTTAGATAGATGAAAGAAATAAAGCAATAACTCAAAGTATGATTCGCGTTACAGCCATCATGCATAATTAAGAACCCTAGCTAAGAAATCACATACTATCACCAACGATAGATTTAGCTACTTATAGATGTCATGCAATCAACAGAAATCAAAGCAAGATTGAATAAAAACATGTTGAAATATATAAATATAAATAGAAAAATCGTGAGATACAATGTTACCGACGAAGGTTGTCAATCTCCGAAGAATTGCGAACTCACAAGCAAGATAATCCTCCAAATTGATAAGAAAAATAGTCTCCTATGCTAAGAATTCCCATAACAGGCTCTGGAGAATTCTTATCTAAAACTAATGTGAAAAGTATGAAAAAAGGTCTGAGAAAGTATGAAAAACGTAGAAACAGAAGCAACTATATATAGGAGTCGGAAGGCGTGGAGCGAGTCGCCCCAGACACCGGGTGAACCGCCTGGTGTGGGGCGAATCGCCCCACATCCCGGGCGAACCGCCCGGGAGCTCCAGTCGGCGAAAACGCGTTTTTGGTCTTCTTTTCCTTTTCGGACTCGGATTTTGCCTTCTAGTGACCTTTGAGCCTTGAAACTCGACCCCTAGACCTCAAATCTCATCCGGAACCTTCTAGATACTCCACAAATGCCCTCGGAACACCGATTCTTCATTCTCTTCAATATAATTGCCCGGAAAACACATTTTTCACCTAAAACCTGAAAAATGCAAACTAAAGGGAAACGTGACACTATTCTAATAAATGCACTAAAATATATATAAATTAACATAAGGATAGCTAAATAGGTGAAAAAAGACTCGAATGAAGGTGTAAAATACACGTTCATCAAAACACTAGGACAATTCAAGATCATCGATTCAATAATTATAATTATCAAGTACTGCTTGAACTAAGCCTGAAAACCTTAGCCAAGTATTAGTATAGATAGGAAGCTTTCCAAATACACGTCTGATGAATGTGTATTTTACACTTTCATTCGAGTCTTTTTCACCTATTTTAGCTATCCTCTATGTTAATTTAGCTATATTTTAGTACATTTTATTAAGATAGTGTCACGTTTCCCTTTAGATTTTATTTTACAGGTTTTGGTTGAAATTCGGAGATTTCCGGGCAATTATATTGAAGTCTACAAGGAATTGGTGTTCCAGAAGCCTATTTGGAGTATCTAAAGGTTTCCGGATAGGATTTGGAGTCTAGGGGTCGAATCTGGAGGTTAGAAGGCCACTAGAAGTCAGAAACCGAGTCCGAAAAGGTGAAGAAATCCAAAACCGCGTCGAAAACGCGGAAATTCCGCGAAATTACTAGGGGGCGAACCGCCCCGGAGTTTTTTCGGGCCTATATATAGTGCTCAGTTTTCTCTCCGAAAATCATATCTTTCCAAGCCTACTTTCTCACCTCTCTCTATAGTTTTAGGTAGGGACTTCCCGGGGCCTGTCCTGGGAGTTCCGTAGCTTAGGGGATACTTTTTCATAGCAGATTGGAGCGCGTAGGATCGCAATCATCCGGAGATTGACAATCTTCGGTAACTTTGTATCTTACAGTTTTTATCTACTTATTTTATCTTCTTTCAATATGTTTTCTTCTATGATTTCTATTGATTGCATGCCTATTATGAGTAGCTAAACTTATCGTTGGTGGTAGTATGTGAATTCTTAGCGAGGGAAGATAATCATGCTAATGGCTATATCGCGCATTATACTCCGTGTCATTGCTTTATTTCGTTAATCAGTTGTAACCAAAATTCTCGTATGTTGTATTGATTATTATGCACAATTGGACACTTGTCGACCATCAGACCAATTATCTTCGTAGTGTTGAATAATTACGAACACATTAGGACGTTAGTTGTTGACAAGTCAGACCAAATTATCTTCGTAGTGCTTAATACTTGCAACAGGACACTAGATTGATTCATAGATCTCTATGCAAGACCGAGGAATTTATGCATGATTATCGACCCATTATGTTAAGAAGGACCATACTATCACCAATCTCCATTATCTACTAGAAACCCCCTATTACTATTTGTCTGCTGTTTTTATATTCTTAATTAGATTTGATAAAGCTAGTATAGTCCTGAGAGAACGACACTCGAGTCATTCTACTGCTACACTACGGTTTTCGTTGTAGTTGTGGATTGCCTTTGGCTAATTACAAATATATTTGATTGAATCTGACACGTTCATCAAATTGGAGCCGCTGCCGGGGACTATACTCCTTTTTTCTGTTTAATTTGTTTATAATTACAGCTTTAGATTCCTAATTCTATTAGTTTTAGTTTTCCTTTTTAATCTCTCTCTGATACTGCTTTCCTAGTCTGTTTCTAATTCACTTTTCCTAGCTTTAGTAGTATTCGATATCTAGAAATTTTCTCGATTGTCGAAATTTCTAACAAGGCTAATTTTTAGTTTTGAGTTACTCCTGATACAGATTTTCAGGTATGACGACTTTAAAAGCCCGCTTGACACCGACATTCTCGCAGGTCAGGAGGGGGTCAGCTATATACTTGGAAGAAGAGCTATCGGGGTACGAAATAACAAGCACCATAGTGAGAAGGATACCAAGGTTCGAAGAAGGAGAGGATATGAATCCAATAAGCTTCATCAGATCCTATGAAGAGGAGATAGCAAAAGTTCCAGCAAAGGGGTTCACCGAGGATCAATTATGTAGGAAGTTATTTCCCTTTGCTTTGGGATATGAACCGAGGATATGGATAGCAAGGTTATCACCAGGATCGCTGAAGACCTGGAGCCAAGTAGTAGAGGAGTTCTTGGCACGTTTCATGCCTTACCATGAGACGATGGCACTACGGAATCGGATCGAACACTTCAAGCAAGGAGAATACGAGCGGTTCTGTGACACCTATGAACGTTTTGAGCTGTATAAACGTGAGTGTCCCCACCACCATTTCGATGATGGAGAGATGATTTGGTTCTTTGTTGGAGGACTACGAGATGAAGTTAGGCTTCAAATAGATGGGATATGTGGAGGATTGGAAGAATGTACAGTTGAAGAGGCAGTGAAGCTCTCGTTCCCGTTCCATCCAGATCATCGTTCTGGTCAACATATCCAGACTTCCAAGGGATGGAGCAAGCTAACAACATAGATAGGGTTCGAGGTTCAGGAGAACGTAACATGTGGAGCCCTGCCAACGAAAAGCAGCCTGAAGTCAGAGTTTCTAGACTTGGCAGGGCACTGATGGATTGGAACTTCGATGCTCCCTCCTTTCAAACATACGCCAACGGATCCGCACAATCTGAGAAAATAATGTCGACTGAAGTCGCCAACATATACTCGAATCAAGACGAAACTGACGGGTTATACGAAGACTATTCTGAGGACGAAGACATCAGTGAGGAGGAGGAACTTGCATTTTACGCAGGGATTAAGGCCATTGAGAGTGTCTTCGAGGTAGCACACGCAGGGCAAGCTGAGAACAATCTTCGCATCGAGAAGGCTTTTGAAGCAATCGAAGTAACTGAGCAACTGATCAAAGAACTTAGCTTACTGAAGTGTGGAAGGTGCGGTAAAGAAGTCGAGGACACCCCACAGGAAGTAGTGAGCAAACCACCCGAGGTGAGGAGCGAATCACCCCCCAACTCCATGGAATCAAACAGTCCTAATCTTACCGATGAGACATCTGAAGCTGATCCCGAGCAATCTCCAGCTGTTGCCACTGAGGAGCATGAGTGCGAAGAAGTGAATCTACTGCTCCGAGGAGGCAAGGTGACCAAAATTCCCAACTTCATACGTCCTAAGCGGGTGGAGCCTGATGAATGTGTATTTCACACTTTTATTCGAGTCTTTTTCACCTATTTTAGCTATCCTCTATGTTAATTTAGCTATATTTTAGTACATTTTATTAGAATAGTGTCACGTTTCCCTTTAGATTTTATTTTACAGGTTTTGGTTGAAATTCGGAGATTACCGGGCAATTATATTGAAGTCTACAAGGAATTGGTGTTCCAGAAGCCTATTTGGAGTATCTGAAGGTTTCCGGATAGGATTTGGAGTCTAGGGGTCGAATCTGGAGGTTAGAAGGCCATTAGAAGTCTGAAACCGAGTCCGAAAAGGTGAAGAAATCCAAAACCGCGTCGAAAACGCGGAAATTCCGCGTTTATACTGTGGGGCGAACCGCCCCAGCCAGAGGCGAACCGCCCCAGAAGAAATTCGGGCCTATATATAGTTGCAAGTTTTCTCTCCGAAAATCATATCTTTCCAAGCCTACTTTCTCACCTCTCTCTATAGTTTTAGGTAGGAACTTCCCGGGGCCTGTCCTGGGAGTTCCATAGCTTAGGGGATACTTTTTCATAGCAGATTGGAGCGCGTAGGATCACAATCATCCGGAGATTGACAACCTTCGGTAACTTTGTATCTTACAACTTTTATCTACTTATTTTATTCTTCTTTCAATATGTTTTCTTCTATGATTGCTATTGATTGCATGCCTATTATGAGTAGCTAAATTTATCGTTGGTGGTAGTATGTGAATTCTTAGCGAGGGAAGATAATCATGCTAATGGCTATATCGCGCATTATACTCCGTGTCATTGCTTTATTTCGTTGATCAGTTGAAACCAAAATTCTCGTATGTTGTATTGATCATTATGCACACTTGGACACTTGTCGACCAATCAGACCAATTATCTTCGTAGTGTTGAATAATTACGGAACACAATAGGACGTTAGTTGTTGACAAGTCAGACCCATATTATCTTCGTAGTGCTTAATACTTGCAGCAGGATACAAGATTGATTCAAAGATCTCTATGCAAGACCGAGGAATTTATGCATGATTATCGACCCATTATGTTAAGAAGGACCATACTATCACCAATCTCCATTATCTGCTTGAAAACCCCTATTGCTTTCTATCTGCTGTTTTATATTCTTAATTAGATTTGATAAAGCTAGTATAGTCCTGAGAGAACGACACTCGAGTCATTCTACTACTACACTACGGTTTTCGTTGTAGTTGTGGATTGTCCTTTGGCTATTACAAATTTATTTGACTGAATCTGACACGTTCGTCAGAGTCTACTGAGGTCGATAATAGAGGGTCAAGCACTGAACAAGAAGATGGCGGAAGATCTAACGAACCTCAAGAAGTTCCAGAAAGGAATGATGAACCAAGACCATCTGTAATACACATAGATGATGACGAAGTCGAAGTTGGAACTAGTATACCAGGAGAACTTCACAAATCTTCCAATCCATATGTACCTCCGAAGCCACATGTGCCATACCCGAGTCGGATCAAACCAGCCAAGAAGGATATTCAAGATTCACCCTTATTCCAACGCCTGTCAAAAGTGGAGATCAATGTACCTCTCTTGGAGTTAATCCAGAACATTCCAACTTATACGAAATTCTTTCGTGAGATCAAGAACAAAAGGATTACTTCAGGGAGGGAAGTGAATGGGGTTGAAACAGTCAACTCGCTTGCCGGATTGCCCATGAAGAAAAAGGATCCTGGCAGCTTCATCATCGACATCGCCTTAGGGAATGGACGAACTACGCAGGCAATGCTTGACTTAGGAGCTAGCATTAACTTAATGCCGTATTCAGTATACAAGGCCCTGGAACTCGGAGAATTGACACCAACTGATATGGTGGTCCAAATGGTAGACCAAAGTGTGAAGAGGCCAGTCGGGATAATAGAAGACATCCTTGTGAAGGTAGACAAATTGATAATCCCAGCTGATTTTGTGGTAATGAAGTCCGCAGACGAGGGAAAGAGCCATATACGTGAGCACGTAGTACTACTTGGGAGACCATTCATGGCAACTACCAACACATGCCTTGAACTTAAGGGCAAGAAGATAACCATGGAGGTAATGGGCGAAAAGATTGAGTTGGTAGGATGTAGCATCAAAGATAAGGAAGTTGCGGAAGAGTTAAAATTTGTCGATTGCTACGAGTCCGTAATTTCCGAATTTCATGATAGCCATGGCAATCGCGAACCACTTGAGGAAGCACTAACAATGCAAGCTGAGACGTGCTACATGACCGAAGAGGCAAGAGAACTAGTCGAAATAATGGATAGCACCCCAGAAATTCCCGCAGGAGAAGAGTACTTGAACCCTTAGATGAAGAAGAAGAAGAAAGTGGGTTTCCTGAAGAACCTAGCTTAGAATTGAAACCGCTCCCTGCGCACCTCAAGTATGTGTACTTGGGAGAAAATCATAGAAAGCCTATGATTGTCTCCTCACATCTCTCCGACAATGAAGAAAGTAAGCTGATTGAGGTATTGAAGGAAAATTCCGCAGCTATAGGATGGGGGATCAGCGATATCAAAGGAATTAGCCCTACAAGATGCTGTGCACAACATCACTCTAGAACAAGATGCCAAACCTGTTAGGCAACCTCAGCGAAGGATAAATCCAGCAATGCAAGAGGTGGTAAAAAAGGAAGTGATCAAGTTGCTAGATGTTGATATGATTTACCCCATTCCAGATAGTCGATGGGTGAGCCCGGTACATGTAGTTCCTAAGAAATCAG
The DNA here is from genome assembly GCA_028274465.1 of Plantago ovata. Classification (NCBI taxonomy): domain Eukaryota; kingdom Viridiplantae; phylum Streptophyta; class Magnoliopsida; order Lamiales; family Plantaginaceae; genus Plantago; species Plantago ovata. The sequence goes on from CM051458.1 coordinate 49,388,954, forward strand.
GAGTCACAGTGGAAGAAAATGAGAAGGGAGAATTGGTACCGGTTAGGAAGACCACTGGATGGCGGATGTGCATTGACTACAGAAGATTAAATGCCGCCACTAAAAAAGACCACTTCCCTTTACCATTTATAGATGACATGCTAAACCGCCTTGCGGGGCAGAAGTTCTATTGTTTTCTTGATGGTTTATCAGGTTTCTACCAGATTCGGATTGCACCGGAGGATCAGGAGAAGACGACATTCACTTGCCCATTCGGAACATTTGCCTATAGGAGGATGCCATTTGGACTATGCAATGCTCCCGCCACTTTTCAAAGGTGCATGCTTTCTGTTTTCTCTGACATGGTAACTAAATTTGTTGAAGTTTTTATGGATGATTTTTCCCTTTTTGGTGATTCATTTGATGAATGCTTGCAAAGATTAGATCTTGTTTTGAAAAGGTGCATTGAATGCAACTTGACCTTAAGCTGGGAGAAGAGTCATTATATGGTTAGAGAAGGCATTGTTCTAGGACATGTAGTTTCTGAAAGAGGTATTGAGGTAGACAAGGCTAAGATAGAAATCATTGAAAAACTTCCCCCGCCTACTTGCGTGAAAGAATTGCAATCTTTTCTTGGCCATGTAGGTTTTCATAGGAGGTTTATTAAGTAGCTTACTTGCTAAAGATGTGGTTTTCCATTTCTCTAATGATTGCCTAGTTGCTTTTAATACCCTTAAGGAAAGCTTGTTTCTGCCCCAATTGTTGTGCCACCTGACTGGAATCTTCCTTTCGAAATTATGTGCGATGCTTCGAATTTTGCTATGGGTGCTGTTTTATGCCAAAAAGTTGATAAGCAGTATCGTGTGATTTATTATGTTAGTAAGACTCTAGACTCTGCGCAGGTTAATTATACAACAACTGAAAAGGAGTTTTTAGCTGTTATCTTTGCTTTACAAAAGTTTAGGTCTTATTTAATTGGACATCCTGTGAATGTCCATACTGATCATGCTGCTTTGAGACATTTGATAGCTAAGCAAGATTCTATGCCTAGATTAATCCGTTGGGTCCTTTTGCTGCAAGACTTTGATTTGACCATAGTAGATAGAGCTGGTAGGGAGAATTTAGTAGCAGATCATTTATCTAGAATACCTAATATCCCTGTTGATCCGATACCCATTAATGAAGACCTCCCCGATGAGCATCTAATGAAGGCTAATGAGGAGCCATGGTATGCGGATATTGTAAACTATTTAGCTATGAATATTTGCCCCACTAACTTTTCAGCTTCAGACAAGAGAGCTCTTGCCAAGCAATGCAGGACTTACATATGGGATGATCCACATCTATTCAAGGAAGGAGCTGATGGGATTCTAAGGAGATGCGTGCCACAAGAAGAGCAGCAAAATGTACTGAGCCATTGCCATGAGCTTAACTGTGGAGGGCACTACAGTGGATTGAAGACAGCGCGCAAGGTACTACAGGCGGGATTTTTCTGGCCAACAATATACAAATATGCTCGAAGTTTTGAAGAATTGTGACCCATGTCAACGAGGTGGCGGTATTGGCAAGAAAGATGAAATGCCCCTTCAAGGGAATCTAGTGGTAGAACCTTTCGATGTATGGGGCATTGATTTTATGGGACCATTTCCAAACAGCGGAGGCTATGAATACATTCTTGTTGCAGTGGACTATGTGACTAAGTGGGTAGAGGCAATTCCTACAAAAACAAATGACGGTGCAGTGGTTATGAAGTTCTTAAAGGAAGTAATATTCTCGAGATTTGGGTGCCCTAGGACAATCATCAGCGATGGAGGGTCACACTTCGTCAATAGAACGTTTGCTTCCCTTCTTAAGAGATACAGTCTACACCATAGTGTCGCTACACCTTATCACCCGCAAACATCGGGGCAAGTCGAAGTCAGCAACCGTCAAATCAAGAAGATCCTGGAGCGAGTAGTGAAGCCTAGTAGAAAGGATTGGGCAGGAAAATTGAATGATGCACTTTGGGCATACAGGACTAGCTACAAGACGGTGATCGGGACCACTCCGTACAGACTTGTGTATGGAAAAGCATGTCATCTTCCCGTAGAACTAGAACACAAGGCATATTGGGCCATTAAAACACTCAATCTTGATATGGGAAAGGCTGGCGAGGAACGATTGTTGCAACTAGATGAGCTTGATGAATTACGACTAGGTGCTTATGAGAATGCCAATCTCTACAAGGAACGTACTAAGAAGTATCATGATCGTGGTATAGTACGTAAGGAATTGATTCCTGGACAAAAAGCTTTGGTGTTTAATTCTCGCCTTCGACTATTTCCTGGAAAGCTCCGTACTCGTTGGGATGGACCGTACGAATTCTCGAAGTTGCTCCCCATGGAGCTGTTAAACTCTTCGATCCAAAAACGGGCAATACCTTCAAGGTGAATGGCCAGCGAGTGAAGCCGTACTTCGAGATATCTAGTGATCAAAGGGAGGTTGATCACCTTGAGCTTACCCTTACCGCCTCCACTGAAGGTTAGTGTGTTTTGTTTTGTTTTCTCACGAGTTTGATTGAGTATTATAGGTAACTCATACAAGCATTAGCTCTCACCTTGGATCCACTTTCGGCGTTCGGGACGAGCGACGACGTTCAGGTTTGGGGAGGAGGTTATCGCTAGTTATCTCTACACTTATCTTGCTTATGAAAAACTCGTGAAATTTTTTGCATTTGCACGTTTACTGCTTTCCTAGGATAGTCTTGCATGTTTTATATGGAGTTTATTGCCGAATTTTTGAACTTTTTTATTGGGTAGATCAACTAGCAATGCCATTAATCGTATGCTTCATCTCTATGAATTTGTTTGAGGTTTTTCTCGCTTGGCTTGTCACATTTATGTATTGCACTTAGTTAAGCATGGTAGTCTGGACATCACTTAGTGGTGTTTTCTCTACTGCGGTTCACGAAGGCCTTTATAATAGGATGATGCATGTTAGGGTTTTATGGTTGTTTCCCGAGTAATTATGTACCTAAGAGGCAATGAGTCTTCACCATGCTTTGAGATTGCTAAATGCCTAGGAAGGAGGTAGTGTGAGGTTGTGTGATCCTTTGTTTATAACCTATTCTTCCGAATAGGTTTGGGGAGGGGGTTACACCATCATAGACTTATTTCTTTTTTTCATTTTCGTATCGTGAGTTTATTTTCATTTTCCGTAAATTTTGTACTCCAACCTATTCTTTCGAATAGGTTTGGGGAAGTCGTGTGAGTCATTTTGTTTCTCTTTTTTTTATGCTACTGCTGGCTAGAAAAAAATCGAAAAAAAAAAAGAAAGAAAAATTCCAGAAAAAAGAGAAAAAGAAAAAGAAAAAAAAGAATCTGGAAAGAAAAAAGAAAAAAAAGAAAAAGAAAAAGAGAAAAAAAAGAGAAGACCCCAAAAAAGCAAAGAAGGGTCCAAAAAGAAAGCCAAAAGCAGTTTAGCAAAGTTTTGAGTCTTTTCCATTTTTCGTAATGTGTTGTAATTTTCATTTTTATTTTTTATCTTTTTTGTCTTGAGTGTCATCTGTTCTAGACCACCCTCGTCCTGCCATTCAGGAAGTGGTGAATAGCTTAAGACTTTACTTGAGAGATGGGTAGAATAGGGGAGTGTTATCTTTTATAGGGAACCCTCCTTCGTTTGATGAGAGCCAGTACTGGTTCGACCTCTTTTGAGGAAAAGTCTTAACATTGTGGAACAACAGTAAGTCCTCAGTTTCATAGGCACGGGGCAACCATTCGTATCTTAGCATGCTTCATTACGTCGTCACTTACTAGGTCCAGGTAGAGAATGTTACGAGAGACTATCTTGTCTTGACATAAGTGTTTATGTGGATGTGTATAAGTCAATCGAGGTATTCTTCAACCTATATTCATGCTTTGATTTATATGGTTTTTGTTCATATGTTATTTCGTAGATTCAGTAGATTAGTTCATTTTATTTGGCACGAAACTCCATTTTGTGTCTTGCATGCTTTTTGTATTAGAGTCTAGCTTAGTTGCTTGAGGACAAGCAAAGATTCGGTTTAGGGAGTTTGATGAATGTGTATTTTACACTTTCATTCGAGTCTTTTTCACCTATTTTAGCTATCCTCTATGTTAATTTAGCTATATTTTAGTACATTTTATTAGAATAGTGTCACGTTTCCCTTTAGATTTTATTTTACAGGTTTTGGTTGAAATTCGGAGATTTCCGGGCAATTATATTGAAGTCTACAAGGAATTGGTGTTCCAGAAGCCTATTTGGAGTATCTGAAGGTTTCCGGATAGGATTTGGAGTCTAGGGGTCGAATCTGGAGGTTAGAAGGCTACTAGAAGTCAGAAACCGAGTCCGAAACGGTGAAGAAATCCAAAACCGCGTCGAAAACGCGGAAATTCCGCAAAATTACTGGGGGGCGAACCGCCGCAGCACGGGGCGAACCGCCCGGAGTTTTTTCGGGCCTATATATAGTGCTCAGTTTTCTCTCCGAAAATCATATCTTTCCAAGCCTACTTTCTCACCTCTCTCTATAGTTTTAGGTAGGGACTTCCCGGGGCCTGTCCTGGGAGTTCCGTAGCTTAGGGGATACTTTTTCATAGCAGATTGGAGCGCGTAGGATCGCAATCATCCGGAGATTGACAACCTTCGGTAACTTTGTATCTTACAGTTTTTATCTACTTATTTTATCTTCTTTCAATATGTTTTCTTCTATGATTTCTATTGATTGCATGCCTATTATGAGTAGCTAAACTTATCGTTGGTGGTAGTATGTGAATTCTTAGCGAGGGAAGATAATCATGCTAATGGCTATATCGCGCATTATACTCCGTGTCATTGCTTTATTTCGTTGATCAGTTGTAACCAAAATTCTCGTATGTTGTATTGATTATTATGCACAATTGGACACTTGTCGACCATCAGACCAATTATCTTCGTAGTGTTGAATAATTACGAAACACATTAGGACGTTAGTTGTTGACAAGTCAGACCAAATTATCTTCGTAGTGCTTAATACTTGCAACAGGACACTAGATTGATTCAAAGATCTCTATGCAAGACCGAGGAATTTATGCATGATTATCGACCCATTATGTGCTAGAAACCCCCTATTGCTATTTGTCTGCTGTTTTTATATTCTTAATTAGATTTGATAAAGCTAGTATAGTCCTGAGAGAACGACACTCGAGTCATTCTACTGCTACACTACAGTTTTCGTTGTAGTTGTGGATTGCCTTTGGCTAATTACAAATATATTTGATTGAATCTGACACGTTCATCAACGTCTACAAATCTGTCTTTTGGTGTTTGTTAATTCGAATTACTTTTAAAGTAGTACGAGTTGCACTTTCATGCATAATTAGAACCCGAGGCTTAGTATGAGCATACTATCACGAGCTCTCATCATATATTGTTAAGTCGAGCATTGTTAAATTTGTTTTCTGAATTTATATAGTTAGTTATTTAGTTAAACCTAGTTAAGTCCCTAGAGATCGACACTCGAGGTCATCTTACCTCTGCACTACGTGTTTTGTGTAGTTGTGAGTTGCCCTTTGGCTAAACCAAATTTACTTGATTGTTCGAGTCTAACAATCTCGTTCATCAAATTGGCGCCGTTGCCGGGGATTTTAACTCCTTTTTACTCTTTAGCTAATTTATATTTTCAGCATTCAATTTCCAAGATAAGTGATCTTAGTTTTGTAAGAAAATATGGTCAGAGTTACCTCTAGGGTACGCAACGGAATTTTAAAAAAAATCTTAACATACAGGTTAATTGATTATGCATATGTCGTATATATATAAACACGTCAATCAGAAGACTAACCTTACTTCCAAAGCAGCTTCCAAGTCTTCGTAATATTCCGGTGTATCTTCTCCTTCGTCGAAGTCGAAGATATCTACAATACTCTGTATATCTGCAAGACAATAAGAGTTAGTTTCCAGCTCCTAGAACCTCAACCTTGGTATCCACGGATGAACAGCCTATCGGAAGAATGCTAGGATATTCTTTGTGTGACCAAGAAGACGGGTGGCAATTCCTCCGGTGGTGGCGCGCGCGGGTTGGCTAAGGAGGAGGGGAGAGTTTTATTTTCTCTAAGAAAACTGGGTAGAATGACTGTCAAAGTCTATGTCTGAAACTGTGTGTAAAACTCTCTCTAATAGTCTACTATATAGTAGTCTATAGAAGCCTAAAGCATAAGCAATCAGACTTCGTAAAGGAATAAGAATCTAATTCTTATCGCACAAGAAACCAATATCAAGTCTAGATTCATTCCCAATCAAATCAAAACTCAATCAAGAAAATCTAACTTATCCCATGGACTTCTAATAGAGGAAGGAGCTCGACTCCTTCCCCTTATACATCATGCGCGCGCGCGCGCCTGGGCAGTAGGTGGGTTCCAATTTTGGGACCCACTTATAGTTCTAAGGCAATTCAAACTCCAAGTAGAATTTGCCCAAGTGCATATGTTAATTCTAAATTAACATATCCTTTCTAATCAAATTATATTTCCAAAATATAATCTTTAATTGTATTTACATAAAATACAATTAATTAGCCAATTCAATTAATAATTCCAAATCATTAATTGAGCCACCAAATATTATAATTAATTCCAAATCAATTATAATCCATCAATCACAATTAATTCCAAATTAATTGTGATTCCATCTTCAAGGATATTCTGATAGACTGAATCACCACATAGTGTGACCCATAGGGCCTCACCGTATTAAGCAAGTCCTAGACTAGGCAACATGGAATTCCTAGACGGTTCCATTTGTAATATTAATACGTGAGGACGTTTGAGAGGTTTCTCAAAGCTAACCCTTACGTTGCGAAGCCTGTTGCGCTCAACGCGGCGATGGTAACGTCCCTTCATCTGACTTGCTCGAATGTATCTAGGATCGATGAAGTGTCTATCCCAATAATACATCCACGGGCGTCTCAGGGAGTTGCTTGGTTAAGATATACTTATGACCATCATAATATATCATTTGCACTGGCCAGTGACTTTACCAACACAACTATGCAGACTATGAGCAGTGCTCTCCTGTGCTACACTTGAGAGATGAATCCTTCACAGAATCACTTATCACCCCCATTTGTATTTAGCCATAATCCTGGATCGTGTCTTAGGTCAGCTGCTTATTCAGAGCTGACATCGACGGGTCCACCAAGGATATGGGGCAACAAATGTGATGATAAAGTCCTGTAAGTGCAAAGGACGAATGGCATCACTTCGACAACTCACCGGTTCCCATAGACACGTCGGTGTAGAGTATACATCGATGGGAGTGTCCGGTGGGTACTTCCATTGTTCTATAAAGCTTCTTCGAACAACTATGCGCAGTTATGGGAACGTTTCTCGATTGTCCAACAATCCGTTCCGTGGCCGTGGGATCGGCTCACACTTGCTCCAACAAGTATAACCTCCACGCATACTAGTCTTGTCAGGTTCATTCAGACCCCCACATCCGAGATGAACCACGACTAGGGAGAGTTTTGGATAGATGATAACTCACATAGCTCCCACTATCTATGTGATCGGTCATCTATCCGAGGGGACATGTTTGATATCAATACAGACAGCAATAAAGATATGACATGCTGCAGCCTGGTGTAATATAAATATGAAAGCGATACTCAATAGTAAAATGCAACAAACATATATTATATTACGTTGACCTATGTAATAGTACATATATGTCCTCTATAAGGGCACCATGCCCTTAGTAAGGACTGTCTCTAGGACATATACACTAACAAGTTTGTGTTTAGAAGTTGAATTCCTAATTTTGGTCAGAACTAACAGTACTGATTTTTGGTTGTGAGTTACTCCTGTCACAGATATCAAGGTATGACGTCCATGAGGGCTCGCATGACGCCCCAATTTTCGCAGGTTAAGAGAGGATCGGCTATATACCTGGAGGATGAGTTAACAGGGTATGAGGTGACAAGTTCTGTGGTAAGGAAGATACCAAGGTTTGAGGAAGGAGTAGGGATGAACCCATTGAGTTTCATTCGATCCTACGAGGAGGAAATAGCCCTAATTCCAGTGAAGGGGTTTACAGAGGACCAAGTATGCAAGAAGTTATTTTCTTTCGCCTTGGGGTATGAGCCAAGGCTTTGGATGGCAAGGTTAGCACCAGGATCACTGAAGACTTGGGACCAAGTAGTAGAGGAGTTCTGATGAACGAGATTGTCAGACTCGAACAATCAAATAAATTTGTTTGAAAGATAAAGGGCAACTCACAACTACACAAAACACGTAGTGCAGAGGTAAGATGACCTCGAGTGTCGATCTATAGGGACTCAACTAGCTTTAACTAAATAACTATATATAATTTCAAAAAACAAATTTAACTTAGCTTGACTTAATGATATATGATGAGAGCTGGTGATAGTATGTTCATTCTAAGCATCAAGTTCTAATTATTCATGAAAGTGCAACTCGTACTTCCTTAAAAGTAATTCGAATTAACAAACACCAAAGACAGATTTGTAGACGTGTATTTTGAAAGCTTCCTATCTATACTAATACTTGGCTAAGGTTGTCAGTCTTAGTTCAAGCAGTACTTGATAAGTATAATTATCGAATCGATGATCTTGAATTGTCCTAGTGTTTCTAAAACTTTCATACGAAGATATTGGCTTAGTCGGATCGAAGAATCGAATTAAGATAATTAATCAAGTAAAATATTCAGAAACTCAATCATGCATAGTATGAACCCTAGCTACGAATTTACATACTATCACCAACTAGATGCTTAGCTACTCATATCAAAATCATAAACAGCAATAGCAATCATATGAGAAAACATAGTCGAATTGAAATATAAATAGCAGAAATTGTGAGATACAAAGTTGTAAGAAAATATGGTTAGAGTTACCCGTAGGGTACGCAGCGGAATTTCAAAAATTTTCTTAACATACAGGTTAATTGATTATGCATATGTCGTATATATATAAACACGTCAATTAGAAGACTAACCTTACTTCCAAAGCAGCTTCCAAGTCTTCGTAATATTCCGGTGTATCTTCTCCTTCATCAAAGTCGAGGATATCTACAATACTTTGTATATCTGCAAGACAATAAGAGTTAGTTTCCAGCTCCTAGAACCTCAACCTTGGTACCCATGGATGAATAGCCTATTGGAAGAATGCTAGGATATTTTTTGTGTGACCAAGAAGACGGGGCGGCAATTCCTCCAGGTGATGGTGCGCGCGCGTGAGGCTAAGAGGAGGGGAGAGTTTTATTTTCTCTAAGAAAACTGGGTAGATTGACTGTCAAAGTCTATGCCAAAAACTCTCTAATAGTCTACTATATATAGTAGTCTATAGTAGCCTAAAGCATAAGCAATTAGACTTCGTAAAGGAATAAGAATCTAATTCTTATCGCACAAGGAAACCAATATCAAGTCTAGATTCATTCCCAATCAAATTAAAACTCAATCAGGAAAATCTAACTTATCCCTTGGACTTCTAATAGAGGAAGGAGTCGAACTCCTTCCCCTGTCCAGCCATGCGCGCGCGCACGCTCTCTCGGGGACAGTAGGTGGGTCCCAATTTTGGGACCCACTTATAGTTCTAAGGCAATTCAAACTCCAAGTAGATTTTGCCATGTGCATATGTTAATTCTAAATTAACATATCCTTTTAAATCAAACCTCCATTATATTTCCAAAATATAATCTTTAATTGTATTTACATTAAATACAATTAATTAGCCAATTCAATTAATAATTCCAAATCATTAATTGAGCCACCAATTATTATAATTAATTCCAAATCAATTATAATCCATCAATCACAATTAATTCCAAATTAATTACGATTCCATCTTCAAGGATATTCTGATAGACTGAATCACCACATAGTGTGACCCATAGGGCCTCACCGTATTAAGCAAGTCCTAGACAAGGCAACATGGAATTCCTAGACGGTTCCATTTGCAATATTAATACGTGAGGACGTTTGAGAGGTTTCTCAAAGCTAACCCTTTCGTTGCGAAGCCTGTTGCGCTCAACGCGGCGATGGTAACGTCCCTTCATCTGACTTGCTCGAATGTATCTAGGATCGATGAAGTGTCTATCCCAATAATACATCCACGGGCGTCTCAGGGAGTTGCTTGGTTAAGATATACTTATGACCATCATAATATATCAGTTGCACTGGCCAGTGACTTTACCAACACAACTATGCAGACTATGAGCAGTGCTCTCCTGTGCTACACTTGAGAGATGAATCCTTCACAGAATCACTTATCACCCCCATTTGTATTTAGCCATAATCCTGGATCGTGTCTTAGGTCAGCTGCTTATTCAGAGCTGACATCGACGGGTCCACCAAGGATATGGGGAAACAAATGTGATGATAAAGTCCTGTAGAATGACTCTGGTTATAAAATGATTGAACAACCGGGAGTAATTTACTTACGATACTTGGTTGTGCAAAGGACGAATGGCATCACTTCGACAACTCACCGGTTCCCATAGACACGTCGGTGTAGAGTATACATCGATGGGAGTGTCCGGTGGGTACTTCCATTGTTCGATAAAGCTTCTTCGAACAACTATGTGCAGTTATGGGAACGTTTCTCGATTGTCCAACAATCCGTTCCGTGGCCGTGGGATCGGCTCACACTTGCTCCAACAAGTATAACCTCCACGCATACTAGTCTTGTCAGGTTCATTCAGACCCCCACATCCGAGATGAACCACGACTAGGGAGAGTTTGGGGTAGATGATAACTCACATAGCTCCCACTATCTATGTGATCGGTCATCTATCCGAGGGGACATGTTTGATATCAATATAGACAGCAATAAAGATATGACATGCTGCAACCTGGTGTAATATAAATATGATAGCGATACTCAATAGTAAAATGCAACAAACATATATTATATTACGTTGACCTGTGTAATAGTACATATATGTCCTCTATAAGGGCACCATGCCCTTAGTAAGGACTGTCTCTACGACATATACACTATCAATCTCCCACTTGGACTAGAGCCAGTCACCTTTTTGCCTAATGCCCAGATTAGCATAATGTCTTAAGTGAACTTCCACTTATAAGACCTTAGTGAAAGGATCTGCCACGTTCTCCGTGGTAGAGACACGTTCTATACTAACTTCTCCTCTATCTATAATCTCACGTATAACGTGATATTTTCTAAGTACATGTTTGTTCTTGTTTGTAGATCTAGGCTCCCTAGCTTGAGCGACGGCCCCCGTATTGTCACAATAAAGTTATTGGACTGGGAGCAGGAACAACCCTCAATTCCTTCAAGAACTCTGAAATCCAGACAGCTTCTTTCGATGCTTCTAATGCAGCAATGTACTCGGGCTCTGTGGATGAGTCAGCAATCGTGGCTTGCTTAGAGCTCTTCCAACAGACAGCTCCTCCGTTCAATTTGAATACGTATCCTGTATGTGACTTAAAGTCATCAGGATCTGATTAAAATCCAGCGTCGACATACCCAGACATCTTTAATTCTGGTTCTCCACCAAACACCAAGAACATCTCTTTAGTCCGTCTAAGGTACTTAAGAATGTTCTTCACAGCAGTCCAGTGAGATACTCCTGGATTCTGTTGGTGTCGACAAGTGACACTAAGTGCATATGCCACATCGGGCCTTGTGCAATTCATTGCATACATTATAGACCCTACTGCCGAAGCATAGGGCACACGACTCATTGAATTTCTTTCTTCATCAGTTTTAGGACCATCCTTAACTGATAAGACAATCCCATGCCTAGCTGGGAGAAAGCCTCTCTTTGAGTCGTCCATCTTATAACGCTTCAGTATTTTGTCGATGTAGGTGGACTGTGTCATTCCCAACATCCTCTTGGATCTATCTCTAAAGATCTTGATCCCTAGGATGTAGTTCGCTTCACCCAAGTCCTTCATCGAGAAGGTACTAGATAACCAAACTTTAGTCTCTTCTAGCATAGAGACATTGTTATTCATGATCAAAATGTCATCTACATAAATGATCATGAAAACAACTCCTTTGTCGCTGTGTCTCGCGTAGACACAGGGATCTTCCTTGCTTCTCATGAAGTCAAACGATTTGACAGCTTCATCTACGCGGATATTCCAGCTCCTCGACGCTTGCTTTAGCCCATAGATGGATCTTTGTAATTTGCATACAGCAGTTGGCCTGGTTTACTAATAAAACCTTCCGGTTGTACCATATAGACCTCTTCCTCAAGGTTGCCATTGAGGAAGGCTGTCTTTACATCCATCTGCCAGATTTCATAATCATAGTAGGCAGCTATCGCAAGTAGAATTCGAATGGACTTCAATTTTGCTACCGGTGAAAAGGTTTCATCGTAATCGATGCCATACCTTTACGTGTAGCCTTTTGCCACAAGCCTAGCTTTGTGCGTTTGTACCTTGCCATCGGTATCTGTCTTTCGTTTAAAGACCCATTTGCACCCAATTGGTCTAACCCCTTGGGGCAAGTCTACCAAGTTCCAAACTTGGTTCTGGTACATTGAATCCATTTCTAATTCCATGGCCTCTTGCCATTTGTCTGAGTCAATATCAATTATTGCCTCTTTGTAGGTCTCGGGATCTTCCCGATCTGATAAACCCGACATCAAGTTCACTGATGTCTTCTATCATAAGGCTTTGCTTCTGAGGTCCTCTTAGGATCCTCTTCGACCTACGGAGCTCGACTTGTTCTGGTGCTTTTCTTTTCTGGCTTCGTGTAACACGAACATTATCAGTGGGTACTGATGCAGCTGGTCATTGGGCGCGACCCTGTTCCCTCGCGGGAGGCTGCTCTTGTGCAACTTGTTGCACAGGTTGGTTGACAACGGGTTCTATTGGTGTGGTTTCAACTGTTGATCTAATCACAGGACTCCCACTGACTATGACATGCCTAGCAAGTGTCATATCATCACCCTTGTCTGCTTCGAAAGCTCCCACTGAACTTGAGTCCAAATCAGAAGATTTAGAGACCTCATGTTCGCGCGTGTCAAAGTCTTGAATTTCTTCAAGTTCTATCATATCATCTAACCTCTCTTCTTCGAGGTATTCAGCTTCTAAAAACTTCACGTTTCTAGATACGATCACCTTGTGATCTTCAGCATGATAGAATTCATAGCCTCTCGTCTGACGAGGATAGCCTATGAAATATACTTTGACACCCTTGGCATCTAACTTATCAGTGAGCATCAGCTTGACTATCGCAGGACAGCCCCAAGGTCTAAGATAGCCTAGTGAAGGCTTCTTTCCCTTCCATAACTCATAAGGAGTTTTCTCCACTGATTTAGATGGTACACGGTTCAGAGTGTTGATTGCAGTTTGTAGTGCATATCCCCACAGATACTTTGGAAGAGTTGAGAATCCAATCATTGATCTTACCATGTCTAACAGGGTTCGATTCCTCCTCTCAGACACACCGTTTAACTGTGGTGTTCCAGGAGGAGTCCATTGCGATTGAATCTCATTTTCCTTCAAGTAATCGATAAATTCTTCACTAAGGTATTCACCTCCTCGATCTGATCGAAGAGTGACTATCCTTAGGTTCAATTCATTCTCGACCTCGTTCCTAAACTCCTTGAATTTCCCAAAGGTCTCGAATTTATTCTTCATAAGATAAATATATCCATACCTTGAGAAATCGTCAGTAAAGGTAACGAAATAAGGATAACCCCCACGCGCATGGACTTTAAACGGTCCATATACATCGGTATGTATGAGCTCTAAGCAGCGAGTGGCACGAACACCTTGTCCAACGAAAGGTTTGTTCGTCATCTTACCCTTAACACAAGATTCACATGTACCATATGATTCGAAATCAAATGGTTCTAAGTAGTCCAACTTCCTTAGTCTTTGAATCCGTGTTTCATTGATATGGCCTAGCCGACAATGCCATAGATAAGATGGATTATTCTTCTTACTTGAAGACGGGTGTTTGTTATGTATTTGAAATAAAGGTAGACTACTTTGCAAAATATATAAACCATTCACCAAGCGAGCCTTTCCATAATACTGATCATTTAATGAAAAATAACAAGTATTATTCGCAAATCGAAAGGAAAAACCCATATTGTCTAACAATGGAATGGAAATAATATTTCTGACAATGGATAGAACAAAATAAACATTATCAAGTTCTAAACATTGTCCCGAAAGTAAATCTATCTTGCTGCGTCCAACGCGTTTGGCTTCCACTGGATTGCCGTTCCCAACATGCAAGCCGATTTCACCTTGCTTGACTAGCCTGTGATCAATTAGCCCCTGCACATTATTACAAATGTGTGAGCCACAGGCTGTATCTAATACCCAACCATTGGAGTCAAAAGTAGTCATGTTCATTTCAATAACAAACATACCTGAGCCAGAAGCTGATGACTTCTTGGCTTGATCTGCCCTATGCTTTGGGCAATCTTTCTTCCAATGTCCTTTTTGCTTACGGAAAAGACATTCATCTGTGCGCACCGTTCCGCTTCTCTTGAACTTCCTTTTCTGGTTCGGACGCTTAGGCTTATCACTCCAAGTGTTACCCTTGGCTCCCGACTTTCCCTTACCCTTAGCACCTTTGCCTTTCGGGTTTGAGTTAGACGGTTGCCCAACAAGCATGATCGACTTTTCCTTCTTAGGAAGAGTTTGATCATATGTCTTCAGCAGATTATGAAGTTCAGGCAGTGTGACGTCCTTCGCATTCATCGTGTAATTAATGATGAACTGCGAATACGAACTCGGCAATGATTGAAGGACAAAGATCACCATGATCTTGTTCTCTAGCTTAACGCCGGCATCGGCAAGCTTTTCAAAGAGACCAATCATTTTGAGAACATGCTCAGACATGTTACCTCCTTCACTGAGCTTGCATCTTTGTATGTCTTTGATCAAATCAAATTCAACAACAAACATACGGGTAATGTCCAACAAGTTACCGTAGTGGCCAAGATCCAAATCCATATTATGTTATACTCCAACGGGGGTTGGTCGCATAGCATAATATGACCGGTAGGACTAGTAAGACTATCCAATTGCGTCACGCAACTCTTGGTTGTTAAATCTAATTTAACCCGATGCCCTACATATTGTACCTATCGAGGTCGCTAGATACAATATGCAGTAAGTCATAATCATAGGCTTACTCTAATCTGACGATTACTGCGAGTCTGTAAGACGAGGTCGCCAATACAAGAAAACGCAATGAAAGTTCAGAATTAAAGCACC
>CM051458.1:49404233-49486098 GCA_028274465.1 Plantago ovata
TACAAAGTAGAGTTTTGGTTCAGGAATTCATAGTTCACAAGAGAAGTTGGACTAGTGTGCATGCTTATTTATGGGTACCTGCTAGAGTTCAAACTAGGGTTGGTATTATTTCTTATCTATCGTTGATGATTAAACAAGGCGACTACTTGAAAGGCGCGCACTAGAGGAAATAGAGGAAACCGATTTCTCTGAATCTCTACTAGTCTATTCAAGGAAATCGACGGAATGGCAGAAGCTAGACCACTGAAGGCATGGGTACAACCCACCAAGGATCGTATGAGGGACCGGCGATTGTTCTTTCGTCTGCAACCCGAGATTGGAGATCAAGAACCACGCATTCCAACAACTTCCGAGGTTCTATGGCTTATCAAGGGATGTGATGGGGTACTTGCACGATATCGATGATTTCGTCAACCAACTCCCACGACCGGAGCTGACATAACAACGGATGAGTTAAGGATGAAGGTTTTTGCTATGGGACTTGGCGACAGAGCCAAGTCATGGCTGAGTCTCTTCCAGCAGGCTCGCTGGACACTTGGGAAAAGGTTTTTTCAGCTTTCATGGAAAAATACTTCCCACACACTCTGACTACCGCGCTTAAGGCGCAAATCACTGGATTCAAGCAGGACTATGATGAGACCATCTACACCGCGTTCGAGAGGTTCCAAGATCTGACGAACAAGTGCCCTCACCATGGTTTTGAACTCTCCGACCTAGTCCAGCACTTCTACAATGGACTAACCTTCGAGAACTAACAAGTGGTGGATTTCCAATGCCGAGGCAATATTTGGGAGGAAACCGCAGAAGCCGTCTGGGCAGTTTTCGAAAGGCTTGCTAAGGGTTCGCAGTTCAAGGACCCAAGAGCAATGGTTAGGAGACGTGGACCTGAAGCTCCACCGACTCAAGAAGCCCCTATGTACAGGGGGAATGAGGATCAATTCGAGTGCTTTACCAACGAATTGAAGCAAGTCCTCAAGAGCGCCACCGGAACAACTGTTTCGAACGAAGTATGCCGAATATGCAAGAACTATGGGCATGGGGCTCATATGTGTAGATCGGAGCTGGCGTACGATGATGGCAACTGGGCTCGGGGAGGCGAAGAAGAAGCCTTTTCTACGGAGTTTGGTACTCAAGAAGTTAGCTACGGACAAGACGGTAGGAATCCTCGAGGTGGATTTTGGAGAAGAGGATACCGTAACAATCAAGGATATGCACCGGCTAACCAAACTTATGGACCTAACCAAGACCGTAGTAGGCTGAACTATGGTAATGACCACTGCGAAAACCCCGCTCCGAAAGAGCCACCGAAGTCGAAGACGGCTCAACTGATGGAGAACTTGCAAAAGATGGTCGATCACACACAAAGTTTTCTAAAACGTTATGAAGAAGATTCCGAGAAGACTAGGGCAAGGCTCGATAGGTTGGAAGAGAGCACTAGGCTTGCCCATCAAAAGATGCAAGAGTTGATCGACCGAGGAGCAAGTAGGGAGCAAGGCAAACTGCCCAGCAACACTGAGAAGTCGTTGTCCATTAACTTAGTGGGTGATCTACCTGTTGAAATCACCATCAAGAAGGTTGCTAAGTGCGAGAGTTGCAAGAGGGACCTACCTCCACAAGCCGAAGTAGAAGAAAAGGACCTTGGTACTAACAAGAATGAAGAGGAGCAAGTAGGATCCCGAGCCACTCCCTCAAAGTTTCGATGTTAAGGTCGGGATTGGGGAGCTTGAAGATGTCCGAGCCACACTAGACACAGGATCCTACTCTAATGTGTGCTCCCTTTGAATATTTTCGAGAAGAGTAACCTAGGAGAACTAACTGTGCATAAGGCTATTGTGCAACTGGCAGATGGATCCCTTGTAAACCCCAAAGGAGTTGTGAAGAATGTATTAGTCAAAATTGGTGAAGCCTCTGACCACACCGATTTTGTAATTATGCCAGCATCAGCACCAGGAACGGGGGATGTCATACTCTTAGGACGAACATTCTTGACTAAAATACGCTCCGTGATGGACATCTACCAAAGGACTTGCACTATCGAAGTGGATGGCAAGCAACATGTGTTGCAAGCCATATCCGATCCACCTGATCCACCCGATACTTCTAACACTATTGATTACAGTGGTCTTAACGTCTATGTTCACTCTTATTCACAGGTTCAAAGCACGGGAAGGAGACTCATGAAGGGGAAGTCTAGTACCCTCAGAAGGAAAAGATAGGCGAAGACAGGAGTCGAGTCAGAGACTTTAAACAATGGCGCTATCCGGGAGGCAACCCGGAGTTTTTATCGCTTTCTTTACCGCTTTATTGCATGCATTCATACTTGAACAATTTGCTTTTCATATGTGAATTTGTTTTGTTCTGTGTCGTATGTGCTTATGTTGTGTTCGAGTGCGACTTTTCGAGTGATTTTTGAGGAAAATGATTTTTCGGGGACTAAAAACTTTTTCGGGGACTAAAAACCGCATTTTTATTTCAAAAAAACGTTCGTCTCCCACCTAAAGTGGGGGGCGAATCGCCCCACGACCAGAGCGCGCGCGCGCGCTCTGGGCGTGCGGGGCGGTTCGTCCCGCACGGGGCGGTCCGCCCCAGGTGTGGGGTGAACCGCCCCACACTTCCAGATTGATAAAAAACGGGGGTTTCTTCCCCAAACCCCCATTTTCCTCCATTTTCATCTTCCAAACTCCAAAATTTCCTCCATATTCAAAATAACTTCAAATCTTCATAACTTCTTCATCTCTCCATCATTTTGTGTGTTCTTTAGCTTCATTCGAAGCCCGTTGCGTGCTCTTTCATTCTATCCGAAAAAATTTCTTTCTAGCTCATTCAATTTCCGGATTTGAGGTATTATCACATGAACCCTAATTTTTACAATTTGGGGATTTTTTGATTTATGCTTCAATTAGGCTTGTATGATGTATGGGTTGATGATTTATGTGATTAGATTCGTTATTCATTGTCAATTACATGTTCAATTAGGCTTGGTTTGATGATTTGAGATTTTGCTAATTGGATGATATATGTCTTGTTAGGAAATTGTCTCTCTTACTTTCATTCCATGTTTAAACATGTGTTTATTGATATGAAATTGATGGATGTATTGGTAGAATGCATGATTGATGAGATTGAGGATTTATGCTAGAATTTGATTTTTATGGTATGGATTGAACCTTGTTATTCAAGGCATTTGTTGTTAGCAAGAGCATGATGTGATATGTTATTGTAGTAGGTACATTGATATGTTGCGTAATGAATTAGCTAGACTAGGCTTTGGGATTTTGAGGAGTTGGATTTTTGAGAATTTTACTCGTTTGTTCACTCGTATATTTACATATGCATAGGTCTATTTAGCATCGTACAAGATACTAATTGCTATTTGTAGGTATCATGGCACCGAGGACAAGGAGAGCCGGCTCTAGAAAAAAGGGGAAGGGAGTGGCATCAAGCTCCCAACCATCTCACGATTTGTACGAGTTGTCTGCCGCTGCGATAGAGGTGCGACAACGGCTAGAGGCGGAAATGACCGATGGAGGAAGGTCGATCATCCCCGATAGGAGGATTGACATTCCTGAGTCCGCGGCGAATAGAGCGGGATATAGGACGCTGTCAAGTTTGGGGTCACAAAGGAATTGGGCATGGTACAGTTCCGACAGGTTCAAAGGCTACGACGAGAGCCTCCTCCGAGATTTCTACACTGGGTACACGGATCTCGACGAGAAGAATGGGGTGTTAGTCCGAGGCCTGATTATACCATGGAACCCAGAGTACATTTCTTCCTTCATCCATTTCGGGAACTTGGAATTCACAGAGAGCGACCACGCCTACTTGTATTCGAGGACCGCTAGGGGGATAGGAGACACATCACCGACGTGATCTGCAACAGGGAGTACCGATATCCGGAAGTTGGGGCAGCACCTGGAGGGATCAGTTATAGCGACCTTAGCATCGAAGCTAAGGTGATGATGAAATTTTGCATCTCCGACTTGATCCCGAGGAAGAATGACACATGGATTCAGCCCTACTACGCTGAGCTCCTCTACTGCCTCATAGACGGACATCAGATCGACATAGGGCACATTATGTATGAGGAGTACGAGCGCCACTGGGAAAAGAAGAGGAAGTCTTTCATCTTCCCGAGCTTCATCACAGCCTACTACAAATATCATGGGGTCGACGATATTGAGGAGGGGGATTGCGAGGTCGCTGCCCTTTCACCCTCGACCATTGAGGTACAGCTCAACAGGTATCAGTTGAGGAACCCCACAGCAGCCGCTGCTGATGTAGGAGCACCATTCCAGCCAAATGATTCCGATCATGAGGATGCTATGGAGGCCGATGTTGGCGAAGCTCCTATCCCAGATATTCCGTTTGTCCATCAAGCACCGCATGCACCAGCTGGAGCACCACAGGGGTCTGGAAGATTTGACTTCTCCGAATTCCGTACCTACCTCGACAGCCGTTTCGACAGAATTGATGCCAACAACGCGGCCATGCGACAGGACATCGACAGGCACATTGTCCAGCACAACCGCGATTGGGAGATATTCGAGGAGCATCGCCGAGAGGATAGGCAGCACATGTGGGAGCAGCAACAGCTCATCCAGCAGCAGCAGGAAGCTCTACGACAGTCCAATGAGCTCATGAATGACATGTGGAGTGACTTTTATGGGGACTACCATCCCGATGATTAGTCCTTCCACATGTCCACTCTCAGCCGACCGAGGTCAAACCCTTCGGTAACATCTAGTATCACTTCTTATTACTCATTCTCTTTTGCTAGGGGGCTAGCTTAAGAATCGTAAGGGGGATGGGATGTGAACCATGATGTTAAGTATTGTTTGGCTTTGTGTCGATTAGTATCTTGTTCTTTGCTTGCATTTTGCATTTGCACGTTTACTGCTTTCTTAGATTTTTTAGGTTGCATTCATCCTAGGATAGTCTTGCATGTTTTATATGGAGTTTATTGCCGAATTTTTTGAACTTTTTTATTGGGTAGATCAACTAGCTATGCCATTAATCGTATGCTTCATCTCTATGAATTTGTTTGAGGTCTGTCTCGCTTGGCTTGTCACGTTTATGTATTGCACTTAATTAAGCATGGTAGTCTCGACATCACTTAGTGGTGTTTTCTCTACTGCGGTTCACGAAGGTCTTTATAATAGGATGATGCATGTTAGGGTCTTATGGTTGTTTCCCGAGTAATTATGTACCTAAGAGGCTACAAGTCTTCACCATGCTTTGAGATTGCTAAATGCCTAGGAAGGAGGTAGTGTGAGGTTGTGTGATCCTTTGTTTATAACCTATTCTTTCGAATAGGTTTGGGGAGGGGGTTACACCATCGTTAGACTTGTTTCTGTTTTTCATTTTCGTATCGTGAGCTTATTTTTCCTTTCGTAAATTTTGTGCTCCAACCTATTCTTTCGAATAGGTTTGGGGAAGTCGTGTGAGTCATTTTGTTTCTCTCTTTGTTATGCTACTGCTGGCTAGAAAAAATCGGAGAAAAAGAAATAAAATTCCAGAAAAAAAAAAGAAAAAAAGAATCTGGAAAGAAAAAAAGAGAAAAAGAGAAGACCCCAAAAGAGCAAAGAAGGGTCCAAAAAAGAAAGCCAAAAGCAGTTTAGCAAAGTTTTGAGTCTTTTCCATTTTTGTAATGTTCGTAATCGTGTTTTTCTATTTTTTATCTTTTTTGTCTTGAGTGTCATCTGTTCTAGACCACCCTCGTCCTGCCGTTCAGGAAGTGGTGAATAGCTTAAGACTTTACTTGAGAGATGGGTAGAATAGGGGAGTGTTATCTTTTATAGGGAACCCTCCTTCGTTTGATGAGAGCCAGTACTGGTTCGACCTCTTTTGAGGAAAAGTCTTAACTTGGTGGAACAGCAGTAAGTCCTCAGTTTCATAGGCACGGGACAACCATTCGTATCTTAGCATGCTTCATTACGTCGTCACTGACTAGGTCCAGGTAGAGAATGTTACGAGAGACTATCTTGTCTTGACATAAGTGCTTATGTGGACGTGTATAAGTCAATCGAGGTATTCTTCAACCTATATTCATGCTTTGATTTATATGGTTTTTGTTCATATGTTATTTGATAGATTCAGTAGATTAGTTCGTTTTATTTGGCATGAAACTCCATTTTTGTGTCTTGCATGTTTTTTGTATTAGAGTCTAGCTTAGTTGCTTGAGGACAAGCAAAGGTTCGGTTTGGGGAGTTTGATGAATGTGTATTTTACACTTTCATTCGAGTCTTTTTCACCTATTTTTAGCTATCCTCTATGTTAATTTAGCTATATTTTAGTACATTTTATTAGAATAGTGAGTTTCCCTTTAGATTTTATTTTACAGGTTTTGGTTGAAATTCGGAGATTTCCGTGCAATTATATTGAAGTCTACAAGGAATTGGTGTTCCAGAAGCCTATTTGGAGTATCTGAAGATTTCCGGATAGGATTTGGAGTCTAGGGGTCGAATCTGGAGGTTAGAAGGCCGCTAGAAGTCAGAAACCGAGTCCGAAATGGTGAAGAAATCCAAAACCGCATCGAAAACACGGAATTCCGCGAAAAAAGCGTGGGGCGAACCGCCGGAGTCCTGGGGCGAACCGCCCCGTGATAATTCGGGGCCTATATATAGTGCTCAGTTTTTCTCCGAAAATCATATCTTTCCAAGCCTACTTTCTCACCTCTCTCTATAGTTTTAGGTAGGAACTTCCCGGGGCCTGTCCTGGGAGTTCCATAGCTTAGGGGATACTTTTTCATAGCAGATTGGAGCTCGTAGGACCACAATCATCCGGAGATTGACAACCTTCGGTAACTTTGTATCTTACAGTTTTATCTACTTATTTTATATATCTTTCAATATGTTTTCTTCTATGATTTCTGTTGATTGCATGCCTATTATGAGTAGCTAAACTTATCGTTGGTGGTAGTATGTGAATTCTTAGCGAGGGAAGATAATCATGCTAATGGCTATATCGCGCATTATACTCCGTGTCATTGCTTTATTTCGTTGATCAGTTGTAACCAAAATTCTCGTATGTTGTATTGTTCATTATGCACAATTGGACACTAGTCGACCATCAGACCAATTATCTTCGTAGTGTTGAATAATTACGGAACACATTAGGACAATCGTGATTGACTAGTCAGACCAAATTATCTTCGTAGTGCTTAATACTTGCAACAGGACACTAGATTGATTCAAAGATCTCTATGCAAGACCGAGGAATTTATGCATGATTATCGACCCATTATGTTAAGAAGGACCATACTATCACCAATCTCCATTATCTGCTAGAAACCCCCTATTGCTATCTGTCTGCTGTTTTATATTTTCTTGTTAAATAGATAAAACTAGTTATAGTCCTGCGAGAACGACACTCGAGTCATTCTACTGCTACACTACGGTTTTCGTTGTAGTTGTGGATTGCCTTTGGCTAAATAACAAATTTATTTGACTGAACCGGGACTGACAAACTCGCGTTCATCAGGTTGTTCTTTTCATATGACACCAATGAGAGATTGGTTTTGCAAGTTTGAGTATATATGCCTAGGTTCCGTGTTACTGGGTAACAATGAGAGTTGTAAGGTGAAGGGAATTGGTTGTATAACGATTAAGATGCATGATGGTGTTGTTAGGGAGCTGTCTGGGGTGAGGTATATTCCTGCTTTGAGGAGAAATTTGATTTCCTTGGGAATGATGGATTCAAAAGGCTACTCGCTTAAGTCTGAAGGTGGAGTCATGGAGATAAGAAGAGACTCTACTGTAGTAATGAGAGGATTGAAGGTAAATGATTTATATTTCCTTCAAGGACACACAATTGTGGGTGAAACTGCATCTGTACAAAACTAGGATGCCACTAGACTTTGGCATAATAGGATGGGACACACTGGAGAGAAAGGTCTGTATGAACTTTCCAAGGCAGGTGTGCTAGATGGTGTCAAGTCGGGCAAGGTGGATGGATGTGAGGATTGTAGTTTGGCAAAGGCTACAAAGTAGAGTTTTGGTTCAGGAATTCATAGTTCACAAGAGAAGTTGGACTATGTGCATGCTTATTTATGGGGACCTGCTAGAGTTCAAACTAGGAGTGGTGGTTCTTATTTCTTATCTATCGTTGATGATTAAACAAGGAAGCTTTGGATTTACATCTTGAAGTCTAAAGCTGAGACCTACCAGAAGTTTGTACAGTGGGTTACTCTAGTTGAAACACAGACTGGATTGAAGTTGAAACATCTGAGGACGGACAAATGGTCTGGAATTCTTGTCACATGAGTTCAATATGTTTTGCAGCTCAAGAGGTATAGTCAGACATAAGACAGTACCGGGAACTCCACAACAGAATGGAGTGGTCGAGAGGACGAATAGGATGATTCTCGAGAAGGTTAGGTGCATGCTACTATCATCTGGCTTAAGCAGGAACTTTTGGGGAGAAGCTACGGCAACTGCAACATATCTTATAAATTTGTCACCTTCATCGGCACTGGATCTGAAAACGCTTGAAGAGAAGTGGAGAGGACATAGTCCTAGCTACGACCATCTCAGAACTTTTGGATGTTTAGCATATGTTCATATCAAGCAAGACAAATTAGCAGCTCGATCTCTAAGGTGTGTCTTCTTAGGCTATCCAGAAGGAGTTAAAGGTTACAAGCTATGGTGTTTTGAAGATGGATACCAGAAGTGTTTAATCAGCAGGGATGTGAATGTTAAGGAAGACATAATGCCTTTCAAGAAAGAAATGGTGAATATTCAGAGTAACATCGGTGATGATACTGGATTCGAGGTGGAGCTTGGCAAGAATACTGATAAGGAAGCGGTTGTGCAACCAGGAGCACAAGTCGATATTGAGGCTCAGGACTTGGACGAAAACGATGAGGCCAATGACAATTCAGGAGGACAACCTGTTTGAAGAAGTAGAGTAGGAGGCATTGAGATTGCTGATCCTGAACAAGTTAGGGAGTATCAACTTACTAGAGATAGACAACCGAGAAATAGAGTTTCAACTGCACAGCCAGACATGGTGTACTTTGCTATCACAATTGCTGAAGAAACCAATAGCTATGAAGCATAAAGCTATGTGGAAGCAACTACCTATTTTGAGAAGGAGAAGTGGTTGATTGCAATTGAACAAGAATTACAGTCTCTGACGAAGAATGATACATGGGACATAGTTGACAAACCTGAGGGGAAGAAACTTGTAGGTTGCAAGTGGATTTTCAAGAAGAAAGCAAGCTCTGATGAAAACCAAGGTATCAGATTCAAAGCTCGGTTAGTAGCTAGAGGTTTTACACAGAAAGAAGGAATTGACTACAATGAGATATTTTCTCCTGTGGTAAAACATTGCTCCATAAGAATCTTGTTAGGAGTGGTGGCTAAGTATGACTTGAAGCTTCACCAGATGGATGTTACTACTGCTTTTCTACATGGGCAATTGGAGGAAGAGATATACATGAAGGTACCTGAAGGTGTGTACATCAAGAATCCTGGGGATAAAGCATGTTTATTGAAGAAATCTTTGTATGGGTTGAAGCAAAGCCCAAGACAGTGGTATCGAAGATTTGATATGTTCATGACGAAATCAGGATTTAGAAGATGCAATTATGATACCTGTGTATATTTCAAGGGCAATGACATAGATAACATGATTTATCTGTTGATCTATGTGGATGACATGCTTATTGCGAGTAAGCATAAGGAAGGGATCAACCAGGTGAAGAAGCTGTTGAAGACTGAATTCGACATGAAGGATCTTGGAATAGCTAAAAGGATTTTGGGGATGGACATCAGTCTTGAAGATGCAGGGAAAGTTGTACTATCTCAGAAGGCTTATCTGATGAAGGTTATGGAGAGGTACAATATGCATTTTGCTGATATTGTTCAAACTCCTATTGGGGCTCATTTCAAGTTGTCGAATGATCAAGGAGCCAAAACAGATGAAGAGTTGGATTATATGGATAAAGTTCCGTATACTAGTGTTGTTGGCAGTATTATGTATTTCATGGTGTGCTGCAGACCAGATCTTATACATGCAATGAGTGTAGTAAGCAGGTTCATGGATAATCTAGGAGAGTTGCATTGGGAAGCTGTGAAGTGGCTACTCAGATATATCAAAGGAGTTGTCGATTTGTCACTGGTGTTCAATCAACAAGGTTATAAAGGAGAAGCCTTGGTTGGATATGTCGACTCGGATTATGCAGCCAATCTGGATACAAGGAAGTCACTGACATGGTATGTCTTTACTCTATTTGGTACAACAATTAGTTGGAAATCAACTCATCAACCTGTGGTAGCATTGTCGACTACTGAAGCTGAATTTATGGCGCTTACTGAAGCAATAAAGGAGGCTATATGGCTCAAAGGTATCATATCTGAGTTTGGAATTTTCAAGAAAGTGATAGTATTTATTGTGATAGCCAAAGTGCAATTCATCTTGCCAAGCATCGGGCTTTTCATGATAGATCTAAACACATTGATATTAAGTATCACTTCATAAGGGATGTGATTGACAAAGGAGAAGTTCAAGTGTTCGAGATCAGAACTGCGGAGAATCCAACTGATGGTTTTACTAAGTCACTACCAACTGATAAGTTCAGACTGTGTCTTAGTTTAATCAACTTGGTTGGAGCATAACACTGAAGCAGCGTACGGGGAGGCATCTTAACCTTAGAGGTGTGTATGGGGAGTCGTCTTAACTTTAGAGATGAGCATCAGGGGACTGTCTTAACCTCAAAGAGACAGGGACAAGGGAAGACTCTAACTTCAGGAGTTCATGGAATTCATACTAAGGTGGAGAATTGTGGGCCGTGTAGTATGAATTCTAGGGTTTAGGAATATTCTGGAATCGGGCCAGCCTACTTTATTCTTATGGGCTTAGGGTTTTTGTCTTGGGTCCTAAGTTAGGTTAGAGAATTATTAGGAGAATTTTTAGGAATTTCCCACTATATATAGAGGGGTTCTCTAGAGCTTTATTCATTCATTCACTCACAATTTAGCTAGACAAAAATGATAGAGAGGTAGAGAGAGAGGGGGCGGCCGAATTCCAAGAGAAGGAGGCAACCAGCGAGATCAGCTAGAGAAGGAGAGAACGAGGCTCTGTTCGCCATACACGATTGAGGAGTACTTGTATGTTCTTGTATTCTTCTTCATATAGTGGAAAGATCTTTGACCTCCGTGGACGTAGGATATTCAAATCCGAACCACGTAAATTGCTTGTTTTTCTTTTACTGTTTTGATTGTTATTGCTAGATCTGAATTAGGGTTGTGTGATTGTTCGATTTGGGATTATTATTATTGTTTTACACAACAAGCTGCATTTCGTTTATCTTATTTTCTTTCTCTCTGGCATGAGCAAAAGAATACCCTATCTAAAACATTCCCCTTAGAATCTCTGTGTACACTAAATCCTGCTTCTCTTCCATATGCATTGTAAAACTGATCATGAGCTTGGTCATCACTTTCGAACACCATACCAATTTGTGGAATCTGATCTTTTGGAATGATTGAGTGTCGTGCAGCTATGAGTTTGTTCCAATGATCTTCACGGTGAAGATTGTTAACATTTTATGTTTCATCTCTTATGTTGTCTTCCATCTGATAATTTTAAATATTGATTTCAATGGATAGGTGTTGATATGAAAATATGTCTAGTTCGTACGGTGCGTCTCTCTACGAACTATAAAGCTTTCTAGCTGCAAGGGATAAGGCCTGTCCGCGGCTCACATGGTTCCGCACCATGAATTATGCGAACCTAGGAGGCATTTTTACAAATATGCCCAGTTTATTAAAATAAGGCACTAGAGAGATACGGATATTTTGAGGTCCGAAACGACTGACCTACGTACAAAAGGGCATCACCCAAATCCAGAACAGGTTAGGCATTACGAGACTTGTATATTACGAACCTTAAATACTTGGTCTATTTTGTTGTGTGGTTGAACCAGGACGAGATTCGCACTAAAGACATGAAGAGAGAGAGACACGAAAGAGGATAAGAGCTTATGGATGACACTAGAAGATGGGCCTACTCAATACATGTAGAGGAAGAAAAGGCGACAGATGGAAGCATGAGATTGGATAGACCTAGGGTTGGCCACTACCTATATAAAGGCTCTAATTCCAAAGTAAAGGTAACTGGTATTAACTACTCACATTTATTACATTAAGACAAGGAGAATTAGCAACCTCCTTCAAGAAAAAGTCTCTTACCGGTTTGACCTAGGCAAGCCGGGTTAATCACACATCCACACGTGAATTTCAATCTCAGGTACTCAAATTGACATAGAGAAGAACCGAGGATTGTGATGTGCACCAGGAGAAGATTGATTCAAGGATTTGATTTGAAACTATGGTGACATAGAGAGTATTTAGGTTCCTAGTGCATTGTAACGAACTTAACCTCATCTAAAGCGTCGTACGTT
Source organism: Plantago ovata (assembly GCA_028274465.1). Lineage (NCBI taxonomy): Eukaryota > Viridiplantae > Streptophyta > Magnoliopsida > Lamiales > Plantaginaceae > Plantago > Plantago ovata. The sequence goes on from CM051458.1 coordinate 49,416,637, forward strand.
TTACTAGTATTTTACCCTTACATTTTGGCGCCGTTTGTGGGAACCGCTACTAAAGGGTTTCCAGGACTCCACTGAGTGAGATGGTAGGACATAATTATGCCACTAGAAATAGGAGCTCTAATAATTTGTCCGCAAGAGGAAGAGGAAGACCACCAGGAAGAGGAAGAGGTAGGTCAAGAGGAGGAGGTAGAGGAAACGGTGGAGTCAATAGAAATTTGATGAACGAGATTGTCTCACTCGAACAATCAAATAAATTTGTTTTAGCCAAATGGCAACTCACAACTACAAAAAACACGTAGTGCAGAGGTAAGATGACCTCGAGTGTCGATCTCTAGGGACTTAACTAGCTTTAACTAAATAACTAACTATCTAAATTCAGAAAACAAATTTAACAATGCTCGACTTAACAATATATGATGAGAGCTGGTGATAATATGCTCATTCTAAGCATCGGGTTCTAACTATGCATGAAAGTGCAACTCGTACTGCTTTAAAAGTAATTCGAAACAAACACCAAAAGACAAATTTGTAGACGTGTATTTGGAAAGCTTCCTATCTATACTAATACTTGGCTAAGGTTGTCAGGCTTAGTTCAAGCAGTACTTGATAATTATAATTATTGAATCGATGATCTTGAATTGTCCTAGTGTTTCTAACACTTTCATACGAAGATATTGGCTTAGTCGGATCAAAAAATCGAATTAAAACAATTATACAAGTAAAAGACTAAGAAATTCAATCATGCACAATATGAACCCTAGCTGCGAATATACATACTATCACCAACTAGAAACTTAGCTACTCATATCAAAATCTAAATCAACACAAGCAATCATATATGAAAACATCATTGAATTGAAAGATAGAGTATTGAAAAAGGTGAGATACAAAGTTACCACCGAGGGTTGTCAATCTCCGGTGAATTGCTAAACTCACAAGTTTCTAGCAAGGTGAGATCAAAAGATGTCTCAATCTCTACCTTGGTGCTCCAAATTGCTAAGTTAAAGTAGTTCTAAGAGAAAAAAACCCTGAACAAGCTTTAGGGTTTAAGTTTGCAAAATTATGATCTAAGATATGAAAATTCGCAACTTTACAAATATATATAGTTGACTGTCGGACGCTCCCAGGCGGACCGCCGGACACCAGGCGGTGCGCCTGGCACGGGCAGAGAGTTGCCCGTGCTCTTCTTCCTCCAAATCTTCGATTCTTGACCTTGGACACGGTTTTGAGCTCCGGAACTCGGTCATTTGGCCTGGAAACATGTCCCAGTACTCCTTGACACACCACGGGTGATCTCGTTGCACCAAAACTCCAATGTTTCGCCTTGATCTATATCCAAAAGTGTGATTTTCACCTAAATCCTGAAAATAACAAAGAAAATGGAAACGTGACACTATTCTAACAAAATGCACTAAAATGCATGCAAGAGGATAGCTAAATTGGTGAAAATGACCCGAATGATAGTGTAAAAAACACTGTCATCAAACTCCCCAAACCGAACATTTGCTTGTCCTCAAGCAACTAGCTAGACTCTATGCAACCTACATGCAACACAAAGAGGAGTCGCATGCCAAACAAGAAGAACTAATCTATTGTATCTACCAAGTGCTTATGAACAAAGACAATACAAATCATAATATGGAAATAGGTTGAAGAATGTCTCGATTGAACCTATGCACATTCACATATGCACTTTCTTAAACAAGGGAGTCTCTCGTAACATTCTCTACCTGGACCTAGTCAATGACGACGTAATGATGCATATTAAAATACAAATGGTTGCCATGTGCCTATGAAACTGAGGGCTTACTACTTTTCACCAAGTGAGACTTTTCCTCAAGAGAGGTCGAACCAATACTGGCTCTCATCAAATGAAGGAGGGTTCCCTAATAGACAACACTCCCCTATTCTACCCGACTCTTAAAGAAAAAACTCTTCACCACTTCCTGACAGGACGAGGGTGGTCTAGAACAAGCCTTGAACTAGGCGACACGAAAAACACAAGGAAGAATTTACAACTCGATTACGAACTACTTACAAAAGCAGAAAAATAATGCAATACTTTGCTAAAACTGCTTTTTGGCTTGCTTGGACCCTTCTTTTGTTTTTTTTGGATCTTATTGTTTTTTCTTTTTTTCTTTTTCCAAATATCTGGAATTTTTGTTTTTCTTTTTTTTTTCTTTTCTCTCTTTTTTTATTTTTTTATTTATGATATAGCCAGCAGTAGCACAATGAAAGGAAATAACAATGACACTACAACGACCTCCCCAAACCTATTTGAAAGAATAGGTTGGAGCACAAACTCAAAAAGAAAAGGAAAAACAAACTCAACACGACTCAAGTGTACGAAGAACAAGTCATAGTAATGGTAACCCCCTCCCCAAACCTATTCGTTAGAATAGGTTTCAAACAAAGGATCACACACCTCACTCTACCTCCTTCCTAGGCATTTAGCAATCTCAAAAAGCAAGGTGAAGACTTGTTGCCTCTTAGGTATATAATTACACGAGAATACAATCAAAGTCTCTAACATACAACATTTTATAAGGCCTTCGCGAACTGCAGTAGAGAAAACACCACATAGTGATGTCGAGACTACCAAGTTTAACTAGTGCACATACGAATATGACAAGCCAAGCGAGATAAACCTGAAACTATTCCATAGAGATGCAATGTATGGTCAATGGTCACAAACACTTAGACTATACAATAAAAAAGTTCAAAAAATTTGGCAATAAACTCCACACAACGTCATGCAAAACTAGACTAAGGATGAATGCATACGAACAAACTTAATCCTAAGAAAATTGAGTTGAAATGAGAAATATAAGTCATTGGAATACCAGAGATAACCCCCCCAAACCTGAACTTCGTCTTACGTCCCGAACACCGAAAGTGGATATTGGGTGAGAGCTGGAATAGTACCTGTAACCTGTATTACTCAATGAAACTCGTGAGAAACCAAAACAGATGATAAAAAGGGTAAAAAGGTCAATATGGTTGCATACATGGGTGATTCGTGGTGTCCGGGACCAAATCTGGACACCTGGAGCACTGGCGCCCTCAGGCGCACCGCCCCATGTGAGGGGTGATGAACGGAATTTGTCAGATTCAAATTAATCAAATAAATTGTTTTTAGCCAAAGGCAATTCACAACTACAATGAAAACCGTAGTGTAGCAGTAAAATAACCTCGAGTGTCGATCTCTAAGGACTATAACTAGCTTTATCTAATCTAACTTAAAATATAAAATCAACAAACGACTTAGCACAGGTTTTTCTTATCAAGATAATGGAAGTTAGTGATAATATGATCATTCAAAGCATAGTGGGTTAATAATCATGCATGAAGTACCCGATCGTTTTGCATAGAGATCTTTGATCATGAATTGTCCAATGTGTTCCGTTTTATTCAACACTACGAAGAAATAAAGCAATAACTCAAAGTCTGATTCGCTTTACCGCCATCAGCATAATTAATAACCCTTCGCTAAGAAATCACATACTATCACCAACGATAGATTTAGCTACTCATAGATGTCATGCAATCAACAGAAATCATAGCAATATTGAATGAAAACATGTTGAAAGATATATAAATACGAATAGAAAAAATTGTAAGATACAATGTTACAGAAGATTGTCAATCTTCGAAGAATCGCGATCTCACAAGCTCCAAATCGATAAGAAAAAGTGTCTCCTATGCTAAGAATTCCCAGAACAGGTTCTGGAGAATTCGTACCTAAAACTAATGAGAAAGGTATGAAAAAAGGTCTGAGAAAGTATGAAAAAATGGAGAAAACTGAGCAACTATATATAGGAGTTCGAAACGTGTAGGGCGAGTCGCCCCACACACCGGGCGAATCGCCTGGTGTGGGGCGAATTGCCCCACATCCCGGGCGAATCGCCCGGGAGTTCCAGTCGGCGGGAGATGCGTTTTCGACGCGTTTTTGGATTTCTTTTCCTTTTCGGACTCGGTTTTTGCCTTCTAGTGACCTTTTAGCCTTCAGACGCGACCCCTAGACTTCAAATCCCATCCGGAATCTTCTAGATACTCCAAAAATATCCTCGGAACACCGATGATTCGTTCTCTTCAATATAATTTCCTGAAAAACCACGTTTTTCACCTAAAACCTGTAAAATGCAAACTAGAGGGAAATGTGACACTATTCTAATAAAATGCACTAAAATATAGTTAAATTAACATAGAGGATAGCTAAATTGGTGAAAAAAGACTCGAATGAAGGTGTAAAATACACGTTCATCAAACTCCCCAAACCGAACCCTTGCTTGTCCCCAAGCAACTAAGCTAGACTCTAATGCAAAAAACAATGCAACACAAAAAATGGAGTCTCATGCCAAATGAAATGAACTAATTTATTGAATCTATCAAAAAACATATGAACAAAAACCATACAAATCATAACATGAATATAGGTTGAAGAATGCCTCGATTGACTCATACACATTCACATAAGCACTTATGTCAAACAAGATAGTCTCTCGTAAAATTCTCTACCTGGACCTAGTCAGTGACGACGTAATGAAACATGTTAAAATACGAATGGTTGTCCCGTGCCTATGAAACTGAGGACTTACTGTTGTTCACCAAGTTATGAGTTTTCCTCAAAGAGGTCGAACCAATACTGGCTCTCATCAAACGAAGGAGGGTTCCCTAAAAAAGATAACGCTCCCCTATTCTACCCATCTCTCAAGCAAAGCCTTAAGCTATTCACCACTTCCTCAATGGCAGGACGAGGGTGGTCTAGAACAGATGACACTTAAACAAACAAAAGATTACAACTCGATTACGAACATTACAAGAATTGAAAAATGAGACAACACTTTGCTAAACTGCTTTTTGGCTCTTTTTTTTGGACCCTTCCTTGCTTTTTTGGGGTCTTTTCTTTTTTTCTTTTTTTTCTTTTCCAGTTTTTTTTCTTTTTTCTGGAATGTGTTTTTTTTTTTTTAGCCAGCAGTAGCATAACGAAAAAGAAATTAAAATGACACACAAACGACCTCCCCAAACTTATTCGAAAGAATAGGTTGGAGTACAAACTTTACGAAAAAGGTAAATAAACTCACAACACACACTAAAAATCGAAAAAAAAGTCTAATGATAGCGTAACCCCCTCCCCAAACCTATTCGAAAGAATAGGTTGCAAACAAAGGATCACACAATCTCACACTACCTCCTTCCTAGGCATTTAGCAATCTCAAAGCAAGGTGAAGACTTGTTGCCTCTTAGGTACATAATTACTCGGGAAAACAACCATAAGATCCTAACATGCATCATCCTATTATAAAGGCCTTCGTGAACCGCAGTAGAGAAAACACCACTAAGTGATGTTGAGGCTACCAAGCTTAACTAAGTGCGAACATAAATGTGACAAACCAAGCGAGAAAAACCTCAAACAAATTCATAGAGATGAAGCATATGATTAATGTCATAATTAGTTAATCTACCCAATAAAAAGTTCAAAAAATTTGACAATAAACTCCACATAAAACATGCAAGACTATACTAGGATGAATGTAGTGTATGCAACTAAGTACTAAGAAAGCGGTAAACGTGCAAATGCAAATGGAAATGCCAACACAAGAATTCACGAGTATATTATAAGCAGGACAAGTATAGAGATAGCAAGCGATACCCCCCACCCAAACCTGAACGTCGTCGCTCGTCCCGAACGTCGAAAGTGGATTTAAGGTGAGAGCTAAACTCGTATATGTGACCTATATTACTCAATCAAACTCGTGAGAAAACAAAACGGGCGATAAACGAGGTAAAAAGATCGATAATTTAGCAGAATAGGAGAAAATCGGGATCTCCGGTTTACTGGATTCCCGGGGTGAACCGCCCCACGTGGGGGGCAATTTGCCTGGGGCTTCCATTAAGCCCCAGGTTACCTAGTCATTCTAGGCAAATCGCCCCATGTGGGGGGCGGTTCGCCCGGCACCTCCATACTCCTGGAGGTGTCGGTTTTCCTCCTAAATTGCTAAATTATCATCTAGAGACCTATTTTATCACCAAAAACATATGAAAATATAAAATAAAACAGAATGATATGCATGCAATGCAAGAAAGCGATAAAACTAAACTACTTGCTACCATTACCACTAATGTTATCCATTAACAAATGGAAACGAATCCTGTGCATCCGTTCCATTACTCCTCGCATCTTGGGAACCATCCTTGGCTCCTCTCCGTATCTGCTCAAGCAAGTCCATGATTCCCTGAAAACTAAAATTAACAAAACCATGAAAAGCAAAATCTAAAAATAACTAAGGGAATCAGATGGAAAATAAAAAGAGTAAAGAGGATCAAAACTCCTTTGGGACTCATAGGTGGGTGCATGGACCAGAACGTAGGAGTCAAGATCAAGAGTATCTGCCGCAATTGATTCAAAGACACCAAAATCTTCAGAGATTGGATCCTCGACCTCAACACACTCTGACTCAAGTGAAGCAATGGATTCAGTTATCACTTCCTCCACGACTTCCTCTTGACCAACAACCTCGACATCCGCAAGTAAGGACGTGGAATCCAAGCTAAGTACTGAGGAGACTTCATCAATGGATTCTTCTCCACATTCCTCTTCCCCGGCAATGTCGATTTCTGGTGGCTGACTACTAAACCGAGACGTCCATGCCCTTGACCCGGGAGGTGAGTCCCTATCCCAATGTTCCAGAAACTTGTTGGTTACTTCACCCCAAGTGCGCAACGATTTTTCCGGCGGGATTCTGAGCCATCTTCGAGCGTACCCTTTCAAGGCTCCCATAAATCCTCTCATACAAGTTGCTCATGTGATAAAATAACCCCCCTCCTCATTCTCACGAGGTATCCTCAACACTCCTTCCATGTACGTGTCTACGAACCCTCTTGGATCATCACCCATCGAAAACGTGGAGAGAAGGAGGTAGTACGAAGGATCGAAGTCATAATCCCTGCAATCGTCATCCAATGTTATGCAAGGCCCTCGGGGCATCACATACCGGGGCAACGGAGGTTGACTCATCCTTTCATATGACTGGTTTCTGCAAACGAGGAAACAAGAAACCAAGGAGCAGAATCCACAAAAGAATAACAAAAGCTTGCAAAGAAAAACACAAAGAGTGCAAACAAACACAATGTAACCGAGAACTTCGAGAGCACAAGCACGCAAGGTAACCAAGATCAGATTAGATGAATTTACTGAAAAAGATAGGGGGAAAGAAATAGGGTAAGAAAGTGAAATTTTCTGAGAGCAAACCCCCAGAGCCTGTTCTTCTGTAGCGAACTGAATGTTGAAAATATAAATAAGCTAAACAGAAAAAAGGAGTATAGTCCCCGGCAACGGCGCCAATTTGATGAACCGGAATTTGTCAGATTCAAATTAATCAAATAAATTTGTTGTTAGCCAAAGGCAATTCACAACTACAACGAAAACCGTAGTGTAGCAGTAAAATAACCTTGAGTGTCGATCTCTAAGGACTATAACTAGCTTTATCTAATCTAACTTCAAATATAAAATCAACAAACAAATTAGCACAGGTTTTTCTTATCAAGATAATGGAAGTTAGTGATAGTATGATCATTCAAAGCATAGTGGGTTAATAATCATGCATGAAGTACCCGATCGTTTTGCATAGAGATCTTTGATCATGAATTGTCCAATGTGTTCCGTTTTATTCAACACTACGAAGATAGAGGGCTTAGATAAATCAAAGAAATCAAGCAATAACTCAAAGTCTGATTCGCTTTACCGCCATCAACATAATTAATAACCCTTCGCTAAGAAATCACATACTATCACCAACGATAGATTTTGCTACTCATAGATGTCATGCAATCAACAAAAATCATAGCAAGATTGAATGAAAACATGTTGAAAGATATATAAATACGAATAGAAAAAATTGTAAGATACAATGTTACCGAAGATTGTCAATCTCCCAAGAATCGCGATCTCACAAGCTCCAAATCGATAAGAAAAAGTGTCTCCTATGCTAAGAATTCCCAGAACAGGCTCTGGAGAATTCCTACCTAAAACTAATGATAAAGGTATGAGAAAAGGTCTGAGAAAGTATGAAAAAACAGAGAAAACTGAGCAACTATATATAGGAGTTCGGAACGTGTGGGGCGAGTCGCCCCACACACCGGGCGAATCGCCTGGTGTGGGGCGAATCGCCCCACATCCCGGGCGAATCGCCCGGGAGTTCCAGTCGGCGGGAGACGCGTTTTCGACGCGTTTTTAGATTTCTTTTCCTTTTCGGACTCGGTTTTTGCCTTCTAGTGACCTTTTAGCCTTCAGACTCGACCCTAGACTTCAAATCCCATCCGGAATCTTCTAGATACTCCAAAATGTCCTCGGAACACCGATTATTCATTCTCTTCAATATAATTGCCCGAAAAACTACGTTTTTGACCTAAAACATGTAAAATGCAAACTAAAGGGAAACGTGACACTATTCTAATAAAATGCACTAAAATATAGCTAAATTAACATAGAGGATAGCTAAATTGGTGAAAAAAGACTCGAATGTAGGTGTAAAATACACGTTCATCTAGGGGCGGTCCATCTGGGGTGCCCAGGGGCACCCAGGTCTCTGCCTCTCCCGGGCGCACCGCCCCGTGTGAGGGGCGGTCCGCCTGGGAGCGGCTGAGGCGCCCGGGCGTTCTGCCTCTCCCGGGCGCACCGCGGAAAAATATCAACTTTTTACCTATTTTATCATCAAAAACACACTCTAACACAAGGGAAAAAATAACTAAAGACTCAAAAAAGGAAAAACTACAAGCTACATACTCTCATGTGAAGGTGGGAGTGGTGAGGTCGAGATGATCAACCTCCACTTGATCACTGGGAAGCTCAAAGTATGGTTTCACACGTTGCCCATTCACCTTGAAGGTGTCGCCAGTCTTCGGGTCCAAAAGTTCCACAACTCTATGGGGAACAACTTGGACAATCTCGTATGGTCCATCCCATCGAGTACGGAGCTTCCCTGGAAATAAGCGAAGTCTGGAGTTGAACACTAAGGATTTCTGACCAGGGATCAGCTCTTTCCGCACAATGCCACGGTCGTGATACTTTTTGGTGCGCTCCTTGTATAACTTGGAGTTCTCATAGGCACCAAGGCGTAGTTCATCAAGATCGTCGAGTTGCATCAACCTTTCTTCCCAAGCTTTTCCCATATCAAGGTTTAGCTCCTTTATTGCCCAATAAGCTCTGTGTTCCAACTCAACAGGAAGGTGGCATGCTTTCCCAAACACTAGTCTGTACGGAGTGGTGCCGATTACTGTTTTGTAGCTGGTTCTATACGCCCAAAGCGCATCATTCAGTTTTCCAGCCCAATATTTCCTGCTAGACTTCACCACACGCTCAAGGATCTTTTTAATTTGACGGTTGCTAACCTCTACTTGCCCAGAAGTCTGCGGATGATATGGTGTAGCAACATTATGGGTAACGTTGTATTTCCTCATAAGTGAGGCAAATGAACGGTTGACGAAGTGAGAACCTCCATCACTGATAATTGTTCTAGGAACTCCAAATCGGGTGAAAATCACATCCTTCAAGAATTTCAAGAGTACCGAAGCATCATTCTTCCTAGTGGGGATTGCCTTCACCCACTTAGTTACGTAATCCACCGCGACTAGAATGTACTCATATCCCGAGCTTGATGGGAATGGTCCCATGAAATCAATTCCCCATACATCAAAAGGTTCTACCACTAGATTCCCCTATTGGGGCATTTCTTCCTTCTTGCCAATATTGCACCCTCGCTGACATGGGTCACAATTCTTCACAAATTCTCTCGCATCTCGGTGCAAGGATGGCCAGAAAAATCATGCTTGTAACACCTTACGGGTTGTTTTAGCCCCACTGTAGTGTCCGCCGCACTGAAGCTCATGGCAATGACTCAGTACACTTCGTTGTTCTCCTTGTGGAACACATCTCCTCAAGATTCCATCAGCGCCTTCTCTAAGAAGGTTCGGATCATCCCATATGTAAAACCTGCACTGTTTTGAAAGTGCTCTCCTATCGGAGGCTGAGAAATTAGTTGGGCAAATACCCGTAACCAAATAATTCACAATATCAGCATACCATGGCTCTTCATCTACTCTCATCAAGTGTTCATCGGGAAGGTCCTCATTAACAGGAATTGCATCTACGGGGATATTTGGAATTCTAGACAAGTGATCAGCTACGCAATTTTCTTTACCAGCCCTATCCACTATGGTCAAATCAAAGTCTTGTAACAATAAGACCCTACGGATTAATCGTGGTTTAGAATCTTGTTTAGCAATTAAATGTCTTAAAGCAGCATGATCAGTATGGACATTCACAGGGTGTCCTAACAAATAAGACCTAAATTCTGTAAAGCAAAAACAACAGCGAAAAATTCTTTTTCAGTAGTTGAATAGTTAACTTGATTTGAGTCTAGGGTCTTACTAACATAGTAAATCACGCGATACTGCTTATCCACCTTTTGGCATAAAACAGCCCCCATAGCAAAATTTGAGGCATCACACATTATCTCGAAAGGAAGTTTCCAATTAGGTGGCACAACTATAGGAGCAGTAATTAATCTTGCCTTAAGGGTGTTAAAGGATTCTAAGCAATCTTCAGAAAAATCGAAACTCACATCTTTTGCAAGAAAGTTGCTTAAGGGTTTTGCAATTTTCGAAAAATCTTTGATAAACCTCCTATGGAATCCTACATGACCAAGAAATGATTGAAGTTCTTTGACACAAGTGGGTGGGGGAAGCTTCTGAATTATCTCTATCTTTGCCTTATCAACTTCGATCCCCCTATCGGAGACCACATGTCCTAGAACAATGCCTTGCCTAACCATGTAATGACTTTTCTCCCAACTTAGAGTTAAATTGCATCCGATACACCTTTTCAGAACAAGATCTAATCTATGCAAGCATTCATCAAACGAATCACCAAAAAGGGAAAAATCATCCATGAAAACCTCAACAAACTTAGTCACCATATCAGAAAAAACAGAAAGCATGCACCTTTGAAAAGTGGCGGGGGCGTTACATAGCCCAAATGGCATTATCCTGTAAGAAAACATTCTGAAAGGGCAAGTGAATGTCGTCTTCTCCTGGTCCTCTGGCGCAATCGGAATTTGATAGAAACCTGACAAGGCATCAAGGAAACAATAAAATTTCCGCCCCGCTAGGCGGTTCAACATGTCATCGATAAATGGGAGAGGAAAGTGGTCTTTCTTTGTGGCAGAATTTAATCTCCTATAGTCAATGCACATCCGCGAACCTGTGGTTTTCCTAACTGGCACTATCTCTCCCTTCTCATTCTCCTCTACTGTAATCCCATATTTCTTAGGTACAACATGTACGGGGCTTACCCACCAACTATCAGGAATGGGGTAGATCATATCGGCATCTAGCAACTTAATCACCTCCTTCTTCACTACTTCTTGCATGGCTGGGTTTATCCTACTGATGAATGTGTATTTTACACTTTCATTTGAGTCTTTTTCACCTATTTTAGCTATCCTCTATGTTAATTTAGCTATATTTTAGTGCATTTTATTGGAATAGTGTCACGTTTCCCTTTAGTTTGTATTTTACAGGTTTGGTTGAAAAACGAGGTTTTCCGGGCAATTATATTGAAGTAGACAAGGAATTGGTGTTCCGAAGGCCTAATTGGAGTATCTGAAAGATTCCGGATAGGATTTGAAGTCTAGGGGTTGAGTCTGAAGGCTAAAAGCTCACTAGAAGGCAAAAACCGAGTCCGAAAAGGGAAAGGAATCCAAAAACGCATCGAAAATGCGTATCCGGCAAAACAACGCTCCCGGGAGAGTCGCCCGGGACGTGGGGCGAATCGCGCCACACCAGGCGAATCGCCCGGTGTGTGGGGTCCTTCGCCCCACACCTCCCGAATACCTATATATAGTTGCTCATCTCCGTTTTTCATACTCTTCCACACCTTTTCTCTCACCTTTCTCAGTAGTTTTAGGTAGGAATTCTCTAGAGCCTGTTCTGGGGGTTCTTAGCTTAGGAGATACTTTTTCTTAGCAATTTGGAGCTTGTAAGATCGCGATTCTTCCGAGATTGACAACCTTCGGTAACATTGTATCTTACAGTTTTTTCTATTTATATTTATATATCTTTCATCATGTTTTCATTCATTCGTGGTATGATTTATGTTGATTGCATGACATCTATGAGTAGCTAAACTTCTCGTTGGTGATAGTATGGGATTTCTTAGCGAAGGGTTAATAATGATGCTAATGGCTATATCGCGCATTATACTCTGAGTTATTGCTTTATTTCTTTGATCTATCTAAAACCTCTATCTTCGTAGTGTTGAATAATTACGGAATACAATTGGACAATTCATTGATCAAAGATCTCCATGCAAGACCGAGGAATTTATGCATGATTATTAACCCGCTATGCTTTGAATGACCATACTATCACCAATATCCATTATCTATTAAGAAAAACCTTTGCTAAGTCGTTTGTTGTTTTATATTCTTAAGTTAGATTAGATAAAGCTAGTTATAGTCCTTAGAGACCGACACTCGAGGTTATTCTACTGCTACACTACGGTTTTCGTTGTAGTTGTGAATTGCCATTGGCTAAATACAAATTTATTTGATTAATTAGAATCTGACAAATTCAACGTTCATCAAATTGGCGCCGTTGCCGGGGACTATACTCCTTTTTTCTGTTTAGCTTATTTATATTTTCAACATTCAATTCCCAGAACAAGCTCTTGGATTGTCTCTCAGAAATTTCACTTTCTTACCCTATTTCTTTCCTCCTATCTTCTTCAGTAAATCTATCTAATCTGATCTTGGTTACCTTGCGTGTCTGTGCTCTCGAAATTTTTGGTTATATTGTGTTTGATTACGCTAATAGAACTAATTTTTAGTTTTGAGTTACTCTTACTACAGAAATACAGGTATGATGTCATGCGCGCTCGCATGACACCCCAATTCTCGCAGGTGAGGAGAGGATCATCCGTATACCTGGAAGATGAGTTAAGGAGGTATGAGGTAACGGAGTCCATGGCGAGGTACTTACCAAGGTACGGAGATGGAGTAGGGATGGACCCATGGAGTTTCATTCGATCCTATGAGGAGGAAATAGAAAGAATTCCAGCAGAAGGGTTTACTAAGTACCAATTGTGAAGGAAATTATTTTCTTTTGCCCTTGGGTATGAGCCGAGGCGTTGGATTGCAAGGTTAGAACCAGGATCACTGAAAACTTGGGGACAAGTAGTAGAGGAGTTCTTGGCGCGGTTCATGCCTTATCATGAGACAATTGCCTTACGTGATAGGATCCAATATTTCGAGCAAGGAGAGTATGAGCAGTTTTGTGACGCCTACGAACGTTTTGAGCTGTATAAACGTGAGTGCCCCCATCACCGTTTCGAAGATGGGGAGTTGATTTGGTGCTTCGTTGGTGGACTTCGTGAAGAGGAACGACGTAGAGTGGATAGGTTGAGGTGCGGTCTTGGAGAATGTACGGTCGACGAGGCAGAAGAAGTCCTCCGTAAGTACGCCAGAGGTTCAACACAATCTGATGAGGTCATACCAATTCACATCACCGGAAAGGAAGTAGATCGAGGTGAAGCAGGAAGCTCATCCGAGGAGTATTTTGAAGTCGAAGAAATCAGTGAGGAAGATGAAATTGCACATGCCGAGCAAGTTGAAGATGACCTTCTTATAGCAAAAGTTGTTGAAGAAGTTGAAGTAACTGAGCATCTTACGGAAAAATTCAGCTTGTTAAAATGTGCGGAAGTAGAAGAGGTTCGAAAACTTGAAGAGGAGAAAGGATTGGAAGGCGACGCCCCCCTGGAGGTGGGGGGCGAGTCGCCCAGCATAGGGGGCGAACCGCCTCCCATGACCAGTGAGCTGGACGACCCCAGCTCCCCTGTTTCATTACTCACAGACATTCGCATCAATCCAAAGTCACTTCCTTCCGTTACTACTGATGTTCTTGAGTACAAAGAGGTGAATCTACTCCTCCGAAGTGGAAAGCTTGACAAGCAAGATACACAGGAGTCACCACTAAACAAGCACCTCGATGAAGTCAAAGTGAATATCCTCCTATTGATGAAGTCTTTATTGGATATGCCTGCAAGGCAAACCAGTCCGTTCACCTTGGTGAGATCTTTGAAGCTTCCTAGGTCTCTTTGTTACATCGGACCAAGAGAATGGCGGCCACCATGGGGAGGTACTCTTGAATCGGAAGTCCATACTCAGCCGACCGAGGCCAAACCGTTCGGTAACATCTAGTATCACTTTTTATTTACTTATTCTCTTTTGCTAGGGTCTAGCTTAAGTTTCATGAGGGGATGGGATGTGAACCATGAAGTTAAGTATTGTTTGGCCTTGTGATGTTGAGTATGGTATCTTGTTTTTTACATTTGCACGTTTACCGCTTTCTTAGTTTCTAGTTGCATTCACTACATTCATCCTAGGATAGTCTTGCATGTATTGCACTTAGTTAAGCTTGGTAGTCTCGACATCACTTAGTGGTGTTTTCTCTACTGCGGTTCACGAAGACCTTTATAATAGGATGATGCATGTTAGGGTCTTATGGTTGTTTTCCCGAGTAATTATGTACCTAAGAGGCAACAAGTCTTCACCTTGCTTTGAGATTGCTAAATGCCTAGGAAGGAGGTAGTGTGAGATTGTGTGATCCTTTGTTTAGAACCTATTCTTTTGAATAGGTTTGGGGAGGGGGTTACGCTATCATTAGACTTGTTTTTCGTTTTTCAATTTTGTGTTGTGAGTTTATTTTTCCTCTTTTCGTAAATTTTGTACTCCAACCTATTCTTTCGAATAGGTTTGGGGAGGTCGTTTGTGTGATATTGTTTCTTTTTCGTTGTGCTACTGCTGGCTAAAAAAAATCGAAAAAAAAGGAAAAAGAAAAAAATTCCAGAAAAAAGAAAAAGAAACTGGAAAAGAAAAAAAGAAAGAAAAAAAGAAGAAAAGACCCCAAAAAAGCAAAGATGGGTCCAAAAAAAAAGAAAGCCAAAAAGCAGTTTAGCAAAG
The DNA here is from genome assembly GCA_028274465.1 of Plantago ovata. Classification (NCBI taxonomy): domain Eukaryota; kingdom Viridiplantae; phylum Streptophyta; class Magnoliopsida; order Lamiales; family Plantaginaceae; genus Plantago; species Plantago ovata. The sequence goes on from CM051458.1 coordinate 49,431,654, forward strand.
TGTTGTGTCTCATTTTCCAATTCTTGTAATGTTCGTAATCGTATTGTAATTTTCTATCTTTTCTGTTTTTGAGTGTCATATGTTCTAGACCACCCTCGTCCTGCCATTCAGGAAGTGGTGAATAGCTTAAGGCTTTGCTTGAGAGATGGGTAGAATAGGGAAGTGTTATATTTTTTAGGGAACCCTCCTTCGTTTGATGAGAGCCAGTATTGGTTCGACCTCTTTGAGAAAGAGTCTTAACTTGGTGAACAGTAGTAAGTCCTTCGAGGCATTCTTCAACCTATATTCATGTTATGATTTGTATGGTTTTTGTTCATATGTTTTTTGATAGATTCAATAGATCAGTTCATTTCATTTGGCATGAGACTCAATTTTTTGTGTTGCATTGTTTTTTGCATTAGAGTCTAGATTAGTTGCTTGAGGACAAGTAAAGGTTTGGTTTGGGGAGTTTGATGAATGTGTATTTTACACTTTCATTTGAGTCTTTTCACCTATTTTAGCAATCCTCTATGTTAATTTAACTATATTTTAGTGCATTTTATTAGAATAGTGTCACGTTTCCCTTTAGTTTGTATTTTACAGGTTTTGGTTGAAAAGCGAGGTTTTCCAGGCAATTATATTGATGTAGACAAGGAATTGGAGTATCTGAAAGATTCCGGATAGAATTTGAAATCTAGGGGTCGAGTCTGAAGGCTAAAAGGTCACTAGAAGGCAAAAACCGAGTCCGAAAAGGGGAAGAAATCCAAAAACGCGTCGAAAACGCGTATCTGGCTGAAAAAAGCTCCCGGGCGAGTCGCCCGGGACGTGGGGCGAATCGCCCCACACCAGGCGAATCGCCCGGTGTGTGGGGCCCTTCGCCCCACACCTCCCGAATACCTATATATAGTTGCTCAGTTTTCTCCGTTTTTCATACTTTTCCAGACCTTTTCTCTCACCTTTCTCAGTAGTTTTAGGTAGGAATTCTCCAGAGCCTGTTCTGGGGTTCTTAGCTTAGGAGATACTTTTTCTTAGCAATTTGGAGCTTGTAAGATCGTGATTCTTCGGAGATTGACAACCTTCGGTAACATTGTATCTTACAGTTTTTTCTATTTATATTTATATATCTTTCATCATGTTTTCATTCATTCGTGGCATGATTTCTGTTGATTGCATGACATCTATGAGTAGCTAAACTTCTCGTTGGTGATAGTATGGGATTTCTTAGCGAAGGGTTATAATTATGCTAATGGCTATATCGCGCATTATACTCTGAGTTATTGCTTTATTTCTTTGATCTATCTAAAACCTTTATCTTCGTAGTGTTGAATAATTACGGAACACAATTGGACAATTCATTGATCAAAGATCTCCATGCAAGACCGAGGAATTTATGCATGATTATTAACCTGCTATGCTTTGAATGACCATACTATCACCAATCTCCATTATCTGTTAAGAAAAACCTTTGCTAAGTCATTTGTTGTTTTATATTCTTAGGTTAGATTAGATAAAGCTAGTTATAGTCCTTAGAGATCGACACTCGAGGTTATTCTACTGCTACACTACGGTTTTCGTTGTAGTTGTGAATTGCCTTTGGCTAAATACAAATTTATTTGATTAATTAGAATCTGACAAATTCAACGTTCATCACCTACGCTGAGGTTGCTTAACGGGTTTGGCATCTTGTTCTAGAGTGATATTGTGCACACACCGTGTAGGGCTTAACCCCTTTATATCGCTAATTCCCCATCCTATGGCTGCAAAATTTTCTTTCAGGACTTGGACTAGCCTACCTTCTTCTATGCTAGATAAGTGTGAAGAGATTATTACAGGCTTTTTCTCATTTTTCCCTAAGTACACATACTTAAGGTGCCCAGGAAGGGGTTTTAGTTCTAAGCTAGGCTCTTCTGGAAGTCAGTTATCTCCCTCTTCTTCCTCTATGGGTTCAAGCACCTCTTCTCCGAATGGGATTTCGGGTGTGCTATCCATTCTCTCAACTAGTTCCCTTGCTTCCTCAGACATGTAACACGTCTCTACCTGCATGGTTATTGCCTCTTCAAGAGGTTCAATATTATCATGGCAATGTGATGAACGTATTTTTGACGCGTTCATCTTGTCTTTTTCACCTTCTTTTGCTATCTTTTAGCCTTGTTTTTTGGTTAGTTTTGTAGAATTGTGTCACGTTTTGTGTTTTCTGCATTTTCAGGCACTTAGGTACGAAACGGTGTTTTTGGAGCTAAAAACGAGCCTTTTTGATGGAAAAGATGGCCCCGTTGAAGTTCCCCAATCTCCGTGGCTTGTTCGTAAGTGTTTGAGTATCAATAAGCATCGAGAAGGATGAGTCCAAGGCACCCGAGGGCCATGCGAGGGCAAAAAGATTGAGTTTGAAGACAAAAATCTGCCCAGGAGCCAAGCTAAGCGCCTGGAATAGTGAAGCGCTCCGCTTCAATTTCCAGGAGCCTCAGCACAGGAGCCAAGCGAAGCGCTTGGTGTGCCAGAAGCGCTTCGCTTGCCAAGCGCCCCGCTTGGCTTCTCCAAGCGGTCCTCTTGGCAGCGGTTACGTTTTCGGATTTTCCTTCTTAGATCTGATCTCTGATCATTTTTTGAAGATCTTTTGAACTGTAACTTCGTTTTGGAGAGCTCCTAAGCCCCAAAACTCAGAGAATATTCAGATTTCTTTGTATTTTAGCTTGGGATTCAAGGTTTTGATTGAGGATTCATCCTTTGTAATCATCTACGGAGTGGTTTTCTTTGATTCCCACCGATTAGTGACAGCTTTGGTGGTAACTTGTATCACTCTCTTGTCTTGTAGTTTGATATGATGTATTTCAATTATTATTCATATGAATTGATGTCTATGTTGATGAATATGAGTAGCTAAATCTTTTGTGTTGGTGGTAGAATGTGGAATATGCATGCTATGGGTTATGTTTATGCTTACATGAGATTGTGATTCAATCTTGCTGCAAATCCCTTCATACGATTCTTAGTTGCCTATAAAATATATTCGAATTGAGTATAGTGACAAACTCATGGTCAATGAAAGCTATAGGATTGTATGTTAGAGATTTGCAGCATGCTAGATAAATGGTGTTGGTGACAAGCACCTCTAAATTATTGATAGTGATCTTTCATGATGTGTGTCTTAAATTTGCCTAGACGAGTTGCTTAGCAGACTTGATCGAAGGTTCTACGCACTGAACTTGTGAGCATATACGTAACCCATGCATGTGTATTTGATTTCTACCACCAACCGTTTTCCAATCTTGTTTACATAAATCTGATTTCTCGTTGCTATTGTTCAAAGGAAACGATTCTATCAACTTTGAATTCGTTGACTGAAATTGCTTGCAAAAACCCCAAGCAAAGCCACGTTAGGTCCCGAGAGAACGACACTCGGGGACAACTTGCCATTGCACTCCAGTTTGTGTAGTGATAAGTGTTCTTAGGCTTTTAAAACAAATTTAATTGGTGAAAAACGACATCATCAATTTGGCGCCGTTGCCGGGGACTTAACTCCTTTGGTTGGTGTTTTTGTTTTGGTTTTTTCAGCCAACATCTCTTCTTTGTCTCATTTCTGTTTTTGTTTCATTTTGCTTGAGATACTCACTATTTTGTATTTCAGGTGCGTGCATGCCTAGAACCCGAACGGGTGGACCTATTATTGAACCTTTTGTAGACGAGATCGATCGTTTGTTTCAAAGGAGAAGGAGGAATTTGAGTCTCGAGTTTGAAGGGGTGGCATCTAGAGCTTCTACTTCTGGTATTCGGGAAGAGTCTTCTTCTTATCTTTTGGAGCCAATTCTTGAATCGGTTTACTTGGAAGGTGAAATGGCGGAGAGACCTATCCGTACACTTACAAAGCCTACGGTTGGGGCTAGAGGACCAGCAATTGTCCTCAATGATGCCACCAGGAACTTGGAGATCAAGAATCACATGTTCCAACAACTTCCCAAATTCTATGGGATGGCCAATGAGGACGTGATAGGATACTTGAATGAGCTCGAGAACTTTGTTCTCCATCTTGGGCGACCGGGAGCTGGTGTTACGGATGATGATCTCCGCATGAAGGTCTTTTCTATGGGGCTAGGCGATCGTGCAAAGTCTTGGCTCAATACTTTGGAGGTCGGGTCTTTGACGACATGGGATCTATGCTTTGACAAGTTCATGGAGCGTTACTACCCCGCTTCCAAGACAATGGCTATGAAGAGCCAAATTAGCTCCTTCGAGCAGAGGTACGATGAGCCTTTCTACGAGGCCTATGATCGATTCATGGGATTGCATCATCGATGCCCACATAACGGGTATGATAAAGCTCAGCTTCTCCAATTCTTTTACAATGGTTTACATCCTGAGATTCAATCTCAAGTGGATAGTATTTGTGGAGGTAGTATGGGGGAGTTGCTTCCTTCTCAAGCCCAAGTGAAGCTGGACATGATGTACCGGAATTCACAAAACCGGAATGTGAGGGCTCGTGTGCTCCAAAAGGATCAAAGAGGTGAGGCCAAGGTAGTAGTGGAACAAAATGTCTTTGATGGGTTCGCCCATGAAGTGAAGCAAGCTTTGAGGCAAAGCGTTCCTTCTCCTTCTACGGAAGTTTGTGGTGTGTGCAAGAATTATGGGCACCCGGCCTACTTGTGCCATACTGAATTTGCTAGAGAGCAATACATCACGAACGATGTCCGTCAAGAAGTATATGCTGCTGAGGGAGAGCAAGTAGTTGGAGATGTGAACTACGGGCAACGTTATGGCAATGTGAGGCCACAAAACCGTGGACCCCGAGGTGGGTACCAGAATCAAGGCAACCGTGGTTATTTTCATAACTCGGATCAAAATGCCTATGGGCCTAATCAAGATAGAAGTCGTGTCAGCTATGGGAACAATTGGTATGAAGGAGCACCGCCTTCTAATCCTACACCTCCACCTCCGGTTGCTAGTTCGGGACCACAAGGTGGAGGGGTGCTTCCTTCACCTCTTGTCTCTTCACTCAATGATCTGGTTATGAAGACGAATAAATTCATGGAGAATTACTATCGTAATGAGGCTACTAACAATCAACGCTTTGAGAAGCTTGAGGCTAGTAGTAGCAACCTCCATAAGAAGCTACAAGAGCTTATAGATCGAGGGGCGAGTAGAGAGCAAGGGAAGTTTCCCGGAAACACGGAGAAGGCTATGGCCATAACCGTGGTGACTGATTTGCCCGTGGGGATCACGGTTGTGAGGGACAATGCACTAGTTGAGGTGCCAAGTTGCAAGGTAACTGAAACTTGCAAAGTAAGTGAGGAGCTTGAGACTCCTAAGGTAGTTGTGGAAGAGAAAGTGGTCGCACAATCTGATGCGATAGTTGAGGAAGTGAATGAAAACTCATCGTCTGAGGATGAGTTGGTGGATATGGTGGAAGTGCCTATTCAAGAGAGCTTTGATGTGGAAATCGGCTTGGGAAAGAAGGATGGAATAGTGGCAACTCTAGACACGGGAGCGGGTGTGAATGTCATACCTTTGAACGTGTACGAAGAGTCGGGTTTGTCTGGCTTAAGACCAATGAAATGCATGGTGCAATTGGCGGATGGGTCTATGAAGAAGCCATTGGGTGTGATCGAAAATCTAGTGGTAAGAGTCGCCGGTGTAGAGGTCAAGACGAACTTCATTGTCATGCCTACATCCTCCGCAAAGCTCAAGGATGTGGTTCTTTTGGGTAGAGCCTTCACCAACAAAGTACATATGGTGATAGACATGTACCGTCGTACATGTAGCTTCGAGGTAAATGGCAAGCAACATACGTTGCGAGCCATAGTTAATTCATGTGCTTATGTTGATACCGAACTTGTAGGATTTTTTTGTCCTCTTTATGTTCGTCAAGATGTGCAGGGACTTAGTGCTTTGAAGAGCACTTGGACGGGGAACTTTAGTACCCGATGCAAAATTGATCCCGCATGAGCTAAGATGAGTCGAGCCAACGACTTCTAAACAAAGGCGCTTCTCGGGAGGCAACCCGATGTTGTAGGTAATTGCATATAGATTAGAAGCACGTTTAAATTTTGTTTCGTTGTTTAGACAAGTTTTTTGGGATGAAAATTTAGCAAAAGTTGAAAAAAATAGATTTGGGAGGTTCAGGTCCCAAGCGAACCGCTTGGACAGCCCAAGCGGTCCGCTTGGATTTCCAGTAAGAATCCCATTCTTACTGGAAATCCAAGCGAAGCGCTTGGCTCGCCCAAGCGGTCCGCTTGAATTTCCAGTAGGAATGAGAATTCCTACTGGAAATCCAAGTGGAGCGCTTGGGATTGCCCAAGCGGACCGCTTGCCAAGCGCTTCGCTTGTCTTTCTTTAAGGAAGCAAGCGGGGCACTTGAGATTCAAAGCCTCCCACTTCGTTTTTCTTCCTCCTTTGCCGATTTTGCACCCAAAAATCTCAATCTCTCTCAATTCTCCACCAATTCTTGCAATCTTGTGCATTTTACAAAGCCCATCACCTCCTCTATCATTTAAACCGATCAAATTTCACGTTTGAAGCATCCATAACAAGGAATCAAAGATACCTCTCATGAACCCTAACTTTCTTGAATTTGGGATTTTATCTTAATTAGCTTCAATTGTGTTATGCATTGGTGAATTAGAGTTTGATAATGATTATTGAGCATGTTTCTTACTAGATGTGATGTCTAAATTCGAATTTTGCTCCTCTTGATTTATGATGAATTCTAGTGATTCGAATTTTTGCTATGTAATTGTTTGATGATTATTAGCCTTGAATTTGAGTTACGTTATGATTATGGTGATGTTGTGATTGCATGAGAATGTGTTGGATTGGTTGGGTAATTTAATTGGAGAGTTTGTTTGCTTGGTTTAGATTCGTACGGATTTATCGTAACGAAGTGTTAAAGCTTCTCGATTTGTTCATATGATCTTTAGCAAGCTTTCAAACTCATCGTGAGGTTACTTGAGTGAGTTTTGACGTCTAAGAGTCGACTTGTTGCGTTATGACTTGTTTTAAACGAAGAACGTATGCTTGTCTTAGAGTAGAAGTAGATTGTTTGGTAGTAGTATAAGAGTCTAGGTCTCATTGTCTCTTGAAGTTATCTAATAAGATTCTTCTAGGTACAATGGCATCAAGAAGATCCAAGAGGTCAAGGGGAGAAGGGACATCGAGTACCCAACAAACGGCCACACCCGGCGAGTATCGCCAATCGGGGAGGGCAAGGAAGTTCGAAGCAAATTTCCATGCCCACAAGCACACATACATTTCCGAGAGGAGCATTCGCTTCACGGCTGGGTAGAGCGCGTTGGATGGCGCCAGAGAGCTCAACAAGCTCATTACTGAGCGAGGCTGGAAGTACTATGGCGAGGTCCTGCCAAATTGGGACCAAGCGGTGGTGGAGGATTTCTACATTGCCTTCACGGACTACAATGAACGGACCGATGAGGTCCCCGTCCGTGGTGTTGGGGTAGAGTTTACTCCTTTGAGCATCACTAGCTTCATCATGCGGTTGGATAGGCCACTGACGCGGGATCCAAACCGCCAGCCTGAAATCCACGAGAGATTTGATCCCGCGGAGCTCTATGCCTACGACAGGGAGTCTGATCACTACCCCATGGAGGTACTGAATGGCATTACCGTGGATGATTATGAATTGCCTGAGGAGCCACCCCGGATTTTGCGCCACAACGATCTCACCTTCGAGGCAAGGATGATGTTGAAGTTCGTTAAAGCCAATCTGATCCCTAGCACTCATGATTCCGAGGTTCAGTCCTATTACGGAGTCCTAGTCCATGCTCTCTTGCATGATTTGCCTCTCACTCCTGGCGTCGTCATCTTCGAGGAATTCAAGCGCTGCCGTAATGCCAACCGGAAGCTTGGCTTTGGTAACTTGATCACGACCATGTGCAAGGAGGCCGGAGTTCCCGACCTCGTGCTGGACAAAAAGCCGAAGAAGTCCATCAATATTGATACGTACAATGAGATCCACGGGGCTTGGTGCACTCAGCAAGGAGAGCCTATGCCACCGAGGGTTAGGCGCCGTGTGACACCTCCTCCACCTCCGCCTACGGCCGGACAAGGAAGCTTCGACTTCTCGGGGTTCAACCAGATCTTGGTCGATCAGTTTGGTAGCTTCCAAACCACCATGTTGGAGGCTCAGACGACCCGATTCCGGGGATTTGAGGAGCACGAAGTCAAGAGATGGGAGGACTTCCGTGTGATGGAGGAGCAGCGTTGGGACGATTACCAGGGGCGTGTAGATCAGCGTTGGGAGGACGCTCGAGCAGAGGACACTAGGCGTTGGAGAGCCCACCAGGAGGAGACGATGAACCGCTATGATGCCTTAGCTCGCCGGATTCCGGGGTACCCCTTCCATGATCAGACCGGTGGTAGTGGGAGTGACTTTCCTAACACCCCCTACGACCCCTAGAGACACCAGCTGACAGGGGCCACATTTATCGGTAGTATTTGTATATTATCGTTATTTTGGCTCGTTTACTATTGTTGGTTGAAACTCTTTAATTCGATTTGGTTGTATGATGCTATGACTTTTGACTGTTGTACTCTTTATTTGCTTTTGTAGTTGTGGCTTGTGTGCCTTTTGTCGTGATTAGTTTAGTTTAGTTTTTGTCTTGGTGCCTTAGATGATTAAGAGAGGAAAAACATCGAAAATCTGGAAACAGGGCCAAGCGAAGCGCCTGGAAGGGCCAAGCGGTCCGCTTCAAATTCCAGGAAGTTTTGCAACTTCCTGGAAATTCAAGCGGAGCGCCTGGAGACTCCCAAGCGCTCCGCTTGGCTCCCGCCAAGCGGTCCGCCTGGACCCTGAACCCGGATTTTCCTCGTTTTTTCATTCTTCTCGCCTTTGCGCACCCGTTTTCACTTGTTTATTGAGTCCTTTCAGGTACTACTCATATATAGGAGATTGGACACGAACCTTTATCTCAGGGAAGTGTACTTTCAATCCAATTTTTCCTTTTCTTTCAACTTTTCTTTGCTCGAGGACGAGCAAAAGTTTAGGTTTGGGGAGGGGGTATTGGATTTTCAGTAATATATGCTTGTGTGGTTCGTACATGCCTGATTTTACTCAAGTTCATGTGATTTGTCGTGTTTTTTAAAATTTTTGCATGCATATCATCCCTAGATTAGTTGTTGCACGTTGTTGTGTGTGGGGTTTATTGCCAAGTCTTTTGAACTTTTTTATTGAGTAGAATAAGTGTTTATGACCATTGATCATATGTTGCATCACTTTGCAAGTAGTTTGAGGCTTGTCTCGCTTGGTTTGTCACATTCGCTTGTGCACTAGTTAAGCTTAGTAGTCTCGACATCACCTTGAGTGGTGTTTCTTCTACTGCGGTTCACGATGGCCTTATGAAATGATGCATGTTAGAGTCTATGGTTGTAACCCGTGTAATTATGTACGTAAGAGGCGACAAGTTCTTCACCTCGATTCGAGATTGCCAAATGCCTATGAAGGAGGTAGTGTGAGGTGTGCGATTCCTTGTATTAAACCTATTCTATCGAATAGGTTTGGGGAGGGGGTTGCTTCGTTGATCTTGTCTTTCGTCTTTGAGTCGTTGTAAAGTTTCCTTTTTCTTTTTCTTTTTGTTTTGTGTCCCAACCTATTCTTTCGAATAGGTTTGGGGAGGTGTCTTTGTAAAGAGTCTTTCCTTTTTCCTTTTCGTCTTTGTGCTCAAACCTATTCTCTCGAATAGGTTTGGGGAGGTGTTTTTGACACATAGTACTGCTGCTTGCCCCTATAAAAAAAAGAAAGAGAAAAAAGAAAAGAAAAAAAAAAGAAAAAAGAAGAGAAGAAAAAAATGGGGAAGAAAGAAAATAAAGAATAAGACCATAAAGCAAAAGAAGGGTCGTTGCAAGCCAAAAGCAGTCTAGTAAAGTGTCATGTAAATATTTTGTTCTTGTGAAGTTATCGAGTTGTAAATCCTATCTTTTGTTTCGTGTCGCCTTCGTCCAAGGCCTGTTCTTGACCAGCCCTCGTCTTGCTATTCAAGAAGTGGTTGAAAGAGGCTCATTCTTGAGAGTCTGGGTAGAATAGGGGAGTGTTATCTTTCTAAGTGAACCCTCCTTCATTTGATGAGAGCCAGTATTGGTTCGCCCTCTCTTGAGGAAAAGTCTCACTTGGTGAACAGAAGTAAGTCCTCGGTTTCATAGGCACGGGGCAATTGTAGTATGATAGCATGCATCATTGTGTCGTCACTGACCAGGTCCAGGTAGAAGATGTTACGAGAGACTCCTTTGTTTAACCAAGTGCACTTGAGAATGTGTATATTCGCAATCGAGGCATACTTCAACCTACTTGCATGTCATGCACATATGGTCTTATTCATAAGCATTTGGTAGATTCCATAGATTAGTTCATCTTACTTGGCATGAGACTCCTTTTGTGTTGCATTTAGGTTAGTTTGTTGCTTGAGGACAAGCAAAGGTTTGGTTTGGGGAGTTTGATGAACGTATTTTTGACGCGTTCATCTTGTCTTTTTCACCTTCTTTTGCTATCTTTTAGCCTTGTTTTTTGGTTAGTTTTGTAGAATTGTGTCACGTTTTGTGTTTTCTGCATTTTCAGGCACTTAGGTACGAAACGGTGTTTTTGGAGCTAAAAACAAGCCTTTTTGATGGAAAAGATGGCGCCGTTGAAGTTCCCCAATCTCCGTGGCTTGTTCGTAAGTGTTTGAGTATCAATAAGCATCGAGAAGGATGAGTCCAAGGCACCCGAGGGCCATGCGACGGCAGAAAGATTGAGTTTGAAGACAAAAATCTGCCCAGGAGCCAAGCTAAGCGCCTGGAATAGTGAAGCGCTCCGCTTCAATTTCCAGGAGCCTCAGCACAGGAGCCAAGCGAAGCGCTTGGTGTGCCAGAAGCGCTTCGCTTGCCAAGCGCCCCGCTTGGCTTATCCAAGCGTTCCGCTTGGCAGCGGTTACGTTTTCGGATTTTCCTTCTTAGATGTGATCTCTGATCATTTTTTGTAGATCTTTTGAACTGTAACTTCGTTTTGGAGAGCTCCTAAGCCCCAAAACTCAGAGAATATTCAGATTTCTTTGTATTTTAGCTTGGGATTCAAGGTTTTTGATTGAGGATTCATCCTTTGTAATCATCTACAGAGAGGTTTTCTTTGATTCCCACCGATTAGTGACAGCTTTGGTGGTAACTTGTATCACTCTCTTGTCTTGTAGTTTGATATGATGTATTCCAATTATTATTCATATGAATTGATGTCTATGTTGATGAATATGAGTAGTTAAATCTTTTGTGTTGGTGGTAGAATGTAGAATATGCATGCTATGGGTTATGTTTATGCTTACATGAGATTGTGATTCAATCTTGCTGCAAATCCCTTCATACGATTCTTAGTTGCCTATAAAATATATTCGAATTGAGTATAGTGACAAACTCATGGTCAATGAAAGCTATAGGATTGTATGTTAGAGATTTGCAGCATGCTAGATAAATGGTGTTGGTGACAAGCACCTCTAAATTATTGATAGTGATCTTTCATGATGTGTGTCTTAAATTGGCCTAGACGAGTTGCTTAGCAGACTTGATCGAAGGTTCTACGCACTGAACTTGTGAGCATATACGTAACCCATGCATGTGTATTTGATTTCTACCATCCAACCGTTTTCCAATCTTGTTTACATAAATCTGATTTCTCGTTGCTATTGTTCAAAGGAAACGATTCTATCAACTTTGAATTTGTTGACTGAAATTGCTTGCAAAAACCCCAAGCAAAGCCACGTTAGGTCCCGAGAGAACGACACTAGGGGACAACTTGCCATTGCACTCCAGTTTGTGTAGTGATAAGTGTTCTTAGGCTTTTAAAACAAATTTAATTGGTGAAAAACGACATCATCACAATGGTGAAATTCAGAAATCACAGAATCATAGCAATCAATAAACTTCAATTCTTCTATAACTTCTTTATCGACTATACTACATCCTACCAATCGAATTTTCTCACCCATTAACTCCATGGTGATTTTCTTGCCTTGTATTTCAAGGCATGTATTGGTAGTGTCCATGAATGGTCTTCCAAGCAGCACCACGTGTTCGCGAACATGGCTCTTTCCTTCCTCGGCTGACTTCATCACTACAAAATCTGCAGGAATTATCAATTTGTCTACCTTCACGAGGATATCCTCAATTATTCCCACAGGGCGTTGTAAGAAAATACGGTCAGAGTTACCCCTAAGGTACGCAGCGGAATTTCAAAAAATTTCTTAACATACATGTTAATTGATTATGTATATGCCGTATATATTTAAACACGTCAATTAGAAGACTAACCGTACTTCCAAAGCAGCTTCCAAGTCTTCGTAATAATCCGGTGTATCTTCTCCTTCGTCGAAGTCGAAGATATCTACAATACTTTGATTATCTGCAAGACAATAAAAGTTAGTTTCCATCTCCTAGAACCTCAACCTTGGTATCCACGGATGAACAACCTATCAGAAAGAATGCTAGGATATTCTTTGTGTGGCCAAGAAGATGGGGCGGCGATTCCTCCGGCAAGGTGGCGCGCGCCTGTGGCTTATAGAGGAGGGGAGAGCTTTTTATTTTCTCTAAGAAAACTGGGTAGAATAATTCTCTAAGAATTGATTGTTCAAAATCATGAAAAAGCTCTCTAATAGTCTACTATATATAGTAGTCAATAGAAGCCTAAAGCATAAGCAATTAGACTTCGTAAAGGAATAAGAATCTAATTCTTATCGCACTAAGAAACCAATATCAAGTATAGATTCATTCCCAATCAAATTAAAACTCAATCAGGAAAATTTAACTTATCCCTTAGACTTCTAATACAGGAAGGAGTCGAACTCCTTCCCCTACTCCGACTTGCGCACGCGCGTGCATCCTAAGTGTGATAGGTCGGTCCCGATTTTGGGATCCACTTATAGTTCTAAGCAATTCAAACTCCAAGTAGATTTTGCCCATGTGCATATGTTAATTCTAAATTAACATATCCTTTCAAATCAAACCTCTATTATATTTCTAAAATATAATCTTTAATTGTATTTACATAAAATATAATTAATTAGCCAATTCAATTAATAATTACAAATCATTAATTGAGCCACTAAATATTATAATTAATTCCAAATTAATTATAATCCATCAATCACAATTAATTCCAAATTAATTGCGATTCCATCTTCAAGGATATTCTGATAAGCTGAATCACCACATAGTGTGACCCATAGGGCCTCATTGTATTAAGCAAGTCCTAGACTAGGCAAAATGGAATTTCTAGACGGTTCCATTTGCAATATTAATACATGAGGACGTTTGAGAGGTTTCTCAAAGCAAACCCTTACGTTGCGAAGCCTGTTGCGCTCAACGCGGCGATGGTAACGTCCCTTCATCTGACTTGCTCGAATGTATCTAGGATCGATGAAGTATCTATCGCAATAATACATCCACGGGCGTCTTCAGTGAGTCGCATGGTGAATCCAATATCTATTATGACCATCATAATAATATTGATACGCTGGCCAGCGGTTTTACCAATCACAACTATGAACGACTATGAGCACTGCTCTCCTATGCTACACGTGAGAGATGAATCCTTCACAGAATCATTTATCATCCCCATTTGTATGTAGCCATAATCCTGGATCGTGTCTTAGGTCAACTGCTTATTCAGAGCTGACATCGATGGGTCCACCAAGGATATGGGGCAACAAATGTGATGATAAAGTCCTGTAAGTCCAAAGGACGACTGACATCACTTTGACAACTTACCGGTTCCCATAGACACTTCGGTGTAGAGTATACACGATGGGAGTGTCCGGTGGGTACTTCCATTGTTCGGTAATCGCCCATCGAACAACTATGCGCAGTTATGGGAACGTTTCTCGATTGTCCAACAATCCGTTCCGTGGCCGTGGGATCGGCTCACACTTGCTCCAACAAGTATAACCTCCACGCATACTAGTCTCATCTGGTTCATTCAGACCCCTACATCCGAGATGAACCTCGACTAGGGAGAGTTTGGGATAGATGATAACTCACATAGCTCCCACTATCTGTGTGATCGGTCATCTATCCGAGGGGATATGTTTACTATCAATACAGACAGAAATAGAGATATGACATGCTGCATGCCTGGTGTAATATAAATATGAAAGCGATACTCAATAGTAAAACGACAAACATATATTATATTACGTTGACCTGTGCAATAGTACATATATGCCCTCTATAAGGGCTCCATGCCCTTAATAAGGACTGTCTCTAGGACATATAAACTATCAATCTCCCACATGGACTAGAGCCAGTCACCTTTATGCCTAATACCCAGATTAGCATAATGTCTTAAGTGGACTTCCACTGATAAGACCTTGGTGAAAGGATCTAGCACGTTGTCCGTGGTAGAGACACGTTCTATACTAACTTCCCCTCTATCAATAATCTCACGTATAACGTGATACTTTCTAAGTACATGTTTGTTCTTGTTTGTAGATCTAGGCTCCTTAGCTTGAGCGACGGCGCCCGTATTGTCCCAATAAATCGTTATTGGACTAGGAGCAGGAACAACCCTCAATTCCTTCAAGAACTCTGAAATCCAGACCGCTTCTTACGAAGCTTCTGATCCAGCAATGTACTCGGCTTCTGTGGATGAGTCAGCAATCGTGGCTTGCTTAGAACTCTTCCAACAGATAGCTCCTCCGTTCAATTTGAATACGTATCCTGTCTGTGACTTAAAGTCATCAGGATCTGATTCAAATCCAGCGTCGACATAACCAGACATCTTTAATTCTGGTTCTCCACCAAACACCAAGAACATTTCCTTAGTCCGTCGAAGGTACTTAAGAATGTTCTTTACAGCAGTCCAGTGAGGTACTCCTGGATTTTGTTGGTGTCGACAAGTGACACTAAGCGCATATGCCACATCGGGCCTTGTGCAATTCATTGCATACATTATAGACCCTACTGCCGAAGCATAGGGCACACGACTCATTGCATTTCTCTCTTCATCAGTTTTAGGACCATCGTTAACTGATAAGACAATCCCATGCCTAGCTGGGAGAAAGCCTCTCTTTGAGTCGTCCATCTTATAACGCTTTAGTATTTTGTCGATGTAGGTGGACTGTGTCAATCCTAACATCCTCTTGGATCTATCTCTATAGATCTTGATCCCTAGGATGTAGTTCGCTTCACCCAAGTCCTTCATTGAGAAGGTAATTGATAACCAAACTTTAGTCTCTTCTAGCATAGAGACATTGTTTCCCATGATCAAAATGTCATCAACATAGATGATCATGAAAACGACTCCCTTGTCATTGTGCCTAGTGTAAACACAGGGATCTTCCTTGCTTCTGATGAAGTCAAACGATTTGACAGCTTCATCAAAGAGGATATTCCAGCTCCTAGACGCTTGCTTTAGCCCATAGATGGATCTCTCTAATTTGCATACAGCAGTTGGCCTGGTTTTACTAATAAAACCTTCCGGCTGTACCATATAGACCTCTTCCTCAAGGTTTCCATTGAGGAACGCAGTCTTTACATCCATATGCCAAATCTCATAATCATAGTAGGCAGCTATCGCAAGTAGAATTCGAATGGACTTCAATTTTACTACCGGTGAAAAGGTTTCATCGTAATCGATGCCATACCTTTGCGTGTAGCCTTTCGCCACAAGTCTATCCTTGTGCGTTTGTACCTTGCCATCGGCATCTGTCTTTCGTTTAAAGACCCATTTGCACCCAATAGGTCTAACCCCTTGGGGCAAGTCTACCAAGTTCCAAACTTGGTTCAGGTACATGGAGTGCATTTCCAATTCCATGGCCTCTTGCCATTTGTCTGAGTCAATATCAATTATTGCCTCTTTGTAGGTCTCGGGATCTTCCCGATCTGTTAAGCCGACATCAAGTTCACTGATGTCTTCTATCATAATGCTTTGCTTCTGAGGTCCTTTTAGGATCCTCTTCGACCTACGGAGCTCGACTGGTTCTGGTGCTTTTCTTTTCTGGCTTCGTGTAACACGAACATTATCAGTGGGCACTGATGCAGCTGGTCGCGCCCCGCGACCCTGTTCCCTAGCGGGAGGCTGCTCTTGTGCAACTTGTTGCACAGGTTGATTGACAACGGGTTCTATTGGTGTGGTTTCAACTGTTGATCTAATCACAGGACTCCCACTGACTATGACATGCCTAGCAAGTGTCATATCATTACCCTTGTCCGCTTCGAAAGCTCCCACTGAACTTGAGTCCAAACCAAAAGATTTAGAGAACTCATGTTCGCGCGTGTCAAAGTCTTGAATTTCTTCAAGTTCTATCATGTCATCTAACCTCTCTTCTTTGAGGTATTTTGCTTCTAAAAACATAACGTTTCTAGATACTATCACCTTGTGATCTTCAGCATAATAGAATTCATAGCCTCTCGTCTAACGAGGATAGCCTATGAAATATACTTTGACACCCTTGGCATCTAACTTATCAGTGAGCATTGATGATGTCGTTTTTCACCAATTAAATTTGTTTAAAAAGCCAAAGAACACCTTTCACTACACAAACAGAGAACAATGGCAAGTTGTCCCCGAGTGTCGTTCTCTCGGGACCTAACGTGGCTTTGATCAAGGTTTTTGCTAGCTAATTTCAGTCAACTAGATGATGATTTTTGAGAAAGATGTTTGAACAAAGGAAGTGAGAAATCAAGAGTATTTGTAAACAAGTTTGGAAAACGGTCGGTGGTAGAAATCGAATACACATGCATGGATTACGAATATGCTCACAAGTTCAGTGCGTAAAACCTTCAACTAAGTCTGCTAAGCAACTTGTCTAGGTAACTTTCAAGACACACATCATGAAAGGCCACTATCAATAATTTAGAGGTGTTTGTCACTAACACCATTTATCTAGCATGCTGCAAATCACTAACATACAATCCTATAGCTTTCATTGACCAACGAGTTTGTCACATACTCTATTCGAATATATTTTATAGGCAACTACGAATCATATGAAGTAATTTGCAGCAAGATTGACTCACAACCTCATGTAAGCATAAGCATAATCCATAACATGCATAATTCTTCATTCTACCACCAACACAAAGGATTTAGCTACTCATATTCATCAACATAGACATCAATTCATATGAATAATAATCAGAATACATCATATCAAACTACAAGACAAGAGAGTGATACAAGTTACCACCAAAGCTGTCACTAATCGGTGGAAATCAAAGAAAACCTCTCCGTAGATGATTACAAAGGATGAAATCCAATCAAAATCTTGAATCCCAAGCTAAATTACAATGAATCTATGAGTTTCTTTGAGTTTTTGGGGCTTAGGGCTGTCCAAAACTCGTCTCCAATGTTCTGTATATCAAAAAGTAACTCCGAAATCAAGTAATGAAGGCAAAATCTGGATCTGTAACGGCTGCCAAGCGCTTCGCTTGGGCAGAGCCAAGCGAAGCGCTTGCTTCCTGTTTCTCTTTTGAAATCTCCTGAAATTCCAAGCGTCCCGCTTCTCCAATTCCAAGCGAAGGGCTTGCCTCCTGGGCAGATTTTGGCCTCGAAACTCGATCTTTTGCCCACGAACGGCCCTCGGGTGCCTTGGGCTCGTCCTTCTCGGCACTTATTGGGGCTCAGACACTCACGAACAAGCCACGGAGATCGGGGAACTTCAACGGGGCCATCTTTTCCATCAAAAAGGCTCGTTTTTAGCTCCAAAAACGCCGTTTCGTACCTAAGTGCCTAAAAATGCAGAAACACAAAACGTGACACTATTCTACAAAACTAACCAAAAAACAAGGCTAAATATAGCAAAAGAAGGTAAAAAAGACAAGATGAACGCGTCAAAAATACATTCATCAAACTCCCCAAACCAAACCTTTGCTTGTCCTCAAGCAACAAACTATCCTAAATGCAACACAAAAGGAGTCTCATGCCAAGTAAAGTGAACTAATCTATTGAATCTACCAAATGCTTATGAACAAAACCAAATGAGCATGACATGCAAGTAGGTTGAAGAATGCCTCGATTGCGAATATACACATTCTCATGTGCACTTGGTTAAGCAAAGGAGTCTCTCGTAACATCTTCTACCTGGACCTGGTCAGTGACGACACAATGATTCACATTATCATACTACAATTGGCTCGTGCCTATGAAACCGAGGGCTTACTACTGTTCACCAAGCGAGACTTTTCCTCAAAAGAGGGCGAACCAATACTGGCTCTCATCAAACGAAGGAGGATTCCCTAGAAAAAGAAGACACTCCCCTATTCTACCCAGACTCTCAAAGAACGAATCTCATTCAACCACTTCTTGAATAGCAAGACGAGGGTGGTCAAGAACAGGCCTTGGACAAAGGCGACACGAAAACAAAGGATAGAATTTACAACTCAATACTTCACAAGGACAAAATATTTACATGACACTTGACACTACGAGACTGTTTTTGGCTTGCGACGACCCTTCTTTTGCTTTTGGGTCTTATTCTTTATTTTCTTTCTTCTTTTTTTTTATTTTCTTTTTCTCTTTTTTTTCTCTTTTTTTCTTTTATCTTTTTTTTTTTTATATATATAGCTAGGCAAGCAGCAGTACTACGTGTCAAAAACCTCCCCAAACCTATTCGAGAGAATAGGTTTGAGCACAAAGACGAAAAAGAAAAAAAAAAGAAAAAATTTTTACAAAGACGCCTCCCCAAACCTATTCGAGAGAATAGGTTGGGACACAAAACAAAAGAAAAATAAAGCTAAGAAAATCTACAACGACTCAAGACGAAAGACAAGTATAACAACGTAACCCCCTCCCCAAACCTATTCGATAGAATAGGTTTAATACAAGGAATCACACACCTCACACTACCTCCTTCCTAGGCATTTGGCAATCTCTAATCGAGGTGAAAAACTTGTCGCCTCTTACGTACATAATTACACGGGTTACAACCATAGATTCTAACATGCATCATTTTATATGGTCATCGTGAACCGCAGTAGAAGAAACACCACTCGAGGTGATGTCGAGACTACTAAGCTTAACTAGTGCAAAAGTGAATGTGACAAACCAAGTGAGACAAGCCTCAAACTACTTGCAAAGTGATGCAACATATGATAATGGTCATAAGCACTTAGTCTACACAATAGAAAAGTTCGAAAAAACTTGGCAATAGACTCCACACAACAACGTGCAACAACTAATCTATGGATGATATGCATGCAAAAATTTGAAAAAACACGACAAATCACATGAACTTGAGTAAAATCAGGCATGTACGAACCACACAAGCATATAGTACTGAAAATCCAATACCCCCTCCCCAAACCTAAACTTTTGCTCGTCCTCGAGCAAAGAAAAGTTGAATGAAAAGGAAAAATTGGATTGAAAGTACACTTCCCTGAGATAAAGGTTCGTGTCCAATCTCCTATATATGAGTAGTACCTGAAAGGACTCAAGAAACATGTGAAAACGGGTGCACAAAGGTGGCGAAATGAGAAAAAGGGAAAATATGGGGGAACAGGGCCCAAGCGGCCCGCTTGGAGTATGCCAAGCGAAGCGCTTGGCCAAGCGCTCCGCTTGGCATCATCCAGGCGGGCCGCTTGGATTTTCAGTAGGATTAAATCCTACTGAAAATCCAAGCGGTCCGCTTGGTGATGCCCAAGCGGGGCGCTTGGCCTGTTTCCCCATTTTTTCGATTTTTCTCAATTCTAACCAACTAAGGCACCGAGACAAAAGGCTAAGCTACTCTAAACACGACAAAAGGCACACAGGCCACAACTACAAAAGAAAACTAAGAGTACAAGAGTCATAAGTCATAGCATCATACAACCAAATCGAAATAGTCTTAATCTCATGAATCATACAACCAAATCGAAAGAAAAAGAGTTGATGAACGTATTTTTGACGCGTTCATCTTGTCTTTTTTACCTTCTTTTGCTATCTTTTAGACTTGTTTTTTGGTTAGTTTTGTAGAATAGTGTCACGTTTATTGTTTTCTGCATTTTCAGGCACTTAGGTACGAAATGGCATTTTTTGAGCTAAAAACGAGCCTTTTTGATAGAAAATGGCCCCGTTGAAGTTCCTTGATCTCCACGGCTTGTTCGTGAGTGTTTGAGCATCAATAAGCATCGAGAAGGATGAGTCCAAGACACCCGAGGGCCGTACGAGGGCAAAAAGATTGAGTTTGAAGACAAATAAATCTGCCCAGGAGCCAAGCTAAGCGCCTGGAATAGCGAAGCACTCCGCTTCATTTTCCAGGAGCTTTGGCACAGCAGCCAAACGAAGCGCTTGGAGGGTCAAAGCGCTTCGCTTGCCAAGCGATCCGCTTGGCCTCTCCAAGCAGTCCGCTTGGCAGCGGTTACGTTTTCGGATTTTCCTTCTTAGATCTGATCTTCAGTCATTTTTTGAATACTTTTGAACTGTAGCTTCGTTTTGGAGAGCTCCTAAGCCCCAAAACTCAGAGAAAACTCATATTACATTGTATTTTAGATTGGATTAAAGGTTTTGGCGTAGGATTTCATCCATTGTTTCATCTACGGAGAGGTTTTCATCAATACCCACCGATTAGTGACAGCTTGGTGGTAACATTGTATCATTATCTCTTGTCTAGTAGTTTGATTTGATGTATTTTATTTACAATTCATATGATTTGATGTCTATGTTGATGAATATGAGTAGCTAAATCCTTTGTGTTGGTGGTAGAATGTAGAATATGCATGTTATGGGTTATGTTTATGCTTACATGAGATTGTGATTCAATCTTGCTGCAAATCCCTTCATATGATTCTTAGTTGCCTATAAAATATATTCGAATTGAGTATAGTGACAAACTCTTGGTCAATGAAAGTTATAGGATTGTATGTTAGAGATTTGTGGCATGCTAGATAAATGGTGTTAGTGACAAGCACCTCTAAAGTATTGATAGTGGTCTTTTATGATGTGTGTCTTGAAAGTTACCTAGACGAGTTGCTTAGCAGACTTGATCGAAGGTTTTACGCACTGAACTTGTGAGCATATTCGTAACCCATGCATGTGTATTTGATTTCTACCACCAACCGTTTTCCAAACTTGATTACAACAATCTGATTTCTCGTTGCTTTGTTCTAAGAAAGCAATTCTTCAAACATTTGAACTCGTTGACTGAAATAACTAGCAAAAACCTCAAACAAAGCCACGTTAGGTCCTGAGAGAACGACACTCGGGAAAAACTTGCCATTGCACTCTAGTTAGTGTAGTGATAAGTGTTCTTTGGCTTGTAAACAAATTTAATTGGTGAAAAACGACATCATCAATTTGGCGCCGTTGCCGGGGATTTAACTCCTTTGGTTGGTGTTTTTGTTTTGGTTTTTTCAGCCAACATCTCTTCTTTGTCTCATTTCTGTTTTTGTTTCTTTTTGCTTGAGATACTCACTATCTTGTATTTCAGGTGAGTGCATGCCTAGAACCCGAACGGGTGGACCTATTATTGAACCTTTGTAGACGAGATCGATCATTTGTTTCAAAGGAGAAGGAGGAATTTGAATCTCGAGTTTGAAGGAGTAGCATCTAGAGCTTCCACTTCTGGTATTCGGGAAGAGTCTTCTTCTTATCTTTTGGAGCCAATTCTTGAATCTGTTTACTTGGAAGGTGAAATGGCGGAGAGGCCTATACGTACACTTACTAAGCCTACGGTTGGGGCTAGAGGACCAGCAATTGTCCTCAATGATGCCACAAGGAACTTGGAGATCAAGAATCACATGTTCCAACAACTTCCCAAATTCTATGGGATGGCTAATGAGGACGTCATTGGGTTCTTGAATGAGCTCGAGAATTTTGTTCTCCATCTTGGGCGACCAGGAGCTGGTGTTACGGATGATGATCTCCGTTTAAAGGTCTTTTCTATGGGGCTAGGTGATCGTGCAAAGGCTTGGCTTAATACTTTGGAGGACGGGTCTTTGACAACATGGGATCTTTGCTTTGATAAGTTCATGGAGAGTTACTACCCCACTTCCAAGACGATGGCTATGAAGAGCCAAATTAGCTCCTTCGATCATAGGTATGATGAGCCTTTCCACGAGGCCTATGATCGATTCATGGGGTTGCATCATCGATGCCCACATCACGGGTATGATAAAGGTCAGCTTCTCCAATTCTTTTACAATGGTTTACATCCCGAGATTCAATCTCAAGTGGATAGTATTTGTGGAGGTAGTATGGGGAGTTGCTTCCTTCTCAAGCTCAAGTGAAGCTGGACATGATGTACCGGAATGTGATGACTCGTGTGCTCCAAAAGGAGCAAAGAGGTGAGGCCAAGGTAGTGGTAGAACAAAATGCCTTCGATGGGTTCGCCCATGAAGTGAGGCAAAGCGTTCCTTCTCCTTCTACGGAAGTTTGTGGTGCGTGCAAGAACTATGGGCACCCGGCCTATCTATGCCGTTCTGAATTTGCTAGAGAGCAATATATCACAAACGATGTCCGTCAAGAAGTGTATGCTGCTGAGGGAGAGCAAGTAGTTGGAGATGTGAACTACGGGCAAGGATATGGCAATATGAGGCCACAAAACGGTGGGCCCCGAGGTGGGTACCAGAATCAAGGCAACCGTGGTTATCTCCATAACCCGGATCAATATGCCTATGGGCCTAATCAAGATAGAAGTCGTCTCAGCTATGGGAACAATTGGTATGAAGGAGCACTGCCTTCTAATCCTACACCTCCACCTCAGGTTGCTAGTTCGGGACCACAAGGTGGAGGGGTGCTTCCTTCACCTCTTGTCTCTTCTCTCAACGATCTTGTGTTGAAGACTAATAAGTTTATGGAGCATTACTATCGTAATGAAGCTACTAACAATCAGCGGTTTGAGAAGCTTGAGGCTGATAGTGTATATGTCCTAGAGACAGTCCTTACTAAGGGCATGGTGCCCTTGTAGAGGACATATATGTACTATTACACAGGTCAACGTAATATAATATATGTTTGTTTCATTTTTACTGTTGAGTATTGCTTTCATATTTATATTACACCAGGCTGCAGCATGTCATATCTATATTGCTGTCTGTATAGATACTGAACATGTCCCCTCGGATAGATGACCGATCACACAGTTAGTGGGAGCTATGTGAGTTATCATCTATCCCAAACTCTCCCTAGTCGTGGTACATCTCGGATGTGGGGGTCTGAATGAACCTGACAAGACTAGTATGCGTGGAGGTTATACTTGTTGGAGCAAGTGTGAGCCGATCCCACGGCCACGGAACGGATTGTTGGACAATCAAGGAACGTTCCCATAACTGCGCATAGTTGTTCGAAGAAGCTTTATCGAACAATGGAAGTACCCACCGGACACTCCCATCGATGTATACTCTACACCGAATGTGTCTATGGGAACCGGTGAGTTGTCGAAGTGATGTCATTCGTCCTTTGTACTTACAGGACTTTATCATCACATTTGTTGCTCCATATCCTTGGTGGACCCGTCGATGTCAGCTCTGAATAAGCAGTTGACCTAAGACACGATCCAGGATTATGGCTAAATACAAATGGGGGTGATAAGTGATTCTGTGAAGGATTCATCTCTCAAGTGTAGCACAGGAGAGCACTGCTCGTAGTCTGCATAGTTGTGTTGGTAAAGTCACTGGCCAGTGCAAATGATATATTATGATGGTCATAAGTATATCTTAACCAAACAACTCCCTGAGACGCCCGTGGATGTATTATTGGGATAGACACTTCATCGATCCTAGATACATCCGAGCAAGTCAGATGAAGGGACGTTACCATCGCCGCGTTGAGCGCAACAGGCTTCGCAACGAAAGGGTTAGCTTTGAGAAACCTCTCAAACGTCCTCGCGTATTAATGCTGCAAATGGAACCCGTCTAGGAATTCCATGTTGCCTAGTCTAGGACTTGCTTAATACGGTGAGGCCCTATGGGTCACACTATGTGGTGATTCAGCCTATCAGAATATCCTTGAAGATGGAATCGCAATTAATTTGGAATTAATTGTGATAGATGGATTATAATTGATTTGGAATTAATTATAATAATTTGTGGCTCAATTAATGATTTGGAATTATTAATTGAATTGGCTAATTAATTGTATTTTATGTAAATACAATTAAAGATTATATTTTGGAAATATAATGGAGGTTTGATTGTAAAGGATATGTTAATTTAGAATTAACATATGCACTTGGGCAAAATCTACTTGGAGTTTGGATTGCCTTGGAAATATATGTGGGTCCAAAAGTGGGACCCACGTCCCGTAGGACAGGCGCGCGCGCGCCAGTGGTAGAATAGGGGAAGGAGTTCGACTCCTTCCTCTATTGGAAGTCCAAGGGATAAGTTAGATTTTCCTGATTGAGTTTTGATTTGATTGGGAATGAATCTAGACTTGATATTGGTTTCCTTGTGCGATAAGAATTAGATTCGTATTCCTTTACGAAGTCTAATAGCTTATGCTTTAGGCTTCTATAGACTACTATATATAGTAGACTATTGGAGAGAGTTTTACACACAAGTTTGTACACGGTTACATGCGATTTGATCACAGTCTTCCTACCCAGTTTTCTTAGAGATAATAAAAACTCTCCCCTCCTCTCCTTAAGCCACGCGCGCGCACACCGCCACCGGAGGGAATTGTCGCCCCGTCTTCTTGGTCACATAAAGAATATCCTAGCATTCTTCCGATAGGCTGTTCATCCGTGGATACCAAGGTTGAGGTTCTAGGAGCTGGAAACTAACTCTTATTGTCTTGCAGATATACAGAGTATTGTAGATATCTTCGACTTCGACGAAGGAGAAGATACACCGGATTATTACGAAGACTTGGAAGCTGCTTTGGAAGTAAGGTTAGTCTTCTAATTGACGTGTTTATATATATACGACATATGCATAATCAATTAACCAGTATGTTAAGAAAATTTTTAAAATTCCGCTGCGTACCCTAGGGGTAACTCTGACCATATTTTCTTACAGAGGCTAGTAGTAGCAACCTCCATAAGAAGTTGCAAGAGTTGATAGATCGGGGGGCTAGTAGAGAGCAAGGGAAGTTTCCCGGAAACACGGAGAAGGCTATGGCCATAACCGTGGTGACTGATTTGCCCGTGGAGATCATGGTTGTGAGAGAAAATCCACGAGATGAGGTGCCAAGTTGCAAGATAACTGAAACTTGCAAGGTTAGTGAGGCGGTCGAGACTCCTAAGGTGGTTATGGAAGAGGAAGTTGTCGCACAATCTGATGCGATAGTTGAAGAGGTGAAAGAAAACTCATCGTCTGAGGATGAGATGGTGGATATGGTGGAAGTGTCCATCCAAGAGAGCTTCGATGTTGAAATCGGCTTGGGGAAGGACGGAATAGTGACAACTCTAGACACGGGAGCGGGTGTGAATGTTATACCCTTAAACGTGTATGAAGAGTCGGGTTTGTCGGGCTTGAGACCTATGAAATGCATGGTGCAATTAGCGGATGGGTCCATGAAAAAGCCGTTGGGTGTGATTGAGAACTTGGCGGCGAGGGTTGCCGGTGTAGAGGTGAAGACTAATTTCATCGTTATGCCTACATCTTCTGCTAAGCTCAAAGATGTGGTTCTCTTGGGTAGAGCCTTCATCAACAAAGTGCGTATGGTCATAGACATGTATCACCGAACATGTCACTTTGAGGTAAATGGCAAGCAACATACGTTGCGAGCCATTGTTGATTCATGTGCTTATGTTGATACTAACGAACTTGTAGGATTTTTTGGTCCACTTTATGTTCGTCAAGATGTGCAGGGAATTGATGCTTTGAGAGGCAACTGGAGGGGGAAGTCTAGTACCCAAGGTGAAATCAATTCCGCATGAGTTGTGAAGAGTCGAGCCAACGACTTTTAAACGAAGGCGCTTCTCGGGAGGCAACCCGAGGTTGTAGGTACTTGCATATAGATTAGAAGCACGTTTTAAATTTTGTTTCGTTGATTAGACAAGGGTTTGGGGTGAAAATTTAGCAAAAGTCGAAAAAAAATGGATTTGGGAGCTTCAGGTCCCAAGCGAACCGCTTGGAAAGCCCAAGCGGTCCACTTGGATTTCCAGTAAGAATGAATTCTTACTGGAAATCCAAGCGGAGCGCTTGGCAGGTCCCAAGCGGACCGCTTGCCAAGCGCTTCGCTTGGGACGGCCCAAGCGCTTCGCTTGGGTTTCCTTAAGAAAGCTAAGCGGGGCACTTGTGTATCAAAGCTCCCCACTTCGTTTTTCTTCCTCCATTGCCGATTTAGCACCCCAAAAATCTCAATCTCTCTCAATTCTCCACCAATTCTTGAAATCTTGTGCATTTTACAAAGCTCATCACCCCCTCTATCATCTAAACCGATCAAATTTCACGTTTGAAACATCCATAACAAGGAATCAAAGGTACCTCTCATGAACCCTAACTTTCTTGAATTTGGGATTTTATCTTAATTAGCTTCAATTGTGTTATGCATTGGTGAATTAGAGTTTGATGATGATTGTTGAGCATGTTTCTTACTAGATGTGATGTCTAAATTCGAATTTTGCTCCTCTTGATTTATGATGAACTCTATTGCTCGAATTTTTGCTATATAATTGTTTAATGATTGTTAGCCTTGAATTTGAGTTATGTTATGATTATGGTGATGTTGTGATTGCATGAGAATGTGTTGGATTGGTTGGGTAATTCAATTGGAGAGTTTGTTTGCTTGGTTTAGATTTGTATGGATTATTCGTAACGAAGTGTTAAAGCTTCTTGATTTGTTCATATGAACTTTAGAAAGCCCTCAAACTCACCATGAGATTACTTGAGTGAGTATTGGAGTCTAGGAGTCAAGTCTAAGTCTCATTGTCTCTTGAAGTTATCTAATAAGATTATTCTAGGTACAATGGCATCAAGAAGAACCAAGAGATCAAGGGGAGAAGGGACCTCGAGTGCCCAACAAACGGCCACACCCGGCGAGTATCGCCAATCGGGGAGGGCAAGGCAATTCGAAGCGAGTTTCCATGCCCACAAGCACATGTACATTTCTGAGAGGAGCATTCGCTTCACGGCTGGTGAGAGCGAGTTGGATGGTGCCAGAGAGCTCAACAAGCTCATTACTGAGCGAGGGTGGAAGTACTATGGCGAGGTCATGCCAAATTGGGACCAAGCAGTAGTGGAGGACTTCTACATTGCCTTCACGGACTACAATGAACGGACCGGTGAGGTGCCCGTCCACGGTGTTGGGGTCGAGTTTACTCCTTTGAGCATCACTAGCTTCATTATGCAATTGGATAGGCCACTGGCGCGGGATCCAAACCGCCAGCCTGCATCCAACGAGAGATTTGATCCCGCGGAGCTCTATGTCTACGACCGGGAGTCTGATCATTACCCCATGGTGATACTGAATGGCATTACCGTGGAAGATTTTGATTGCCTGATGAACCACCCCGGATTTTGCGCCACAACGATCTCACCTTTGAGGCAAGGATGATGTTGAAGTTCGTTCAAGCCAATCTGATTCCTAGCACACATGATTCCGAGGTTCAGTCCTATTACGGAGTCCTAGTCTATGCTCTCTTGCATGATTTGCCTCTCACTCCTGGCATCGTCATCTTCGAGGAATTCAAGCGCCGCCGTAATGCAAACCGGAAGCTTGCCTTTGGTAACTTGATCACGGGCATGTGCAAGGAGGCCGAAGTTCCCGACCTCGTACTGGACAAGAAGCCGAAGAAATCCATCAACATTGATACGTACAATGAGATGTACGGGACTTGGTGCACTCAGCAAGGAGAACCCATGCAACCAAGAGTTAACCGCCATGTGACACCTCCTCCACCTCCACCTACGGTCGGACAAGGAAGCTTCGACTTCTCGGAGTTCAACCGGATCTTGGTCGATTAGTTTGGAAACTTCCAAACCACCATGTTGGAGGCTCAGTCGACCCAGCTTACCGAGCAATTTCGGGGATTTGAGGAGCGCGAAGTCAAGAGGTGGGAGGACTTCCGTGTGATGGAGGAGCAGCGTTGGGATGATTACCAAGGGCGTGTAGATCAGCGTTGGGAAGCCGCTCGAGTAGAGGACACTAGGCGTTGGAGAGCCCACCAAGAGGAGATGATGAACCGCCATGATGCCCTAGCTCTCCGAATTTCGGGGTATCCTTTCTATGATCAGACCGGCGGTAGTGGGAGTGCCTTTCCTAACACCCCCTACGACCCCTTCTCCTAGAGACACCAACCAACAGAGGCCACATTTATCGGTAGTATTTTCATTTCGATTTGGTTGTATGATGTTATGACTTATGACTCTTGTACTCTTTATTTGCTTTTGTAGTTGTGGCCTGTGTGCCTTTTGTCGTGATTAGTTTAGTCTAGTTTTTGTCTCGGTGCCTTAGGTGATTAAGATAGGAAAAAACATCGAAAATCTGGAAACAGAGCCAAGCGAAGCGCCTGGCAAGCCCAAGCGGTCCGCTTGGAATTCCATTAAGAATTTCCTGGAATTTCAAGCGGAGCGCCTGGAGCTTCCCAAGCGCTCCGCTTGACAAGCGAACCGCTTGGCTCCCGCCAAGCGGTCCGCCTGGACCCTGTACCCAGATTTTCCTCGTTTTTTCCATTCTTCTCACCTTTGCGCACCCGTTTTCACATGTTTCTTGAGTCCTTTCAGGTACTACTCATATATATGAGATTGGACACGAACCTTTATCTCAGGGAAGTGTACTTTCAATCCAATTTTTCCTTTTCATTCAACTTTTCTTTGCTCGAGGACGAGCAAAAGTTTAGGTTTGGGGAGGGGGTATTGGATTTTCTGTACTATATGCTTGTGTGGTTCGTACATGCCTGATTTTACTCAAGTTCATGTGATTTGTCGTGTTTTTCAAATTTTTGCATGCATATCATCCCTAGATTAGGTGTTGCACGTTGTTGTGTGTGGAGTTTATTGCCAAGTCTTTTGAACTGTTTTATTGAGTAGACTAAGTGTTTATGACCATTGATCATATGTTGCATCACTTTGCAAGTAGTTTGAGGCTTGTCTCGCTTGGTTTGTCACATTCGCATGTGCACTAGTTAAGCTTAGTAGTCCCGACATCACCTTGAGTGGTGTTTCTTCTGCTGCGGTTCACGATGACCTTATAAAATGATGCATGTTAGAGTCTATGGTTGTAACCCGTGTAATTATGTACGTAGGAGGCGACAAGTTCTTCACCTCAATTAGAGATTGCCAAATGCCTAGGAAGGAGGTAGTGTGAGGTGTGCGATTCCATGTATTAAACCTATTCTATCGAATAGGTTTGGGGAGGGGGTTGCCTTATTGATCTTGTCTTTCGTCTTTGAGTCGTTGTAAAGTTTCCCTTTTTCTTTTTCTTTTTGTTTTGTGTCCCAACCTATTCTTTCGAATAGGTTTGGGGAGGTGTCTTTGTAAAAGAGTCTTTCCTTTTTCTTTTTCGTCTTTGTGCTCAAACCTATTCTTTCGAATAGGTTTGGGGAGGTGTTTTTGACACTTAGTACTGCTGCTCGCCCCTATATAAAAAAAAAAAAAAAGGAAGAGAAAAAGAAAAGAAGAAAAAAAGAGAAAAGAAAAAGAGAAAATAAAAAAAAAGGAAGAAGAAAGAAAATAAAGAATAAGACCCAAAAGCAAAAGAAGGGTCGTTGCAAGCCAAAAGCAGTCTCGTAGTGTCAAGTGTCATGTAAATATTTTGTCCTTGTGAAGTTATCGAGTTGTAAATTCTATCTTTCGTTTCGTGTCGCCTTTGTCCAAGGCCTGTTCTTGACCACCCTCGTCTTGCTATTCAAGAAGTGGTTGAAGGAGACTCATTCGTTGAGAGTCTGGGTAGAATAGGGGAGTGTCTTCTCTTTCTAGGGAACCCTCCTTCGTTTGATGAGAGCCAGTATTGGTTCGCCCTCTCTTGAGGAAAAGTCTCGCTTGGTGAACAGTAGTAAGCCCTCGGTTTCATAGGCACGGGGCAATTGTAGTATGATAACATGCATCATTGTGTCGTCACTGACCAGGTCCAGGTAGAAGATGTTACGAGAGACTCCTTTGTTTAACCAAGTGCACATGAGAATGTGTATATTCGCAATCGAGGCATTCTTCAACCTACTTGCATGTCATGCTCATTTGGTTTTCTTCATAAGCATTTGGTAGATTCAATAGATTAGTTCACTTTTCTTGGCATGAGACTCCTTTTTTGTTGCATTTAGGATAGTTTGTTGCTTGAGGACAAGCAAAGGTTTGGTTTGGGGACTTTGATGAACGTATTTTGACGCGTTCATCTTGTCTTTTTTACCTTCTTTTGCTATCTTTTAGCCTTGTTTTTTGGTTAGTTTTGTAGAATAGTGTCACGTTTATTGTTTTCTGCATTTTCAGGCACTTAGGTACGAAATGGCGTTTTTGGAGCTAAAAACGAGCCTTTTTGATAGAAAATGGCCCCGTTGAAGTTCCTTGATCTCCACGGCTTGTTCGTGAGTGTTTGAGCATCAATAAGCATCGAGAAGGATGAGTCCAAGGCACCCGAGGGCCGTACGAGGGCAAAAAGATTGAGTTTGAAGACAAAAATCTGCCCAGGAGCCAAGCTAAGCGCCTGGAATAGTGAAGCGCTCCGCTTCACTTTCCAGGAGCTTTGGCACAGCAGCCAAGCGAAAGCGCTTGGAGGGCCAAAGCGCTTTGCTTGCCAAGCACTCCGCTTGGCCTCTCCAAGCAGTCCGCTTGGCAGCGGTTACGTTTTCGGATTTTTCTTCTTAGATCTGATCTTCAGTCATTTTTGAATACTTTGAACTGTAGCTTCGTTTTGGAGAGCTCCTAAGCCCCAAAACTCATAGAAAACTCAGATTACATTGTATTTTAGATTGGATTAAAGGTTTTGGCATAGGATTTCATCCATTGTTTCATCTACGGAGAGGTTTTCATCAATACCCACCGATTAGTGACAGCTTGGTGGTAACATTGTATCATTATCTCTTGTCTAGTAGTTTGATTTGATGTATTCTATTTACAATTCATATGATTTGATGTCTATGTTGATGAATATGAGTAGCTAAATCCTTTGTGTTGGTGGTAGAATGTAGAATATGCATGCTATGGTTATGTTTATGCTTACATGAGATTGTGATTCAATCTTGCTGCAAATCCCTTCATATGATTCTTAGTTGCCTATAAAATATATTCGAATTGAGTATAGTGACAAACTCTTGGTCAATGAAAGCTATAGGATTGTATGTTAGAGATTTGCAGCATGCTAGATAAATGGTGTTAGTGACAAGCACCTCTAAAGTATTGATAGTGGTCTTTTATGATGTGTGTCTTGAAAGTTACCTAGACGAGTTGCTTAGCAGACTTGATCGAAGGTTTTACGCACTGAACTTGTGAGCATATTCGTAACCCATGCATGTGTATTTGATTTCTACCACCAACCGTTTTCCAAACTTGATTACAACAATCTGATTTCTCGTTGCTTTGTTCTAAGAAAGCAATTCTTCAAACATTTGAACTCGTTGACTGAAATAACTAGCAAAAACCTCAAACAAAGCCACGTTAAGTCCCAAGAGAATGACACTCGGGGAAAACTTGCCATTGCACTCTAGTTTGTGTAGTGATAAGTGTTTTTTGGCTTTTAAACAAATTTAATTGGTGAAAAACGACATCATCAAGAGTTTCAACCAACAATAGTGAACAAGCCAAAATAACGATAATAAGGATACTACCGAATAAATGGCCTCTGTCAGCTGAGATCTCAAGAAGGAAGGAGGAAGGTTGCTTCCACTACCATCACCTTGAGGATCTTTCTCCTCGGGTTCTCTTGTTCCTTCTTGTCGACATGGTACCTAGAAAAATCCCATTAGACCATTCCAATAGATCAAAATAACTAGACTCTTACACTACTACCAAACAATCTACTTCTACTCTAAGACAAGTATACGTTCTTCGTTTAAAACAAGTCAGAGCGCAACAAGTCGACTCTTAGACGTCAAAACTCACTCAAGTGTTCTTTTTAACGAGTTTGAAGGGTTGCTAAAATTCGAACATAGCGAATCGAGAAGCTTTAACACTTCGTTACGATTAGCTAATTCGAATCAAACCAAGCAAACAAACTCGCCATTAGAACTACCCAACCAATCCTATACATTCTCATGCAATCTAAACAACACCAACATCATATCAATACTCAAATTTCGAGCTAACAATCATGCAAACAATTATCTAGCAAGAATTCAAGCCATAGAGTTCATCAAAATCAAAGTAAGCAAAATTCGAATTTAGACATCACATCCAATAAGAAACATGCTCAACAATCAATATCACTCTAATTTACCAATACATAACACAATTGAAGCCAATAAGATCAAAATCCCAAATTCAAGAAAGTTAGGGTTCTTGAGGGTTACCTTCGATTCCTTGTGAATGATGCTTCAAATGTGAAATTTGTTCGGTTTAGATGATAGAGGAGGTGATGGGCTCTTTAGAATGCACAAGATTGCAAAAATTGGTGGAGAATTGAGTGAGATTGAAGTTTTTGGGGTGAAAAATCAGGAAGAAGATGAAAAAGAATGAAGAGGAGAGCTTCAAAACTCAAGTGGCTCGCTTGGCTTTTAAAGAAGCCAAGCGAGCCCCTTGAGCGTCCCAAGCGAAGCGCTTGGTTCAAGCGGGACGCTTGGGTCGCCCCAAGCGCTTCGCTTGGATTTACAGTAGGAGAAGTTCCTACTGTAAATCCAAGCGGTCCGCTGGCTGACCAAGCGGAGCGCTTGGGACCTGGAGCTCCTAACTTCATTTTTTTTCGACTTTTTCTCAATTTTTCACCTCAAAAACCTTGTCTACTCAACAAAACAAAATTTTAACATGCTTCTAATCTATATGCAATTACCTACAACCTCGGGTTGCCTCCCGAGAAGCGCCTTTGTTTAGAAGTCGTTGGCTCGACTCGTCTTAGCTCATGCAGGATCAATTTCGCATCGAGTACTAGACTTCCCCGTCCAAGTGCTCTTCAAAGCATCAAGTCCCTGCACATCTTGACGAACATAAAGAGGACCAAAGAATCCTAAAAGTTCGTTAGTATCAACATAAGCACATGAATTAATTATGGCTCGCAACGTATGTTGCTTGCCATTTACCTCGAAGCTACATGTACGACGATACATGTCTATCACCATATGTACTTTGTTGATGAAGGCTCTACCCAAAAGAACCACATCCTTGAGCTTTGCGGAGGATGCAGGCATGACGATGAAGTTCGTCTTGACGTCTACACCGGCGACTCTTACCACTAGATTCTCGATCACACCCAATGGCTTCTTCATAGACCCGTCCGCCAATTGCACCATGCACTTCATTGGTCTTAAGCCAGACAAACCCGACTCTTCGTACACGTTCAAAGGTATGACATTCACACCCGCTTCCGTGTCAAGAGTTGCCACTATTCCATCCTTCTTACCCAAGCCGATTTCCACATCAAAGCTCTCTTGGATAGGCACTTCCACCATATCCACCAACTCATCCTCAGACGATGAGTTTTCATTCACTTCTTCCACTATCGCATCAGATTGTGCGACCACTTTCTCTTCCACAACTACCTTAGGAGTCTCAAGCTCCTCACTCACTTTGCAAGTTTCAGTTATCTTGCAACTTGGCACCTCAACCCGTGCATTGTCTCTCACAACCGTGATCTCTCCACGGGCAAATCAGTCACCACGGTTATAGCCATGGCTTTCTCCGTGTTTCCGGGAAACTTCCCTTGCTCTCTACTCGCCCCTCGATCTATAAGCTCTTGTAGCTTCTTATGGAGACTGCTACTACTAGCCTCAAGCTTCTCAAAGCGTTGATTGTTTAGCCTCATTACGATAGTAATGCTCCATGAATTTGTTCGTCTTCAAAACCAGATCATTGAGTGAAGTAACAAGAGGAGAAGGGAGCACCCCTCCACCTTGCGGTCCTGAACTAGCAACCGGAGGTGGGGGTGTGGGATTAGAAGGTGGTGCTCCTTCATACCAGTTGTTCCCATAGCTGAGACGGCTTCGATCTTGATGTGGACCATAGGCATATTGGTCCGGGTTGTGGACATAACCACGGTTGCCTTGGTTCTGGTGCCCACCTCGTGGTCCTTGTCCCCCACGGTTTTGTGGCCTAACATTGCCATATCCTTGGCCATAGTTCACGTCCTCGGTCACTTGCTCCCCTTCGGCAGCAGCATAGACCTCTTGACGGACCTCGTTCTTGATGAATTGCTCTCTAGCAAACTCAGAACGGCATAGATAGGCCGGGTGCCCATAATTCTTGCAGACACCACAAATCTCCGTAGAAGGGATAGGAACGCTTTGCCTCGAAGCTTGCTTGACCTCATGGGCGAACCCATCAAAGGCATCTTGTTCCACTACTACCTTTGCCTCTCCCCGTTTGCTCCTTTTGAAGCACACAAGCTCTAACATTCCGGTTTTGAGAATTCCGGTACATCGTGTCTAGCTTCATTTGAGCTTGAGTAGGAGTCAACTCTCCCATACTTCCACCGCAAATGCTATCCACTTGAGATTGAATCTCAGGATGCAAGCCATTGTAAAAGAATTGGAGAAGCTGACCTTTATCATACCCATGGTGAGGGCATCTATGTTGCAACCCCATTAAACGATCATAAGCCTCGTGAAAAGCTTCATCATATCGTTGATCAAAGGTGCTAATTTGGCTCTTCATAGCCATCGTCTTGGAAGCGGGGTAGTACCGATCCATGAACTTGTCGAAACAGAGCGCCCATGTAGTCAAAGACCCAGCCTCTAGGGTATTGAGCCAAGCCTTTGCTCGATCACCTGGACCCATGGAGAAAACCTTCATGCGAAGATCATCGTCCGTCACTCCAGCACCCGATCGCCCAAGATGGAGAACAAAGTTCTCGAGCTCATTCAAGAACCCAATCACGTCCTCATTAACCATCCCATAGAACTTGGGAAGTTGTTGGAACATGTGTTTCTTTATCTCCAGGTTCCTAGTGGCATCATTGAGGACAATTGCTGGTCCTCTAGCCCCAACCGTTGGCTTGGTGAGTGAACGAATAGGTTGCTCCGCCATTTCACCTTCCACGAAAACCGACTCAAGAATTGGTTCAGAGAGATGTGAGAAAGATTCTTCTCTACTTCCAGATGTGGAAGCTCTAGATGCTACCCTTTCAAACTGAGAATTGAGATTCCTTCTTCTCCTCCGATACAAGCGATCGATTTCGTCTATGTAAGGTTCAACGTTAGGCCCACCCGTTCGGGTTCTAGGCATACACACACCTGAAATACAAGATAGTGAGTATCTCAAGCAAAAAGAAACAAAAACAGAAATGAGACAAAGAAGAGATGTTGGCTGAAAAAACCAAACAAAAACACCAACCAAAGGAGTTAAGTCCCCGGCAACGGCGCCAAATTGATGATGTCGTTTTTCACCAATTAAATTTGTTTAAAAAGCCAAAGAACACCTTTCACTACACAAACAGAGTGCAATGGCAAGTTGTCCCCGAGTGTCGTTCTCTCGGGACCTAACGTGGCTTTGATCAAGGTTTTTGCTAGCTAATTTCAGTCAACTAGATGATGATTTTTGAGAAAGATGTTTGAACAAAGGAAGTGAGAAATCAAGAGTTTTTGTAAACAAGTTTGGAAAACGGTCGGTGGTAGAAATCGAATACACATGCATGGATTACGAATATGCTCACAAGTTCAGTGCGTAAAACCTTCAACTAAGTCTGCTAAGCAACTTGTCTAGGTAACTTTCAAGATACACATCATGAAAGGCCACTATCAATAATTTAGAGGTGTTTGTCACTAACACCATTTATCTAGCATGCTGCAAATCACTAACATACAATCCTATAGCTTTCATTGACCAACGAGTTTGTCACATACTCTATTCGAATATATTTTATAGGCAACTACGAATCATATGAAGTAATTTGCAGCAAGATTGACTCACAACCTCATGTAAGCATAAGCATAATCCATAACATGCATAATTCTACATTCTACCACCAACACAAAGGATTTAGCTACTCATATTCATCAACATAGACATCAATTCATATGAATAATAATCAGAATACATCATATCAAACTACAAGACAAGAGAGTGATACAAGTTACCACCAAAGCTGTCACTAATCGGTGGAAATCAAAGAAAACCTCTCCGTAGATGATTACAAAGGATGAAATCCAATCAAAATCTTGAATCCCAAGCTAAATTACAATGAATCTATGAGTTTCTCTGAGTTTTTGGGGCTTAGGGCTGTCCAAAACTCGTCTCCAATGTTCTGTATATCAAAAAGTACTCCAAAATCAAGTAATGAAGGCAAAATCTGGATCTGTAACGGCTGCCAAGCGCTTCGCTTGGGAAGAGCCAAGCGAAGCGCTTGCTTCCTGTTCCTCTTTTGAAATCTCCTGAAATTCCAAGCGTCCCGCTTCTCCAATTCCAAGCGAAGGGCTTGCCTCCTGGGCAGATTTTGGCCTCGAAACTCGATCCTTTGCCCACGAACGGCCCTCGGGTGCCTTGGGCTCGTCCTTCTCGGCACTTATTGGGGCTCAGACACTCACGAACAAGCCACGGAGATTGGGGAACTTCAACGGGGCCATCTTTTCCATCAAAAAGGCTCGTTTTTAGCTCCAAAAACGTCGTTTCGTACCTAAGTGCCTGAAAATGAAGAAAACACAAAACGTGACACTATTATACAAAACTAAGAAAAAAACAAGGCTAAAAGATAGCAAAAGAAGGTAAAAAAGAAAAGATGAACGCGTCAAAAATACGTTCATCAAGCATCAGTTTGACTATCGCAGGACAGCCCCAAGGTCTAAGATAGCCCAGTGTGGGCTTCTTTCCTTTCCATAACTCATAAGGAGTTTTCTCCACTGATTTAGATGGTACACGGTTCATAATGTAGATTGCAGTTTGTAATGCATATCCCCATAGATATTTTGGAAGAGTCGAGAATCCAATCATTGATCTCACCATGTCTAACAGGGTTCGATTCCTTCTCTCAGACAGACCATTTAACTGTGGTGTTCCAGGAGGAGTCCATTGCGATTGAATTCCATTTTCCTTCAAGTAGTCGATAAATTCTTCACTAAGGTATTCACCTTCTCGATCTGATCGAAGAGTGACTATCCTTAGGTTCAATACATTCTCGACCTCATTCCTAAACTCCTTGAATTTCACAAAGGTCTCGGATTTATTCTTCATAAGATAAATACATCCATACCTTGAGAAATCGTCAGTAAAGGTAACGAAGTAAGGATAACCCCCACGCGCATGGACTTTAAAAGGTCCACATACATCGGTGTGTATGAGCTCTAAGCAGCGAGTGGCACGAACACCTTGTCCAACAAAAGATTTGTTCGTCATCTTACCCTTAACACATGATTCGCATGTACCATATGATTCAAAATCAAATGGTTCTAAGTAGTCCAACTTCCTTAGTCTTTTAATCCGTGTTTCATTGATATGGCCTATCCTACAATGCCATAGATAAGATGGATTATTCTTCCTACTTGAAGACGGTTGTTTGTTATGTATATGAAATAAAGGTAGACTACTTTGCAAAATATATAAACCATTCACTAAGCGAGCTTTTCCATAATACTGGTCATTTAATGAAAAAATAACAAGTATTAGGAAAAACCCAAATTTTCCAACAATGGAATGGAAATAATATTTCTGACAATGGATGGAACAAAATAAACGTTATCAAGTTCCAAACATTGTCCTGATGGTAAATCTATCTTGCAGCGTCCAACGCGTTTGGCTTCAGCTGGATTGCCGTTCCCAACATGCAAGTCGATTTCACCTTGCTTGACTAGCTTGTGTTCAATGGCCCCTTGCACATTATTATAAATGTGTGAGCCACAGGCTGTGTCTAATACCCAACCATTGGAGTCAAAAGTAGTCATGTTCATTTCAATAACAAACATACCTGAGCTAGAAGTCGATGGCTTCTCAGCTTGATCTGCCCTCAGCTTAGGGCAATCTTTCTTCCAATGTCCTTTCTGCTTACAGAAATGACATTCATTTGTGCGTACCGTTTCGCTTCTCTTGAACTTCCTTTTCTGGTTCAGATGCTTAGGCCTATCACTCGAAGTGTTAGCCTTGGCTCCTGATGAATGTGTATTTTACACTTTCATTCGAGTCTTTTTCACCTATTTTAGTTATCCTCTATGTTAACTTAGCTATATTTTAATGCATTTTATTAGAATAGTGTCACGTTTCCCATTAGATTTATTTTACAAGTTTTGGTTGAAATTCGAGGATTTTCGGGCAATTATATTGAAGTTGACAAGGAATTGGTGTTCCAGAAGCCTATTTGGAGTATCTGAAGGTTTCCGGATAGGATTTGAAGTCTAGGGGCCGAATCTGGAGGTTAGAAGGCTACTAGAAGTCAGAAACCGAGTCCGAAAAGGGGAAGAAATCCAAAAACGCATCGAAAACGCGGAATTCCGCGAAAAACCCGCCGGACGGACCGCCGCACAACTGGGGCGAACCGCCCCACACCGGGCGAACCGCCGGGCGTGTGGGGCGAACCGCCCCGTGGTATTTCGGGGCCTATATATAGTTGCTCAGTTTTCTCCGAAAATCATATCTTTCCAGACCTACTTTCTCACCTCTCTCTATAGTTTTAGGTAGGAACTTCCCGGGGCCTGTCCTGGGAGTTCTGTAGCTTAGGGGATACTTTTTCATAGCGGATTGGAGCTCGTAGGATCGCAATTCTTCGAAGATTGACAACCTTCGGTAACTTGTATCTTACAGTTTAATCTACTTATTTTATATATCTTTCAATATGTTTTCTTCTATGATTTCTGTTGATTGCATGCCTATTATGAGTAGCTAAACTTATCGTTGGTGGTAGTATGTGAATTCTTAGCGAAGGGAAGATAATCATGCTAATGGCTATATCGCGCATTATACTCCGTGTCATTGCTTTATTTCGTTGATCAGGCACAACCTAAATTCTCGTATGTTGTATTAACTATTATGCACAATTGGACACTTGTCGACCATCAGACCAATTATCTTCGTAGTGTTGAATACTTACGGAACACATTAGGACAGTAGTGATTGACTTGTCAGACCAATTATCTTCGTAGTGCTTAATATTTGCAACAGGACACTAGATTGATTCAAAGATCTCTATGCAAGACCGAGGAATTTATGCATGATTATCGACCCGTTATGTTAAGAAGGACAATACTATCACCAATCTCCATTATCTGCTAGAAACCCCCTTTGCTATCTGTCTGCTGTTTTATATTCTCTTGTTAAATAGATAAAGCTAGTTATAGTCCTGAGAGAACGACACTCGAGTCATTCTACTGCTACACTACGGTTTTCGTTGTAGTTGTGGATTACCTTTGGCTTAATAACAAATTTATTTGCTGAATTAGAATCTGACAAATTCCGGTTCATCAGCTCCCGACTTTCCCTTACCCTTAGCATCTTTGTTTCTCGGATTTGGGTTAGACGGTTGCCCAACAAACATGATCGAATTTTCCTTCTTCTTTGGAAGAGTTTGATCATATGTCTTCAGCAGATTATGGAGTTCGGGCAGTGTTACGTCCTTCGCATTCATGGTGGTTAACGATGAATTGCGAATACGAACTCCGAAATGATTGAAGGACAAAGATCACCATGATCTTATTCTCATCTTGAGAACATGTTCAGACATGTTCCCTCCTTCATTGAGCTTGCATCTGTGTATCTCTTTGATCAAATCAAATTTAACACTTCTAGCTGTCGTCTTAAAGACCGACTCAATATGCTTCAGCATCTCATACGGCAACATGCTATCATGTTGTCTCTGCAGCTCATTGCTCATT
The DNA here is from genome assembly GCA_028274465.1 of Plantago ovata. Classification (NCBI taxonomy): domain Eukaryota; kingdom Viridiplantae; phylum Streptophyta; class Magnoliopsida; order Lamiales; family Plantaginaceae; genus Plantago; species Plantago ovata. The sequence continues at coordinate 49,471,319 of CM051458.1, forward strand.
GCCGCCAGCATAATACACTACGCGGATCTAGCATCCTTATGATGCTTATCAGACTTTGCCTTGTTAGCTTGATTCCAAATCAGCAACTTGATCGGCAGTCTGATTCTCGGGACACACGGGATTAGCCTCGTCCAAGACGTACTCAATCCTTTCGTACCTCAGCACCAAACATATATTCCTGATCCAATCTAGGAAGTTTGGTCCGGTCAAAATTTGCTTCTCTAAGACAGCATGGAGCGAGATACTCGCCATTTCGTTTTTCCAGGAGAAATAATATAGAACGAAAATAATAAATCAACGATTGAAATATTATTTCTAAATACACAGTCAACATAACTAAACAACAAGGTCCTTTAGCTGTTTAGCTCCCACTATTTTTACATATGCTTGCCCCCACAACAAACATACGGGTAATGTCCAACAAGTTACCGTAGTGGCCAAGATCCAAATCCATACTATGCTATACTCCAACGGGGGCTGGTCGCACAACATAATATGACCGGTAGGACTATCCAATTGCGTCACACAACTCTTGGTTGTTAAATCTAACCGACCAACCGAGATGGTTGTACAAATGGCAGACCAAAGCATGAAACGCCTGATAGTGTATATGTCCTAGAGACATTCCTTACTAAGGGCATGGTGCCCTTATAGAGGACATATATGTACAATTACACATGTCAACGTAATATAATATATGTTTGTTGCATTTTACTATTGAGTATCGCTTTCATATTTATATTACACCAGGCTGCAGCATGTCATATCTTTATTACTGTCTGTATTGATATTAAACATGTCCCCTCGGATAGATGACCGATCACACAGTTAGTGGGAGCTATGTGAGTTATCATCTATCCCAAACTCTCCCTAGTCGTGGTACATCTCGGATGTGGAGGTCTGAATGAACCTGACAAGACTAGTATGCGTGGAGGTTATACTTGTTGGAGCAAGTGTGAGCCGATCCAACGGCCACGGAACGGATTGTTGGACAATCAAGGAACGTTCCCATAACTGCGCATAGTTGTTCGAAGAAGCTTTATCGAACAATGGAAGTACCCACCGGACACTCCCATCGATGTATACTCTACACCGACGTGTCTATGGGAACCGGTGAGTTGTCGAAGTGATGCCATTCGTCCTTTGTACTTACAGGACTTTATCATCACATTTGTTGCCCCATATCCTGGCCAGTGCAAATGATATATTATGATGGTCATAAGTATATCTTAACCAAGCAACTCCCTGAGACGCCCGTGGATGTATTATTGGGATAGACACTTCATCGATCCTAGATACATTCGAGCAAGTCATATGAAGGGACGTTATCATCGCCGCGTTGAGCGCAATAGGCTTCGCAACGAAAGGGTTAGCTTTGAGAAACCTCTCAAACGTCCTCACGTATTAATATTGCAAATGGAACCGTCTAGGAATTCCATGTTGCCTTGTCTAGGACTTGCTTAATACGGTGAGACCCTATGGGTCACACTATGTGGTGATTCAGTCTATCAGAATATCCTTGAAGATGGAATCGCAATTAATTCGAATTAATTGTGATTGATGGATTATAATTGATTTGAAATTAATTATAATAATTGGTGGCTCAATTAATGATTTGGAATTATTAATTGAATTGGCTAATTAATTGTATTTTATGTAAATACAATTAAAGATTATATTTTGGAAATATAATGAAGGTTTAATTTAAAAGGATATGTTAATTTAGAATTAACATATGCACATGGCAAAATCTACTTGGAGTTTGAATTGCCTTAGAACTATAAGTGGGTCCCAAAATTGGGACCCACCTACTGTCCCTGGGAGAGCGCGCGCGCGCATGGCTGGACAAGGGAAGGAGTTCGACTCCTTCCTCTATTAGAAGTCCAAGGGATAAGTTAGATTTTCCTGATTGAATTTTAATTTGATTGGGAATGAATCTAGACTTGATGTTGGTTTCCTTGTGCGATAAGAATTAGATTCTTATTCCTTTACGAAGTCTAATTGCTTATGCTTTAGGCTTCTATAGACTACTATATATAGTAGACTATTAGAGAGTTTTTGACATAGACTTTGACAGTCAATCTACCCAGTTTTCTTAGAGAAAATAAAACTCTCCCCTCCTCTTAGCCTCACGCGCGCGCACCATCACCTGGAGGAATTGCCGCCCCGTCTTCTTCGTCACACAAAGAATATCCTAGCATTCTTCCGATAGGCTGTTCATCCGTGGATACCACGGTTGAGGTTCTAGGAGCTGGAAACTAACTCTTATTGTCTTGCAGATATACAAAGTATTGTAGATATCCTCGACTTTGACGAAGGAGAAGGTACACCGGAATATTACGAAGACTTGGAAGCTGCTTTGGAAGTATGGTTAGTCTTCTAATTGACATGTTTATATATATACGACATATGCATAATCAATTAACCTGTATGTTAAGAAAATTTTTGAAATTCCGCTGCGTACCCTAGGGGTAACTCTGACCATATTTTCTTACAATGGTATCGGAGCCAGGTTAATTGATTACGTATATACGTATATATTGTATGATTTTGTAGATATGTGGATGCAATTGATTCTATGATAAATTCGATTTTCAAAAGATTTGTTTTTTATATAAATTTAGAATTTATATTTTTCAAAAAAAAATAAATTAAAATATATATTTTTTCGACCGGGCCGCCTGCGTGACGCAAGGCGCCCTGGCGCCTGCGGCCGTAGGGGCCCAGTGCCTGCGTGCCGCAGGCGCTCGGGCGCCTGCAGCACCGCAGGCGCCCTGCCTGCGGCACGGGCGCTAGGCACCCGTGCCGCGGACGGCCTGCGGACGCAGGCGCCTGGCACCGGGCGCCTGCACCCGCGGCGCCGGTACCCCCGGCACCGGGGGACGGGACACGTTTTCAAAAAAAAAAAAAAATATATATATATATATATATATATATATATATATATATATATATATATATATATATATATATATATATATATATATATATATATATATATATATATATATATATATATATATATATATATATATATATATATATATATATTTTCGGGTTGGACCCAAAATCGAATTTTTGAAACTAGCACCCGTGCCGCGGACGGCCTGCGGACGCAGGCGCCTGGCACCGGGCGCCTGCACCCGCGGCGCCGGTACCCCCGGCACCGGGGGGACCCAAATCGAATTTTTGAAAGTTTTGAGGATTGAATTTTATATTTGGAATATAAATATGATTTAATTGTAATTGTTTTAAACTAGGGGGTTAAATTTAATTAGTATAAAGTTAAAGGGCTTATATGTAATTTATCAATTTATTGTTTATTACAAATTAGTCCTTCTACTTTTGAATTTTAAATTTAACACCTCTAAGGTTTTTAAAATTACAATTAAGTCCTTCGGGTTTTCGAAAATTGCTACTTGGTCAATAGAATTTTTGAATATTCAATCTAGTCCAAATTTTCAATTATTTCATAGAGATTATAATTATGGGATTATAATTTCATAATGAAATTATGAAGTCATTTGTCATCCACATAGGCTACTACTTGTTTCATATGCTCTATATGCTATTGTTTGACAATGCATGATTAAATACCATGTTTTTACATTCCGTTCGACCGCTATGCATGCGAGGGTAGGCGGCGCCCTCTTATATGTCGGACCGCATATTTATGTATGGGTAGGCGGCACCCATTATGTGCTTGACCGCGTTTAGAACTAGAATGGATAGGCGACATCCATTACGTGTAGACCGTTCATGCATGATGGGTAGGCGGCACCATTATTTGTTTGTAGATGATTGATAACAACCCTCAAGCTACAAGCCCCAACCAATATAAGTACAGAAATATATATATGTATGTATTTCTGAGATGCTTTCCATATGGTGCTTTAATTCTGAACTTTCATTGCGTTTTCTTGTATTGGCGACCTCGTCTTACAGACTCGCAGTAATCGTCAGATTAGAGTAAGCCTATGGTTATGACTTACTGCATATTGTATCTAGCGACCTCGATAGGTGCAATATGTAGGGCATCGGGTTAAATTAGATTTAACAATCAAGAGTTGCGTGACGCAATTGGATAGTCTTACTAGTCCTAGCGGTCATATTATGCTATGCGATCAGCCCCCGTTGGAGTATAACATAATATGGATTTGGATCTTGGCCACTACGGTAACTTGTTGGACATTACCCGTATGTTTGTTGGTGGGGCAAGCATATGTGAAAATAGTGGGATCTAAACAGCTAAAGGACCTTGTTGTTTAGTTATGTTGACTGTGTATTTAGAAATAATATTTCAATAGTTGATTTATTGTTTTCGTTCTATATTATTTCTCCTTAGGATATTACATATGGCGATACCGTCCTCCGAGCTTGTTGCCAACTTGGAGTTGCAAAAGCTAACAGGACCAAACTACGTGGATTGGATCCATGAGGTACGAAAGGTGCTATGGTACAATGAGGTTGAGTACGTCTTGGACGAACCTATCCCTCCACCTCCCACTGAATTCACTACGGCAACCTATGATTGCTATTATGAATTGGAAGTGGAAAGGGCCGAGTTTGTAAAGAACTTGTTGCTGAATGCTATGTCTGACAATATGGTTGGACCATGTCGAGACAAGGAACCATATGAGATTGTAAAATATCTCTCCTCATTCTTGGATGCTCCAAGGATGTGTGAAGGGTTCGAAGCTATCAAGATCATGCTTATCAAAAGGCTTGGGACAAAAGAGCTGTCGCCTGAACAAGTTAAGTCATTGATTGACTTTCTCTTACAACTTGTTGGATATGGCTTAGAGCTAGAAGCTAAGGCTTCCATTATCTTGATCGTGCAAAGATTGTTGCAATCTATTCACAATCCCAATGTTGGGGTAGCAACAGAGTTGATTGCTGAGAGACCCATTGCCAACAAATTCCCAAGGGTCAATCGTAGACCCAAAAGGAAGAGGGGTGGCAAGAATGGGCGCTATCGTAGGATGGCTGAATTTCGACTTAGGATCGAGATTTGTCTCTATTGCAAGCTCAAGGGCCATTGGAAGAAAGATTGCCCTAAGCTTAGGGCAGATCAAGCCAAGAAGTCATCAGCTTCTGGCTCAGGTATGTTTGTTATTGAAATGAACATGACTACTTTTGACTCCAATGGTTGGGTATTAGATACACCCTGTGGCTCACACATTTGTAATAATGTGCAGGGGCTAATTGATCACAGGCTAGTCAAGCAAGGTGAAATCGACTTGCATGTTGGGAACGACAATCCAGTTGAAGCCAAATGCGTTGGACGCAGCAAGATAGATTTACCTTCGGGACAATGTTTAGAACTTGATAATGTTTATTTTGTTCCATCCATTGTCAGAAATATTATTTCCATTCCATTGTTAGACAATATGGGTTTTTTCTTTCGATTTGCGAATAATACTTGTTATTTTTCATTAAATGATCAGTATTATGGAAAGGCTCGCTTGGTGAATGGTTTATATATTTTGCAAAGTAGTCTACCTTTATTTCAAATACATAACAAACAACCGTCTTCAAGTAAGAGAATAATCCATCTTATCTATGGCATTGTTGGCTAGGCCATATCAATGAAACACGGATTCAAAGACTAAGGAAGTTGGACTACTTAGAACCATTTGATTTCGAATCATATGGTACATGTGTATCTTGTGTTAAGGGTAAGATGACGAACAAACCTTTTGTTGGACAAGGTGTTCGTGCCACTCGCTGCTTAGAGCTCATACATACCGATGTATGTGGACCGTTTAAAGTCCATGCGCGTGGGGGTTATCCTTACTTCGTTACCTTTACTGACGATTTCTCAAGGTATGGATATATTTATCTTATGAAGAATAAATCTGAGACCTTTGGGAAATTCAAGGAGTTTAGGAACGAGGTCGAGAATGAATTGAACCTAAGGATAGTCACTCTTCGATCAGATCGAGGAGGTGAATACCTTAGCGAAGAATTTATCGATTACTTGAAGGAAAATGGAATTCAATCGCAATGGACTCCTCCTGGAACACCACAGTTAAATGGTGTGTCTGAGAGGAGGAATCGAACCCTATTAGACATGGTAAGATCAATGATTGGATTCTCAACTCTTCCAAAGTATCTGTGGGGATATGCACTACAAATTGCAATCTACATTCTGAACCGTGTACCATCTAAATCAGTGGAGAAAACTCCTTATGAGTTATGGAAGGGAAAGAAGCCTTCACTAGGCTATCTTAGACCTTGGGGCTTTCCTGCGATAGTCAAGCTGATGCTCACTGATAAGTTAGATGCCAAGGGTGTCAAAGTATATTTCATACGCTATCCTCGTCAGACGAGAGGCTATGAATTCTATCATGCTGAAGATCACAAGGTGATCGTATCTAGAAACATGAAGTTTTTAGAAGCTGAATACCTCGAAGAAGAGAGGTTAGATGATATGATAGAACTTGAAGAAATTCAAGACTTTGACACGCGCGAACATGAGGTCTCTAAATCTTCTGATTTGGACTCAAGTTCAGTGGGAGCTTTCGAAGCAGACAAGGGTGATGATATGACACTTGCTAGGCATGTCATAGTCAGTGGGAGTCCTGTGATTAGATCAACAGTTGAAACCACACCAATAGAACCCGTTGTCAACCAACCCGTGCAACAAGTTGCACAAGAGCAGCCTCCCGCGAGGGAACATGGTCGCGCCCAACGACCAGCTGCATCAGTAACCACTGATAATGTTCGTGTTACACGAAGCCAGAAAAGAAAATCACCAGAACAAGTCGAGCTCCGTAGGTCGAAGAGGATCCTAAGAGGACCTCAGAAGCAAAGCCTTATGATAGAAGACATCAGTGAACTTGATGTCGGTTTATCAGATCGGGAAGATCCCGAGACCTACAAAGAGGCAATAATTGATATTGACTCAGACAAATGGCAAGAGGCCATGGAATTAGAAATGGATTCAATGTACCAGAACCAAGTTTGGAACTTGGTAGACTTGCCCCAAGGGGTTAGACCAATTGGGTGTAAATAGGTCTTTAAACGAAAGACAGATGCCGATGGCAAGTTACAAACGCACAAAGCTAGGCTTGTGGCGAAAGGCTACACGCAAAGGTATTGCATCGATTACGATGAAACCTTTTCACCAGTAGCAAAATTGAAGTCCATTCGAATTCTACTTGCGATAGCTGCCTACTATGATTATGAAATCTGGCAGATGGATGTAAAGACAGCCTTCCTCAATGGCAACCTTGAGGAAGAGGTCTATATGGTACAACCGGAAGGTTTTATTAGTAAACCAGGCCAACTGCTGTATGCAAATTACAAAGATCCATCTATGGGCTAAAGCAAGCGTCAAGGAGCTGGAATATCCGCTTTGATGAAGCTGTCAAATCGTTTGACTTCATGAGAAGCAAGGAAGATCCCTGTGTCTACGCGAGACACAGCGACAAAGGAGTTGTTTTCATGATCATTTATGTAGATGACATTTTGATCATGGGAAACAATGTCTCTATGCTAGAAGAGACTAAAGTTTGGTTATCAAGTACCTTCTCGATGAAGGACTTGGGTGAAGCGAACTACATCCTAGGGATCAAGATCTTTAGAGATATATCCAAGAGGATGTTGGAAATGACACAGTCCACCTACATCGACAAAATACTGAAGCGTTATAAGATGGACGACTCAAAGAGAGGCTTTCTCCCAACTAGGCATGGGATTGTCTTATCAGTTAAGGATGGTCCTAAAACTGATGAAGAAAGAAATGCAATGAGTCGTGTGCCCTATGCTTCGGCAGTAGGGTCTATAATGTATGCAATGAATTGCACAAGCCGATGTGCATATGCGCTTAGTGTCACTTGTCGACACCAACAGAATCCTGGAGTACCTCACTGGACTGTGTGAAGAACATTCTTAAGTACCTTAGACGGACTAAAGAGATGTTCTTGGTGTTTGGTGGAGAACCTGAATTAAAGATGTCTGGGTATGTCGACGCTGGATTTGAATCAGATCCTGATGACTTTAAGTCACAGACACGATACGTATTCAAATTGAACGGAGGAGCTGTCTGTTGGAAGAGCTCTAAGCAAGCCACGGTTGCTGACTCATCCACAGAGGCCGAGTACATTGCTGCATCAGAAGCATCGAAAGAAGCTGTCTGGATTTCAGAGTTCTTGAAGGAATTGAGGGTTGTTCCTGCTTCCAGTCCAATAACGATTTATTGTGACAATACGGGCGCCGTCGCTCAAGCTAGGGAGCCTAGATCTACAAACAAGAACAAACATGTACTTAGAAAATATCACGTTATACGTGAGATTATAGATAGAGGAGAAGTTAGTATAGAACGTGTCTCTACCACGGACAACGTGGCAGATCCTTTCACCAAGGTCTTATCAGTGGAAGTCCACTTAAGACATTATGCTAATCTGGGCAATAGGCATAAAGGTGACAGGCTCTAGTCCAAGTGGGAGATTGATAGTGTATATGTCCTAGAGACAGTCCTTACTAAGGGCATGGTGCCCTTATAGAGGACATATATGTACTATTACACAGGTCAACGTAATATAATATATGTTTGTTGCATTTTACTATTGAGTATCGCTTTCATATTTATATTACACCAGGCTGCAGCATGTCATATCTTTATTACTGTCTGTATTGATATTAAACATGTCCCCTCGGATAGATGACCGATCACACAGTTAGTGGGAGCTATGTGAGTTATCATCTATCCCAAACTCTCCCTAGTCGTGGTACATCTCGGATGTGGGGGTGTGAATGAACCTGACAAGACTAGTATGCGTGGAGGTTATACTTTTTGGAGCAAGTGTGAGCCGATCCCACGGCCACGGAACGGATTGTTGGACAATCAAGGAACGTTCCCATAACTGCGCATAGTTGTTCGAAGAAGCTTTATCGAACAATGGAAGTACCCACCGGACACTCCCGTCGATGTATACTCTACACCGACGTGTCTATGGGAACCGGTGAGTTGTCGAAGTGATGCCATTCGTCCTTTGTACTTACAGGACTTTATCATCACATTTGTTGCCCCATATCCTTGGTGGACTCGTCGATGTCAGCTCTGAATAAGAAGCTGACCTAAGACACGATCCAGGATTATGGCTAAATACAAATGGGGGTGATAAGTGATTCTGTGAAGGATTCATCTCTCAAATGTAGCACAAGAGAGCACTGCTCATAGTCTGCATATTTGTGTTGGTAAATTCACTGGCCAGTGCAAATGATATATTATGATGGTCATAAGTATATCTTAACCAAGCAACTCCCTGAGACGCCCGTGGATGTATTATTGGGATAGACACTTCATCGATCCTAGATACATTCGAGCAAGTCAGATGAAGGGACGTTACCATCGCCGCGTTGAGCGCAACAGGCTTCGCAACGAAAGGGTTAGCTTTGAGAAACCTCTCAAACGTCCTCACGTATTAATATTGCAAATTGAACCGTCTAGGAATTCCATGTTGCCTTGTCTAGGACTTGCTTAATACGGTGAGGCCCTATGGGTCACACTATGTGGTGATTCAGGCTATCAGAATATCCTTGAAGATGGAATTGCAATTAATTTGGAATTAATTGTGATTGATGGATTATAATTGATTTGGAATTAATTATAATAATTGTGGCTCAATTAATGATTTGGAATTATTAATTGAATTGGCTAATTAATTGTATTTTATGTAAATACAATTAAAGATTATATTTTGGAAATATAATGGAGGTTTGATTTAAAAGGATATGTTAATTTAGAATTAACATATGCACATGGCAAAATCTACTTGGAGTTTGAATTGCCTTAGAACTATAAGTGGGTCCCAAAATTGGGACCCACCTACTGTCCCTGGGAGAGCGCGCGCGCGCGCATGGCTGGACAAGGGAAGGAGTTCGACTCCTTCCTCTATTAGAAGTCCAAGGGATAAGTTAGATTTTCCTGATTGAGTTTTAATTTGATTGGGAATGAATCTAGACTTGATATTGGTCCTTGTGCGATAAGAATTAGATTCTTATTCCTTTACGAAGTCTAATTGCTTATTTTTTAGGCTTCTATAGACTACTATATATAGTAGACTATTAGAGAGTTTTTGACATAGACTTTGACAGTCAATCTACCCAGTTTTCTTAGAAAAATAAAACTCTCCCCTCCTCTTAGCCTCACGCGCGCGCACCATCACCTGGAGGAATTGCCGCCCCGTCTTCTTGGTCACACAAAGAATATCCTAGCATTCTTCCGATAGGCTGTTCATCCGTGGATACCAAGGTTGAGGTTCTAGGAGCTGGAAACTAACTCTTATTGTCTTGCAGATATACAAAGTATTGTAGATATCCTCGACTTTGACGAAGGAGAAGATACACCGGAGTATTACGAAGACTTGGAAGCTGCTTTGGAAGTAAGGTTAGTCTTCTAATTGACGTGTTTATATATATACGACATATGCATAATCAATTAACCTGTATGTTAAGAAAATTTTTGAAATTCCGCTGCGTACCCTAGGGGTAACTCTAACCATATTTTCTTACAACTTTGTATCTCACAATTTCTGCTATTTATATTTCAATTCGACTATGTTTTCTCATATGATTGCTATTGTTGTTTATGATTTTGATATGAGTAGCTAAGCATCTAGTTGGTGATAGTATGTAAATTCGTAGCTAGGGTTCATACTATGCATGATTGAGTTTCTGAATATTTTACTTGATTAATTATCTTAATTCGATTCTTTGATCCGACTAAGCCAATATCTTCGTATGAAAGTTTTAGAAACACTAGGACAATTCAAGATCATCGATTCGATAATTATACTTATCAAGTACTGCTTGAACTAAGACTGACAACCTTAGCCAAGTATTAGTATAGATAGGAAGCTTTCAAAATACACGTCTACAAATCTGTCTTTGGTGTTTGTTAATTCGAATTACTTTTAAGGCAGTACGAGTTGCACTTTCATGAATAATTAGAACTTGATGCTTAGAATGAATATACTATCACCAGCTCTCATCATATATCGTTAAGTCAAGCTAAGTTAAATTTGTTTTTTGAAATTATATATAGTTATTTAGTTAAAGCTAGTTTAGTCCCTAGAGATCGACACTCGAGGTCATCTTACCTCTGCACTACGTGTTTTGTGTAGTTGTGAGTTGCCCTTTGTCTTTCAAACAAATTTATTTGATTGTTCGAGTCTAACAATCTCGTTCATCAGAACTCCTCTACTACTTGGTCCCAAGTCTTCAGTGATCCTGGTGCTAACCTTGCCATCCAAAGCCTTGGCTCATACCCCAAGGCGAAAGAAAATAACTTCTTGCATACTTGGTCCTCTGTAAACCCCTTCACTGGAATTAGGGCTATTTCCTCCTCGTAGGATCGAATGAAACTCAATGGGTTCATCCCTACTCCTTCCTCAAACCTTGGTATGTTCCTTACCACAGAACTTGTCACCTCATACCCTGTTAACTCATCCTCCAGGTATATAGCCGATCCTCTCTTAACCTGCGAAAATTGGGGCGTCATGCGAGCCCTCATGGACGTCATACCTTGATATCTGTGACAGGAGTAACTCACAACCAAAAATCAGTACTGTTAATTCTGACCAAAATTTGGAATTCAACTTCTAAACTAGACAAACTTGATAGTGCATATGTCCTAGAGACAGTCCTTACTAAGGGCATGGTGCCCTTATAGAGGACATATATGTACTATTACACAGGTCAACGTAATATAATATATGTTTGTTGCATTTTACTATTGAGTATCGCTTTCATATTTATATTACACCAGGCTGCAGCATGTCATATCTTTATTGCTGTCTGTATTGATATCAAACATGTCCCCTCGGATAGATTACCGATCACATAGATAGTGGGAGCTATGTGAGTTATCATCTATCCCAAACTCTCCCTAGTCGTGGTTCATCTCGGATGTGGGGGTCTGAATGAACCTGACAAGACTAGTATGCGTGGAGGTTATACTTGTTGGAGCAAGTGTGAGCCGATCCCACGGCCACGAACGGATTGTTGGACAATCGAGAAACGTTCCCATAACTGCGCACAGTTGTTCGAAGAAGCTTTATCGAACAATGGAAGTACCCACCGGACACTCCCATCGATATATACTCTACACCGACGTGTCTATGGGAACCGGTGAGTTTTCGAAGTGATGCCATTCGTCCTTTGCACTTACAGGACTTTATCATCACATTTGTTGCCCCATATCCTTGGTGGACCCGTCGATGTCAGCTCTGAATAAGCAGCTGACCTAAGACACGGTCCAGGATTATGGCTAAATACAAATGGGGGTGATAAGTGATTCTGTGAAGGATTCATCTCTCAAGTGTAGCACAGGAGAGCACTGCTCATAGTCTGCATAGTTGTGTTGGTAAAGTCACTGGCCAGTGCAAATGATATATTATGATGGTCATAAGTATATCTTAACCAAGCAACTCCCTGAGATGCCCGTGGATGTATTATTGAGATAGACACTTCATCGATCCTAAATACATTCAAGCAAGTCAGATGAAGGGACGTTACCATCGCCGCGTTGAGCACAATAGGCTTCGCAACGAAAGAGTTAGCTTTGAGAAACCTCTCAAACGTCCTCACGTATTAATATTGCAAATGGAACCGTCTAGGAATTCCATGTTGCCTAGTCTAGGACTTTCTTAATACGGTGAGGCCCTATGGGTCACACTATGTGGTGATTCAGTCTATCAGAATATCCTTGAAGATGGAATCGCAATTAATTTGGAATTAATTGTGATTGATGGATTATAATTGATTTGAAATTAATTATAATATTTGGTGGCTTAATTAATGATTTGGAATTATTAATTGAATTGGCTAATTAATTGTATTTTATGTAAATACAATTAAAGATTATATTTTGGAAATATAATGGAGGTTTGATTTGAAAGGATATGTTAATTTAGAATTAACATATGCAGTTGGGCAAATTCTACTTGGAGTTTGAATTGCCTTAGAACTATAAGTGGGTCCCAAAATTAGGACCCACCTACTGTCCCTAGGCGCGCGCGCGCATGATTGATAAGGGGAAGGAGTTCGACTCCTTCCTCTATAGAAGTCCATGAGATAAGTTAGATTTTTCCTGATTGAGTTTTGATTTGATTGGGAATGAATCTAGACTTGATATTGGTTTCCTTGTGCGATAAGAATTAGATTCTTATTCCTTTACGAAGTCTGATTGCTTATGCTTTAGGCTTCTATAGAGTACTATATATAGTAGACTATTAGAGAGAGTTTTACACACAGTTTCAGACATAGACTTTGACAGTCATTCTACCCAATTTTCTTAGAGAAAATAAAACTCTCCCCTCCTCCTTAGCCAACCCCCGCGCGCCACCACCGGAGGAATTGCCGCCCCGTCTTCTTGGTCACACAAAGAATATCCTAGCATTCTTCCGATAGGCTGTTCATCCGTGGATACCAAGGTTGAGGTTCTAGGAGCTGGAAACTAACTCTTATTGTCTTGCAGATATACAGAGTATTGTAGATATCTTCGACTTCGACGAAGGAGAAGATACACCGGAATATTACGAAGACTTGGAAGCTGCTTTGGAAGTAAGGTTAGTCTTCTGATTGACGTGTTTATATATATACGACATATGCTTAATCAATTAACCTGTATGTTAAGAAATTTTTTTAAAATTCCGCTGCGTACCCTAGGGGTAACTCTGACCATATTTTCTTATAGTGGTATCGGAGTGAGGTTAATTGATTACGTATATACGTATATATATTGTATGATTTTGTAGATATGTGGATGCAATTGATTCTATGATAAATTCGATTTTCAAAAGTTTTGTTTTTCATATAAATTTAGAATTTATATTTTTTCAAAAAAAAAAAATTAATATATATATATTTTTCGACCGGGCCGCCTGCGCGACGCAGGCGCCGGTCCCCCAGGGGCTGCGGCGCCGGTACCCGCGTACCGCGTGCGCCGGGCGCCCGGGGCCGCAGGAACCGGGGGGACGGGGTCCCGTCCCACATTTTCAAAAAAAATAAAATAATAATATATATTTTCGGGTTGGACCCAAAATCGAATTTTTGAAAGTTTTGAGGATTGAATTTTATATTTGGAATATAAATATGATTTAATTGTAATTGTTTAAATTAGAGGGGTTAAATTTAATTAGTATAAAGTTAAAGGGCTTATTTGTAATTTATCAATTTATTGTTTATTGCAAATTAGTCCTTCTACTTTTGAATTTTAGATTTAACACCTCCAAGGTTTTTAAAATTACAATTAAGTCCTTCGGGTTTTCGAAAATTGCTACTTGGTCAATAGAATTTTCGAATATTCAATCTAGTCCAAATTTTCAATTATTTCATAGAGATTATAAGTATGGGATTATAATTTTCATAATGAAATTATGAAGTCATTTGTCATCCACATAGGCTACTACTTGTTTCATATGCTCAATATGCTATTGTTTGATAATGCATGTTTAAATACCATGTTTTTACATTCCGTTCGACCGCTATGCATGCGAGGGTAGGCGGCGCCCTGTTATATGTCGGAGCGCATATTTATGTATGGGTAGGCGGCACCCATTATGTGCTTGACCGCGTTTAGAACTAGAATGGATAGGCGGCATCCATTACGTGTAGACCGTTCATGCATGATGGGTAGGCGGCGCCCTTATTTGTTTGTAGATGACTGATAACAACCCTCAAGCTACAAGCCCCAACCATTATAAGTACATAAATATATATATGTATGTATTTCTGAGATGCTTTCCATAGGGTGTGTGGCGCCCCAGTCT
>CM051458.1:49486198-49518741 GCA_028274465.1 Plantago ovata
GATCACTTATCACCCCATTGTATGTAGCCATAATCCTGGATCGTGTCTTGGGTCAACTGCTTATTCAGAGCTGACATCGACGGGTCCACCAAGGATATGGGGCAACAATGTGATGATAAAGTCCTGTAAGTCCAAAGGACGACTGGCATCACTTCGACAACTTTCCGGTTCCATAGACACTTCGGTGTAGAGTATACATCGATGAGAGTTTCCCGGTGGGTACTTCCATTGTTCGATAATCACCTTCGAACAACTATGCGCAGTTATGGGAACGTTTCTCGATTGTCTAACAATCCGTTCCGTGGCCGTTGGATCGGCTCACACTGCTCTAACAAGTAAACCCTCCACGCATACTAGTCTCACCTGGTTCATTCAGACCCCTACATCCGAGATGAACCTCGACTAGGGAGAGTTTGGGATAGATGATAACTCACATAGCTCCCACTATCTGTGTGATCGGTCATCTATCCGAGGGGACATGTTTGATATCAATACAGACACGAATAGAGATATGACATGCTGTATGCCTGGTGTAATATAAATATGAAAGCGATACTCAATAGTCAAACAACAAACATATATTATATTACGTTGACCTGTGTAATAGTACATATATGCCCTTAATAAGGGTGTATGCCCTTAATAAAGACTGTCTCTAGGACATATACACTATCAATCTCCCACTTGGACTAGAGCCAGTCACCTTTATGCTTAATCCCAGATTAACATAATGTCTTAAGTGGGCATCCACTGATAAGACCTTGGTGAAAGGATCTGCCACGTTGTCCGTGGTTGAGACACGTTCTATACTAACTTCTCCTCTATCAATAATCTCACGTATAACGTGATACTTTCTAAGTACATGTTTGTTCTTGTTGTAGATCTAGGCTCCTTGGCTTGAGCGACGGCGCCCGTGTTGTCACAATAAATCGTTATTGGACTAGGAGCAGGAACAACCCTCAATTCCTTCAAGAACTCTGAAATCCAGACAGCTTCTTTCGATGCTTCTGATGCAGCAATGTACTCGGCTTCTGTGGCTGAGTCAGCAATCGTGGCTTGCTTAGAACTCTTCCAACAGATAGCTCCTCCGTTCAATTTGAATACGTATCCTGTCTGTGACTTAAAGTCATCAGGATCTGATTCAAATCCAGCGTCGACATAACCAGACATCTTTAATTCTGGTTCTCCACCAAACACCAAGAACATTTCCTTAGTCCGTCGAAGGTACTTAAGAATGTTCTTTACAGCAGTCCAGTGAGGTACTCCTGGATTCTGTTGGTGTCGACAAGTGACACTAAGCGCATATGCCACATCTGGCCTTGTGCAATTCATTGCATACATAATAGACCCTACTGCCGAAGCATAGGGCACACGACTCATTGCCTTTCTTTCTTCATCAGTTTTAGGACATCCTTAACTGATAGCACGATCCCATGCCTAGCTGGGAGAAAGCCTCTCTTTGAGTCGTCCATCTTATAACGCTTCAGTATTTTGTCGATGTAGGTGGACTGTGTCAATCCTAACATCCTCTTGGACTTATCTCTATAGATCTTTATCCCTAGGATGTAGTTCGCTTCACCCAAGTCCTTCATTGAGAAGGTACTTGATAACTAAACTTTAGTCTCTTCTAGCATAGAGACATTGTTTCCCATGATCAAAATGTCATCAACATAAATGATCATGAAAACGACTCCCTTGTCGCTGTGCCTAGTGTAGACACAGGGATCTTCTACGCTTCTGACGAAGTCAAACGATTTGATAGCTTCGTCAAAGCGGATATTCCAGCTCCTAGATGCTTGCTTTAGCCCATAGATGGATCTCTGTAATTTGCATACAGCAGTTGGCCTGGTTTTACTAATAAAACCTTCCGGCTGTACCATATAGACCTCTTCCTCAAGGTTTCCATTGAGGAAGGCAGTCTTTACATCCATCTGCCAGATCTCATAATCATAGTAGGCAGCTATCGCAAGTAGAATTCGAATAGACTTCAACTTTGCTACCGGTTAAAAGGTTTCATCGTAATCGATGACATACCTTTGTGTGTAGCCCTTCGCCACAAGTCTATCCTTGTGCGTATGTACCTTGCCATCGGCATCTGTCTTTCGTTTAAAGACCCATTTGCACCCAATAGGTCTAACCCCTTGGGGCAAGTCTACCAAGCTCCAAACTTGGTTCAGGTACATGGAGTCTATTTCCAATTCCATGGCCTCTTGCCATCTGGCTGAGTCAATATCATTTATTGCCTCTTTGTAGGTCTCGGGGTCTTCCCGATATGATAAGCCAACATCAAGTTCACTGATGTCTTCTATCATAAGGCTTCGCTTCTGAGGTTCTTTTGGGATCCTCTTCGACCTACGGAGCTCGACTGGTGCTTCTGTCGGCGTTTCTGGTGCTTTTCTTTTCTGGCTTCGTTTAACACGCACATTACTAGTGGGCACTGATACAGCCGGTCGCGTGCTATGACCCTGTTCCCTAGCGGGAGGCTGCTCTTGTGCAACTTGTTGCACAGGTTGATTGACAACGGGTTCTATGGTGTGGTTTCAACTGTTGATCTAATCACAGGACTCCCACTGACTATGACATGCCTAGCAAGTGTCATATCATTACCCTTGTCTGCTTCGAAAGCTCCCACTGAACTTGAGTCCAAATCAGAAGATTTAGAGAACTCATGTTCGCACGTGTCAAAGTCTTGAATTTCTTCAAGTTCTATCATATCATCTAACCTCTCTTCTTCGAGGTATTCTGCTTCTAAAAACTTGACGTTTCTAGATACTATCACCTTGTGATCTTCAGCATGATGGAATTCATAGCCTCTCGTCTGACGAGGATAGCCTATGAAATAAACTTTGACACCCTTGGCATCTAACTTATCAGTGAGCAACAATTTGACTATCGCAGGACAGCCCAAGGTCTAAGATAGCCCAGTGAGGGCTTCTTTCCTTTCCATAACTCATAAGAAGTTTTCTCCACTGATTTAGATGGTACACGGTTTAGAATGTAGATTGTAGTTTGTAGCGCATATCCCCATAGATATTTTGGAAGAGTCGAGAATCCAATCATTGATCTCACCATGTCTAGCAGGGTTCGATTCCTTCTCTCAGACACACCATTTAATTGTGGTGTTCCAGGAGGGGTCCATTGCGATTGAATTCCATTCTCCTTCAAGTAGTCGATAAATTCTTCACTAAGGTATTCACCTCCACGATCTGATCGAAGAGTGACTATCCTTAGGTTCAATTCATTCTCGACCTCATTCCTAAACTCCTTGAATTTCCCAAAGGTCTCAGATTTATTCTTCATAAGATAAATATATCCATACCTTGAGAAATCGCCAGTAAAGGTAACGAAGTAAGAATAACCTCCACGTGCTTGGACTTTAAAAGGTCTACATACATCGGTATGTATGAGCTCTAAGCAGCGAGTGGCACGAACACCTTGTCCAACAAAGGGTTTGTTCGTCATCTTACCCTTAACACATGATTCACATGTACCATATGATTCGAAATCAAATGGTTCTAAGTAGTCAAAATTCCTTAGTCTTTGAATCCGTGATTCATTGATATGGCCTAGCCGACAATGCCATAGATAAGATGGATTATTCTTCCTACTTGAAGACGGTTGTTTGTTATGTATTTGAAATAAAGGTAGACTACTTTGCAAAATATATAAACCATTCACTAAGCGAGCTTTTCCATAATACTGGTCATTTAGCGAAAAATAACAAGTATTATTAGCAAAACGAAAGGAAAAACCCAAATTATCCAACAATGGAATGGAAATAATATTTCTGACAATGGATGGAACAAAATAAACGTTATCAAGTTCTAAACATTGTCCTGATGGTAAATCTATCTTGCATCGTCCAACGCGTTTGGCTTCAACTGGATTGCCGTTCCCAACATGCAAGTCGATTTTACCTTGCTTGACTAGCCTGTGCTCAATTAGCCCCTGCACATTATTACAAATGTGTGAGCCACAAGCTGTATCTAATACCCAACCATTGGAGTCAAAAGTAGTCATGTTCATTTCAATTATAACAAACATACCTGAGCTAGAAGCCGGAGGCTTCTTAGCTTGATCTGCCCTTATCTTAGGGCAATCTTTCTTCCAATGCCCTTTCTGCTTACAGAAAAGACACTCATCTGTGCATACCGTTCCGCTCCTCTTGAACTTCTTTCTAGGTTTAGACGCTTAGGCCTATCACTCGAAGTGTTAGCCTTGGCTCCCGACTTTCCCTTACCGTTAGCACCTTTGTTTCTCGGGTTTGGGTTAGACGGTTGCCCAACATACATGATCGATTTCTCGTTCTTAGGAAGAGTTTGATCATATGTCTTCAGCAGATTATGGAGCTCGGGCAGTGTAACGTCTTTCGCATTCATGGTGTAGTTAATGATGAACTGCGAATACAAACTCGGTAATGATTGAAGGACAAAGATCACCATGATCTTATTCTCCAGCTTGACACTGGCATCGGCAAGCTTCTCAAAGAGACCAATCATCTTGAAAACATGTTCAGACATGTTCCCTACTTCATTGAGATTGCATCTGTGTATCTCTTTGATCAAATCAAATTCAACACTTCTAGCTGTCGTCTTAAAGAGCGACTCAAGATGCTTCAGCATCTCATACGGCAACATGCTTTCATGTTGCCTCTGCAGCTCATTGCTCATTGCCGCCAGCATAATACACTGCGCGGATCTAGCATCCTCAAGATGCTTATCAGACTTTGCCTTGTTGGCTTGATTCCAAGCAGCAACCTGATCGGCAGTCTGATTTTCGAGGCACACGGGAATGACCTCGTCCAAGACGTACTCAATCTTTTCGTACCTCAGCACCAAAGGTATATTCCTGATCCAATCTAGGAAGTTTGGTCCGGTCAAAATTTGCTTCTCTAAGATAGCACGGAGCAAGATACTCGCCATTTCGGTTTTCCTAAGGAGAAATAATATAGAACGAAAATAATAAATCAACTATTGAAATACTATTTCTAAATACACAGTCAACATAACTAAACAACAAGGTCCTTTAGCTGTTTAACTATTTTCACATATGATTGCCCCCAAAACACACATACGGGTAATGTCCAACAAGTTACCGTAGTGGCCAAGATCCAAATCCATACTATGCTATACTCCAACGGGGGGCTGGTCGCATAACATAATATGACCGGTAGGACTATCCAATTGCGTCACGCAACTCTTGGGTGTTAAATCTAATTTAACCAGACGCTCTACATATTGTACCTATCGAGGTCGCTAGATACAATATGCAGTAAGTTATAACCATATGCTTACTCTAATCTAACGATCACTGCGAGTCTGCAAGACGAGGTCGCCAATACAGGGAAACGCAATGAAAGTTCAGAATTAAAGCACCCCATGGAAAGCATCTCAGAAACACATACGTATACATATTTCTGCACTTATATTGGTTGGGGCTTGTAGCTTGAGGGTTGTTATCAGTCATCTACAAACAAATAAGGGCGCCGCCTACCCATCATGCATGAGCGGTCAACACGTAATGGATGCCGCCTATCCATTCTAGTTCTAAACGCGGTTAAGCACATAATGGGCGCCGCCTACCCATACATAAAAATATGCGGTCCGACAAATAAGAGGGCGCCGCCTACCCTCGCAAGCATAGCGGTCGAACGGAAAGTAAAATACATGGTATTTAAACATGCATTGTCAAACAATAGCATATCGAGCAAACAAACAAGTAGTAGCCTATGTGGATGCCAAATGACTTCATAATTTCATTATGAAAATTATAATCTCATACTTATAATCTTTATGAAAAATTGAAAATTTGGACTAGATTGAAAAATCAAAAATTCTATTGACCAGGTAGCAATTTTCGAAAACCCGAAGGACTCAATTGTAATTTCCAAACCTTGGAGGTGTTAAATTCAAAATTCAAAGTAGAAAGACTTATTTGTAATAAACAATAAATTGATAAATCAGAAATAAGCCTCTCAACTTAATACTAATTAAATTTAACCCTCTAGTTAATAATAATTACAATTAAATCATATTTATATTCCAAATATAAAATTCAATCCTCAAAATTTCCTAAAATTCGATTTTGGGTCCATCCCAGAAAAATTAAATAAATATATATAATAATATACGGGACGGGATCGAATCCCGTCCCCTAGGGCGCCTGCGACCGCAGGTGCCGGGGCGCCAGCGTCACGCAGGCGGGATATATATATATATATATATATATATATATATATATATATATATATATATATATATATATATATATATATATATATATATATATATATATATATATATATATATAATTTTCCTTTTTTTTTTTGAAAAATATAAATTCTAAATTTATTTAAAAACAAAACTTTCGAAAATCGAATTAATCATAGAATCAATTGCATCCACATAAACTACATAATCACATAACATATATACGTATATGCATAATCAATTAACCTGGCTCTGATACCACTGTAAGAAAATATGGTCAGAGTTACCCCTAGGGTACGCAGCGGAATTTCAAAAATTTTCTTAACATGCAGGTTAATTGATCATGCATATAACATATATAATAAACACATTAATCAGAAGACTTACAATACTCCAAAAGCAAGAATAGGTATTGAATCGATATGCCAATCGATGAAGTCTTCGTAATAGTCCGGTGAATCTTCTCCTTCGTCGAAGTCGAAGATATCTGCAATACTTTGATTATCTGCAAGACAATAAAAATAGTTTCCAGCTCTTTGAACCTCAACCTTGGTATCCACGGATGAACAACTTATCGGAAAGAATGCTAGGATATTCTTTATGTGGCCAAGAAGATGGGGCGGCGATTTTCCTCCGGTGGAGAGTGGCGCGCGCGGCTAGGTTATAGAGGTAGGGGAGAGATTTTATTTTCTCTAAGAAAGGTAGAATAATTGTCTAAGAATTCGGCATTGAAAAAGCTCTCTAATGACCTACTTATATAGTAGTCAATAGAAGCCTAAAGAAGATTCTTTTAGACTTCATAAAGGAATAAGAACTCTAATTCTTATTGCACAAGGAAACCAATTTAAGTCTAGATTCATTCCCAATTAAGTTAGAACTCAATTAGGAAAATCTAACTTAACCCTTGACTTCTAATATGGGAAGGAGTCGAAACTCCCTCCCATACTACTACTACACGCGGCCGGCCAAGGG
This sequence comes from Plantago ovata, assembly GCA_028274465.1. Classification (NCBI taxonomy): domain Eukaryota; kingdom Viridiplantae; phylum Streptophyta; class Magnoliopsida; order Lamiales; family Plantaginaceae; genus Plantago; species Plantago ovata. Next base: position 49,493,380 of record CM051458.1, read on the forward strand.
GTGGTATGTGGGTCCCAATTTTGGGACCCACGTATAATTCGAAGGCAAATCAAACTCTAAGTAGATTTTGCCCATGTGCATATATTAATTCTAAATTAATATATCCTTTCAAATCAGACCTCTATTATATTTCTAAAATATAATCTTTAATTGTATTTTCATAAAATACAATTAATCAATCAATTCAATTAATAATTCCAAATTATTAATTGAGCCACAAATAATTATAATTAATTCCAAATCAATTATAATTCATCAATCACAATTAATTCTAAATTAATTGCGATTCCATCTTCAATGATATTCGGATAAGCTGAATCACCACATAGTGTGACCCATAGGGCCTCATTGTATTAAGCAAGTGCTACACTAGGCAACATGGAATTCCTAGACGTTCCATTTGCAATATTAATACATGAGGACGTTTGAGAGGTTTCTCAAAGCAAACCCTTTCTTTGTGAAGTCTGTTGCGCTCAACGCGGCGATGGTAACGTCCCTTCATCTGACTGACTCGAATGCATCTAGGATCGATGATGTGTCTATCCCAATAATACATCCACGGGTGTCTTCAGTGAGTTGCTTGGTGAATCCAATATCTATTATGACTATCATAATAATATTGATACGCTGGCCACGGTTTAACCAATCACAACTATGAACGACTATGAGCAGTGCTCTCCTGTGCTACACGTGAGAGATGAAACCTTCACAGAATCACTTATCACCCCCATTTGTATGTAGCCATAATCCTGGATCGTGTCTTGGGTCAACTGCTTATTCAGAGATGACATCGACGGGTCCACGAAGGATAAGGGGCAACAATGTGATGATAAAGTCCTGTAAGTCCAAAGGACGACTGGCATCACTTCGACAACTTTCCGGTTCCCATAGACACTTCGGTGTAGAGTATACATTGATGGGAGTTTCCGGTGGGTACTTCCATTGTTCGGTAATCACCCTTCGAACAACTATGCGGAGTTATTGGAACGTTTCTAGATTGCCTAACAATCCGTTCCGTGGTCGTGGGATTGGCTCACACTTGCTCTAACAAGTATAACCTCCACGCATACTAGTCTCACATGGTTCATTCAGACCCCTACATCCGAGATGAACCTCGACTAGGGAGAGTTTGGGATAGATGATAACTCACATAGCTCCCACGATCATCTATCCGAGGGGACATGTTTGATATCAATACAGACAGGAATAGAGATATGACATGCTGTATGCCGGGTGTAATATAAATATGAAAGCGATACTCAATAGTCAAACAAACAAACATATATTATATTACGTTGACCTGTGTAATAGTACATATATGCCCTCAATAAGGGCTGTATGCCCTTAATAAAGACTGTCTCTAGGAGATATACACTATCAAATGGGACATGAGCTAGTCACCAAAATCACAGAAAATCTGAAAGACAAGTTCAAGATGGCTCCTCCCACTGAACAAGCTGAGATGATTAAGGGACTCTTTGTGTCTGTGGTTGCTGATCCACACACATTCAATGAGGACGAAGAAGTCACTAGTCAAGCCATATAAAAGCATCTTCCATTGGTTATTCTAACTAATGATGAAGAAGAAGAAGATGATGAAAATGATGTAGAAGACTCCAGTGATGAGTATGAACCTAAATATTCTATGGACTCAAAGGTAGAAAAGGATGATGATTACAATTTCCAAGGTCCAAGTCCTGGTGCTGGTGGAGTACACCAAGTTGCTGATCAAGCAAATGATGAAGAGCATGTTGCTAAGCAGCCACCTCCCAGCAACCAACAAGAATCTACTTCTGCTGCTACTGTTGAACATCAAACAACTGAACAAGTTGCTGAGATGAGTGAAGAACAATCTAGAAAGTTTGCTGAAATAGCAAAAGGAAAGGCAAAGCTTTCTGATGTCGAGGTAGATGAAAAAGCTTTACTCGATGCCAAGGTCAATGATCCAAACCTTGATGAAGAAGACGAAGAAGATGAAGATGAACCAGACGAAGACTTTCAGACAGCTGTGGCAAATAGCATGGTTATAAATGTACCTGGAACACAACATTTGTCCATAACTCAGTCTTATGGAGTGAAAAGTTCGGAAGAATCCTCCCTTCCAATCCCTACTACTGGTGAAACTCCAGTTGTTGAGTCTCAAGAGTTACCTCCAGCAACCACTCAACCAGAAAAGATTGTGACAGAAAACCTTGGAGAAAAGGTTGCCGACTTTGACAGTGATGATGCTGAAAGCTCATCTGGTTTCTCTAACAAGGATGAAGAGACAGCCTCCAAAAATGATAAGACTGGTGAAATCCAGCAATCAGACTCTTCTCAATCCTCTGGAGATGACTATGAAAAGAGCAAACTCAAAGGAGTTGAAGATCAGTTTATCACAGAGCTCAAAACTCATGCAGAAACCACATCTCTAGTGTCCTTTCCCAGTGTGGAAGAATGGACACAAAGAATGAGAGCCCTCTTGAAAGTGCATGAAGAATGCAAAGCTGAAGATGACGAGTTACTTTCTTAAAAACAAATGAACCTGGAAAAGGTCCTAACTGCCTTGCTGAGACGCACAACAAGTCTCACTCTAGCTCAAGCAGATGTAAGTCTACATCATAGAAGCTATGAGAAAGAAGCAAGTCAAGCTCTAAGAATTGGCAAGAATGCTTTGAAAAAGGCTCAATCCATCATGGAACAAAAAGTCATTGATGCCAAAAGAGCTGTGGACAACTTGAAGATGATCAAGGAAGAGTTGTCCGAAAAACAACCAACTTCAGCAAGACATGGTTGAACACTACAACAGCTTGCACAAGCTTGCTGAAAATTGCAATGAGTTTTTCTCAACTCATATTTTTTATGCATTGCAATCCATGTCTAAGGGGGAAGATAGACCACAGACCAAGCTAAGCAAAAAGGATTTGTCTCCTCCTGCTCCCTCCTCCTTGCTGAAATTACCAGGACCACCACAACAAACAGAATCACTTGTTGAAGAAATGCAAGGTTCAAGATCCAGAAAGAGATCAGAAACTGATTCTGAAAGAAATTTAGCAAGAGAAGATAAGAAAAGAAAAACTAATGCTACACTTCTGCTGCTTGTAAGGAAGATGTCATTCATCAAGCAAATGATGATTATGATGATGATGATGATGATGATGATGATGCTCCTATTTCAAAGACAATGAACATCAAGCCTCTCAATGCCAAGGCTCAATTTGGCAATACTTTGTTACTTTTCTCTGGATCTTCAGTAAAAGACCAAGGAAATAACTCAAGGGAAAGAAGAAGAAACATAAAGGCTGAAAATAAAAGAAAAGCCTACAATGCTATTGGCTTAGGTGTTCATTACACTAAAACAAGCAATCAACACACCACTCAAAAAGTGGTAAGGCAGAAGAAAAGATTTTGGATCCTAAAGATTGAAGATCTTCTTGCAAATAGCTACTTTCAAAAGTTGTGTTACAACAAATGGACAAATTGAATATCATAAAAGTGGCTAGCAATGAAAGAGAAGCATCACCACTCTCCAGCTATGAAGAAAGAAAGCTGTGGTTGAATGTTGTGGTAAAAGTAAGAGAAACAATTGTCAGAAAGAAGTTGAATGAAGTTCCTCCTTGCTTCAAAGCTCTGGATGTTGTTATGTTTTACAATGAGATTCTGAAAAATGCCAGAATGAAAGACTTCGTAATTCCATATGAGTACTTCTATCTGACTGAACAAGATCAGAATGTAGACTTGCGCTAGCTAAGGAAAGTCTACAAAAAGATCAACACTTAAGTGATCTACAGCTTGAACATGCTAGTTGTTGGGGCTTATGTGTCTGGACTGAATACTTTCAAATTGAAAGACCCCAAGACAACTACATTCAAAGATGCAAACTCAGCAGAGAGAAACAATTGCAAGTCAGAAAGCTTCTTGAAGATTATGAAGCTGACTGCAATGAATTTCCTCATGTTGCTGAAGCCAGTGTCAACGAGATCCTCAAGGATTGCTTCTTAGCTTAGAACATTCCTTGTACTTTTGAACGTTGATTGTTTTAGTTATCTTTATACTTTCTTGTAAACTTACACTGCAAGATAACAATTAGCAATCAATTGCTTTTGACTACTCTTGTTTGTTTCTGTTTATGCAATTTACTTATGCTTATTTGATTGATCATTTCAAGTATTATTGCATTATTCCTCTTATTTATTCAACATCAGAAACTTATAAAGAGTTGTAATTAATTTAGCCATGGATTGCTAACATCAAAAGGGAGAAATTTGTTAGGAAACTTTTAATTTTGATGAGCAATTAACCATGCTAAATTAAGTAAAGTCCAGTAACTAGTAGTATTAAGGTCCATAGGAATTTAGAATTTAAAGGACATTGTAAAAGAGGAACGTTTGCTGAAAGACTTAGTGTAGGTACTAGTTAGGTTCTTAAGCTTGTTGATGATGTACATTGTTTACAAAAACAATTTACTGAAGACCTAGAACCGCTCAGAAAGTTGAAGACTTGAAGACTTAGAAGATTCGGAGAAAGGTATCTACAAAGGCGCATGTTATCTCAGAAAGTGAGAAACTCAGCAACCAGTTAGTTTAAGTGAAAACCTATATGACATAGTAGGTTGAATTTTCTGAACTGAGTATGCTTACTTACTGATAACACATGTGACCTCCTTGCTGAATCACAACTGCATTTTGGCTCCAACATTATCATTTGAAATTCAAAGAGCATTAAATCCTAAAGCACGCGCTCTGAAGATCTGAAGACTTGAAGACAAAAGAAGACGCTGCTGAAAGTGACCTTACATCAAGATAGTGACATCTCTTGGTTGAAGTCTCAGAATTCAAATTCAAACGGCTCTCTTGAGACACTATAAATAGAGGTCCTTAGGCTGAGTAGAAGGGGTGTTAACAACGTGATCAACTCTCACTTGTTCTTAAACACTCAAACTTTTCCTACTCTCAAACTACCTATTGATCCGTTCCAAAACTTAAGTTTGAAACCGAAGCTACTTGTGAAGAAGTAGAATACTAAAGCTAAGAAATTAGTTCTTTCCTCTAAACAATAACAAGTCTTGACACCAAGAAACAACATACTTGCTTACTGCAAAGTATTGTCAAGTTGAGTTTCACAGATTGCTTGTGTTAACTGAAAAGTTAATTCCAATAATTTCATCCAAAACATCTCTAACAAATAAAAACTACCTTTAATGCGTATTTGTCTGGGAGAACTAATCAGACATAGTTTTGCTGATAAGATTTCCACGTTTGGTGGTGAACAAGGTTACAGTTCTCTAGTTAGGTTGGAAACAAAGGGTGCTTTAATTTCTGGGAATTACTAGTGATAGTATTTGTAAGGAACCTCATCTCTTATCTTAGTGGATTCAGTCCTAGAAAGGACAAAGTGGATTAGTTGAGGGATTACGCCACCCTCAGATACCACTATAAAAGTGTTTGTGTGATTTACTTTACTACAATTTACTTTCAACAATTTGTTTTGTTTACACTGTTTTATTTGCTCACTTGCTAAAACTGGTTTCCTTCAAAGCACTTATTGTAAAAGATTTCCGCACTCTGAATCTTAAGTATCAGCAAACTCATTACTGAAAAGTAATAAGTCTTTGTTGAGAAAGTTAAGTACCAGCAACCTCATTACTGAAAAGTAATAAGTACTTGCTGAGAAAGTTTTTAGACACGAAAAAGTTTCAAAGACTATTCACCCCCCTCTAGTCTTTACTTGTTGTCTAAGGGACCAACAAAAAATCATTAAACTTTTATTTTATTCCAAATTGCACATAAACCTTTTACCAAAATTTCCAACATGTTTAAACTTTTAAGTGTATCAAATTTTTTGTTAGTTCATCTTTTGTTTCAAATTACACATCAACCTTTAAAATTTTAAAGTACACAAAAAGTTTTTTTTTTTAAAGTCAAATTTACCTCCGATTTAAATTTATTGCCTCATTATTTCACTCGACAACAAATTACATGTCAACATCCAAATAGCAATAAGGCTTGCAGTAATCACAACATATTCATAACCAATGGAATAGAGTATTTCACAATTTATAAATGGTTATGACAAATCTATTAAAATTATATTCCAGGATACAAGATCTTCGATCGTAATTGTTCAAATACTTTCAATCAACTCCATCAATCAATTAACTATTGTTGAATGCTCAAATTCCATCTTTGTTATGTTCTTTTGCTCTGCTGCGAATTGATAGAACAAGAACTTATTATTGTAGCTTATTAATACATATTAAGTTCCAATCTTTGTCTCACCATCTGGGAGAAAAGATTAATCCAGTGTACAATCTATTGCCTTAAATAAGCTTCCATCAGTTAGTTCCATGGGTCACAACCTCTAGTTGTACAAGCATAAAGCTTCTCCTGCAAACTTGCTTGTTCAAGATTCCCAGCTGACTGAAAACCATAACAACCTCCCTGAACCAAACCTGAACAATGCCAATAGTGAACACATGACACTACAACAACACAATTCTTTAGCCGCAACAAATCCAATCTCCATTAGACAGCTTAGTTAGAGAGATTCATGAAATAAAAGCCGAGTCGTCAACCCATACAATTTGTCCAACAAAACTTTGTTCTTGAACCAATGCTAGGCTGTGACTGGCCGAGCCTATAGCTTTACCAGTGTTCTTCTTCTTGGCGTTTCCTTCTCTAGTGCTTGATAGTCCGGAGGTGCACCCTATTCGAAGATGCAACTAGTTCGGGGGCGTAACTATCCTGGAGATGTATCTGTTCCAAAGATGTGACCATCTCGAATTCTTGTGAACGTGAAAAATACAACCATAGTTTGACCTTGGACATACTTGGACAGATTAGACATATTTGAATAACAATAAGAAAAACAACAACAACAATAATGTTGTTGTTGTTGTTAAATAGAGAAAACACACACAACCAAAAAAGAAATTATGCTATATGATGCATTTTAAATGAGTTTCTTTTACAAATATAAGAATTTTACAAATCCAAGTATTTCTTCACATGACAGAACATTTAATACTACAAGACATCATGCATAGGAATAAGATTGTCCATCCAATTGATTAAATTCCATAAGTGAATGATCGTGTAGTTTTGATATATACTAATTTGTTTGTATTAGTATCTCTTTTTGTTGTGTTTGGACAATTAAATATAATCAAGGGATACGTGGGCGGTTGGTCGAGTTGGGATGCATTTCTGATGAATTATCTCCGTCATTAGATCGAACATACTCCCCGGTGAGGCCATGTTCACTACTACTGGTGAACTCTTGGCTTGATAGGCCTGCCGCTTTTCTAAACTTTGCTAGGTCACTGTATGAGCTAGAACTCCCACTTGACCCAAACATTGCACTTTGCACTGTCTTAACGCCCTCATTCAGGTCTTCAAGTGAGACATCACCTTCCAAAGCACGCACAATCTACATACACACATACGATACAACAATACACCAATAAGCATATTTAGATCAATATATTGGAAAGTTAAAAAGAAGAAAGTAGTTAAGCTCCAAATGAAAAACTTTATACATACAAAAATAAAAATTACTTATATTCAAATATATAAATATATATACCTGACTCATCTTAGGACGTCTCCTAGCAGAATGCCTGATGCATGCTGCCGCAGAAGCAACCATGCGTAACATCTCCTGGGGATTGTAGTTTTGACCTAGCCGAGGATCTATCAGCTCCTCATGGCTGCCACCTTCCGCAATTTGCATTAGAATTGGCCTAGCCTGGTATGTATAGTAAACCAACACTATTAAGTCAACTGTGAAGAAGAATATATGTGGCAGCCAAGTGTTTCACAAAATGTGGAGTCATTCATGAAATGAAGTTACTCTTATATTATTAATTATTATAGACTATCGACAAACCTAAACTAATGGAGGGTAATTTGTTTTTAAACGACAAATCTAATTACTCTGCTCCTTTACCACCCATCCTCCGTCGAGGTTCAACCCTATACCTCACATGTACTGCTCCAGCACACCTATGACTCGGCCACCCATATAATGGTAAAGAGGTAATGGAGTGTAATGGTAAAAAGGAGGGAGAGGAACTCATGTACTACATATATGTAAAACATACCCAATCAACGAGTCCATCATCATCACTACTCATGTCAATGGGGCGTCTCCCAGTGATCAATTCCAAGAGCATGATACCATATGAATATACATCAGACTTCTCTGTCAATTTTCCACTTGAAGCGTATTCTGGGGCCAAGTATCTGTAACATTATTAAACTTTGTTTTGAGTTGTATCCTTACTAAAAGTATTGCATAGTCATAAATAAATTCTTAAATAGAATTTAGTTAGATGAGACATCCACACGAACACACACATACATATATCTATATAAATATACGTACCCAAATGTTCCCATTATCCTTGTTGAAACATGGGTAAAGTTGTCTGAAGAAAGTTTCGCCAATCCAAAATCAGCCACCTGGATTATTAATTTACATTTTAAATATTATTCTATATAACCATCACAATATTATTGAATATCTTACAAAAAGAAATGTTACCCTCTCCGTCTTGCTATATATAAATGTCTATTTGGCTTTTTAAAGTCAATTTCAACCACACATTATCGTTAACGCACTAAACAATGAATAAAGTAAATTATTAAAGGTATTTAATTTTCTATCGTGTTAACAATTTTTTTTTAAATCATGTAATTCATAAGTAATTTGTGATTAAAGTCGATATTGAAAAGTCAAATGAGTCCTTAGTAGGGGGGACAAATTAAAAGGAGTATACATTTTTTATCTGTTGAGTATAGAAAATAGAATCATGACTGATATCTTTTAGTCAATGGAATGCATGTTCTTATTTCAAGAAGAAGAAAAAAAGAATATAGAAAACACAAATTAGACTGAATAGTACCTTAGCTTCAAAATCTAAGTCCAACAAAATATTTGCGGCTTTTATATCTCGGTGGATGATTCGAGGATGACCTAAAATATGAAGAGAAATTCAAGTTAAACACTATACATACATATAGATGAAAGAAAATTTGAATCACATTGAACTTAAAACATTTAAATTTAAAAGAGAATCGAACTTACAATCTTCATGAAGGTACGCGAATCCTTTTGCCGAGCCCAAAGCAATCTTAAGCCTTGATGACCAATCCATTGGTGGACGATCAGGTGTCACTATAAAATAAGATAAGAACAACGTGGGATTTACATATTATTACTGGCTTGATTAATTGATGGAGAAGTGATCATAAATAATTTGTTATAGACTAGTCATTAAGTGTACGAAATAATAATGAAATGATCATAAATCACTTGTTATAGACTAGTCATTAAGTGTATGAAATAATAATTTACTAAATTATTAATGCAATGTAATCTTACTATCTTACCATGGAGGTGATATTCAAGAGTTCCATTTGGCACATATTCGTAAACCAACATTCTTTGTGATCCTGCGATGCAATACCCAACTAGAGACACAAGATGACGATGATGGACTCGACTAATGATATCCACCTCGGCTTGGAATTCACGTTCTCCTTGTCCACTATTGGCTTTCAAGCTCTTTACTGCTATTTCCTTCCCATTCGGTAATACACCTTTATGAACATAACCAAATCCCCCTTGCCCAAGTAAGTTTGATTGTGCGAATCCACCTGTTGCTGCTGCCAAATCATCATAACTGAAACTACTTTGGTTGAAACCTAGGGCCATTGAAGGGTGTGGAGGTGGCATTGGAGTTTGATGTGGTCCTGAAAATGCTGCAGAGCTCATCTCACTGCTGCTCATCATTGGTGGAGGAGGTGGTGGAGCTATAGGCCAATTTTGTTCCGAGCTCACATGAGCGCTTACGGGTTGAGGAGGTATTTTCACCATGTGTTCCCCATTGTTGTTCCAATTTCCATGTGGAAGTGGTGGTCCATGGTTGTAATACTCCATATTGCCTACATGATACCAAATAATTGCATATTAGATTCAGAAAACAATTTTACGTCTATTTTTTTTAGTTAACTCTAGATAATATCTTTAGAAATAATAAGATTAACTGAGCGATAAATGTTATATTGTTTAACACACCTGTATTTCCTTGATGATTGTCCATATAGTAGTTCATATGATTATGACGCTTTCTTTTCTTTCTTCGACAACACGAAATTAAGAATACAATCATAATGAAGAGTATTATTCCTGCACCAACAGATGCTCCTATTATGATGGCATCACGAGGAGCTGAGTTACCATTTGATGGCGAATCAGAAAGTTGATTCGGTGAATCGTTTGTGGAAGTTGACCCTGAGCGAGGTGGGGGGGTGACGGACGTGAATCTCCATTCGACCTAGGTGGGGCTGGAGATCTGTTGTTGTTGTTGGTACTGTTAGGAGGAGGCGGAGTGTTGTTGTTGTTGTTGTTGTTGGTATTGCTAGGGGGTGGAGGCGAATTGGTGTTGTTATTGTTGTTGTTAGAGGGTGATGGTGGTGGTGATGGTGATGTGTTGGATGGTGGTGGTGACTCTGGTGGTGGTGATGAAGATCCTGAATCGGGTGGAGGTGGTGATCCTGAATCGGGTGGAGGTGGAGAGGATTCTGAGGAATCGGGTGGTGGTGGTGATTCCTCTGATGGTGTAGACATTGTTCTTTGTATTCGTCCTGAGCTCTTATAAATATTTATTTATACGCCCTGCCACTCTCCTGAGTAAACCCTGGAGATAATAATACTGAAATGTCATACGATTTTCACCTCATCACAACAATAACATGTGGAATACACATAAACAACAAGCATTACGTTAGAGCATCCAACTTATGTAATGGTTATTAACAACTCTGTAAATACAAAATTTAGCTCTTCTTCTATTCAAGCAATCAATTCATTCAAATTCAATAATGTATAATCAACAATTCTAACAAATAAACATTTCCATCTCAAAACAACACACATATATCTACCTAAATAAACTCTGAAAAAGATTATCACTCCGCTCATAGCCATTGCACCTTTTTGTTGTTGTTCTTCTTATTTTTTTTATTTTCCTTCTCCCACGCATACAAATCCACATATAGAACGTAGATGGATCCAGAGTACAGAAAGAATTACCTTTAGGAGGTGGGCTGGGATGATTCTCTAAGGAAGAAGAGGAAAAACAATAGTGCATTACAATAATTCGGGAAAAGAAAATTATGAGCCACCTTTCCACCCCATATCTCTCCTAAAAAGAAGGAAGCAATTGTTCTCAATTACTATTATTGGCCATCACTTTTATGTGTTAATTTAATAAAATTTGAAGTAGTTTCTAACGTTAATTAGTGAGGTTTTGTGATTGATTTGTTTTCTTCATTTTTAGCTAGCTTTTTTTTTTCTTGGGGCTTAATGTTAAAATGTACCTCAATTTTATAATTATTGGCACATTTGTATTCGAACATTAATTTTGGCATTAATATATCAAACAACAAACATAGGATGAACATAACATCAAACTCGAGCAATACACACAAACTGCAAAACCTCTAATTAAATAAGGCACCTACGAAATACTAATGCGCCATCATTTTACATCATTATCTGGAGTCTCAAAAAGAGGTCAGAAAGGCCTCTACATCGTAGAACAGTACATTTCCAGAACATAACCACCCAAACAAAACCAAGGCAACATTACAACATTGTCCACTCTCTAAACTTGAAACCTAAGGCTAAAAAAACTCCATTTGTCTGACAATGACTGGGTGCATAAAATTTAACTAAACCAACCTTTAAGGGGTGTAGGTAGCATCGATCTCCTTAGCCGTGGCGAGCAAGTGTGCTCATTAGCCGATGTCATCTTCAAGAAATACTTCATCAAGTTAGTGCCTAATGCCTAGCTAACACTAATCGGAGTGCGGTACTCAGTGTCTAGATCAGTAAACCCATTCATAAGTTGAGCTACCTTCTCCATTTCATTTCCAATATCCTCGATGACAACTGATCAACCGATCATTTCCAACTTGAGCTAGCTTCTCCATACAAGTCTCTCTTTGACCTATCATCCTCGGAGAGTCATGTATATAAAAAGAAAAAGATTACATACAATTTCAATGATTGGATGCAGTATATGTAAACCCTAGAATATTATTAATAAACTCAGTTATCTTATGCCAAAGTTCTTCGGGATAGTCCCTAAAGCTATTTGTCAACTCACACCAAGTGTTCCCATTATCTGGTTATGATTTAATAGTGATATCTTTCTGAAGAATAAGGATGATTGCCAATAACCCAAATCATTCACTACAAGGAAAACGGATTTTAGCGACGGATGTCATCCGTCGCTATATGTTAGCGATCTATCGCTAAAGGCGATTAGAGACGGATTGTCCGTCGCTAAATAGGACGTCAGGAAAAGTGGCGTCGCTAAAATAAAAAGTGACGGTTAAACCCAACTGTCGCAAAATAATAGCGACGGATAAACCTATCCGTCTCCCTAGTGGTCGTTGACCATTATGGAGACGGAACAAATTTTCCGTCGCTATTACTTTGCGACGGATGGGTTTAGCCATCGCTAAATGTATGGGACATGTGTCCTTCCCTGGCCAAGTGCTCAGTGCGACGGAAAGAGTTATCCGTCACTATATTTATATATATATATATATATATATATATATATATATATATATATATATATATATATATATATATATATATATATATATATATATATATATATATATATATATATATATATATTTTATTTCTGTTATTGTTTTCAAATTATGTTTGTTATTCGAGTTAAAATGAATGCGCCAGAGATTTATGTACGATGATTGACGGTACGAAACTATAAATTTCATTCAACAAACTAAAATTGTACATACAGACATACTAAAATGTACGAACATAAACATAAAAAACGAGCATCTCAATATGTACGGAGATGCAATCCTACAATGTACGAACATAAACTAAAAATACTATAACTACTAGCTACTCCTCTGCCTCTGCGTTCTCCACCCCACCCAAAGCTCCAGCATGGTGGTGCGGCTGGATGAGGGGAGGGTCTCGGTTCCATCACGCTTCCCACAGCGGCCGAGAAGCCGTGTCAATCCATAAGGGCCATTTTCCCTCCTTGCTCCAGTCAGTTTTGACTCTCATCATCGTATGCATGTGGATGCTAGATCCTTGGACCAGGAACGCATTCCACAACTCCTCTATATGAGCAGGAGGCATATAGTAGTAGTTCTGCAATATATATTCAATGTACATAAGTGAAATGAAACACAATTTACCTAAATGTTACACTTAATTAGTGAGCGCCGCCTACTCAATAACCTAAGGTTGCGGTCTAACATAATCATGGGCGCCGCCTACCCAACATCATGAATGCGGACGTAAAGTTATTAAATACAAATAAAGTACCTTCAATTCCTCGAAAAACTTCTCCTTTGCGGACATAGGAAGCGTACTCCACCTTTCACCCCCACTTCCTGGCTTTGGAAGCGTATGAAATCTTCTACGGATGATGTTACCCAACTTTCTATTAGCTTCAGGCGGGTGAAACCTGTAACACATGTTAAAAAAATAATTATGGATACCCACAACTATATATAAAAACAATTAAATACAAACTTTAAGTACAAAACTTAAATGGAACCCTGCCCAACAGACAAGACAGGCAGCCCATTGTCGCCGCCCAGGGGCAGTGCTTGACCATCGTCGCCGCCCTGGGGTTGTGCTTGACCATCGCCGTTCATTGTCTTGATTGTTAGTTAACTTATTGTCAGATTAATAAGTTGTCACTTAATAAGTACAGACGAGGACTCGGAAAGCAAGAAAAGTTTATAATGTTTACTCTATGGATACCAGGAAATAAAGTCCATTTATTAGTAGGTCACGCGATGATCATATTATTAGTTTGGTCCTATGGTGTGTTCAGTTAAATAGATTGACAGATTACATCTATTAGTAGATTACATCTATTTCAATCTACTTTAATAAACCAAAAATTACTCAAAATAAATATAAATAATTAAATTAACTAATTAACATAATTTAATATAAATAATTAAATTAACTAATTAACTAAGTGTATACGGAGCCTTGGAATTAAGGGAGTTCGTACTGTTTACTCAATGCACACCATATTTAACTTATAACCTTTCCTTGGTTTAAATGATTATCGAATTACAAACACATTGGCCCTCAGACACACCTTCACTATCTAGTAATGGAAGTGATGGTGTGTTCGAAGGCCAATGTGATTGTATTTTTTATACATGTAAATCATATTTAACTAACATTTTCTTGCTTGACATGATTACCGCAATACAAACTTTCCTTGCTTTTCAAGACCCCGACTACACTTGATTGTTAGTTAACTTATTGTCACTTAATAAGTTATCACTTAATAAGTATAGAAGAGGACTCGGAAAGCAAGGAAAGCTTGTAATGTTTACTCTATGGATACCAGGAAATAAAGTCCATTTATTACGGTGCCTGCCTACTACAATCATTCACAACACAATGGGTGTTCAGTTAAATACAATCAGTTTGCTTAAATGTCAGTAAGGCTTACCAATGGGTGCAAACCAATAAAACGCTTACTGGTCGACAGTAAACGTATAGTTTTAGTTATCACCCAATGTAAGCCTAATCCAACACTTCCAAACTGTTGGTCTCTTTAAACAACAAGAAAAGACTAGAGGGGGGGGTGAATAGTCTTTTCAAACTTTCGTCGTTTAAAAACTTTCTCAGCAAGTGCTTATTACTTTTCAGTAATGAGTTTGCTGATACTTAACTTTTCTCAGCAAGCGTAAGTTACTTTTCAGTAGCTTGGTTTGCTGATACTTAAAATCAGAGAGCGGAAGTCTTTGATACAATAAGTGCTTTTTCAGTAAGTAAAGGTTTCAGCAAGTGATGTGAGTGACTGTGTACAGACAGATATAATTTGCTGAAAGATAAGTACAGTAAGTAAATCACACAAACACTTTTATAGTGGTATCTGAGAGTGACGTAATCTCTCAACTAATCCACTTTGTCCTTTCTAGGACTGAATCCACTAAGATATGATTGAGGTTCCTTACAATCTCCTATCTAGAGAGATTCAACAGAAACCAAAGCACACTTGCTTCGTCTCCAACCTAATCTAGAGAACGTAACCTTGTTCTCCACCAAAATTGGTACTTTTAATCAGCAAAACTATGCTCGATTAAGTTCCCCCTGAATATCACGCCTGAAAGGGTGTATTTTCAGTTAGAGAATTTTGGGTGAGATAGCTTAATTATAACTTATTCAGTTACAACAAGTAATCTAAGAAACACAACTTTGAATACTTTGCAGTAAACAAGTTTGATTGTTTCTGGTGTCCAGACTTGTTCTTGTGCGAAAGAAAGAACACTTAACTAATTTCTTAGCCGAGTTTGTTCTACTTCTTCACAAGTAGCTTTTTCAAGCTTTAAGTCTTGGAACGGATCAATGGCAGTAGAGAGTTTGAAGGTATGTGAGTTTTAAGCACAAGTGAGAGTTTGATCACGTTGTTGACACACTTCAACTCTTCGCCAGATGACCTCTATTTATAGTGCAAGTAAGGAGCCGTTTGAATTTCAAATTCTAAGGCTTTTGTTCCTTGAAATGTCACTATCTTGCTTTTTGTACTTTCAGCAGCGTCCTTGTTTGTCTTCTAGTCTTCATGTCCTTTGTGTGTAAGCTTTTGCATTTAATGCATATTTGAATAGAATTCAAACAGTAACATTGGAGCGCAAAATCACGTACTTTCAGCAAGAGGTCACATATGTTCCATCAGCAAGTGGTCAGTCTCAGTTTCAGCAAGCACAACCTACTCTGTCTTTCAGATTTTCACTTATGCAATGCTGTTGCTGAAGTTTCCACTTTCTGAGCAACACGTGCCTTTGTAGATACCAGTTTTCAGCAATCTTCTAGTCTTCAGATCTTCGAATTCTTCAAGTCTTCAGATCTTCAAAAGTCTTCAAGATTCTGAGCGGTTTCTAAATGCTTCAATAGTTTGTTTGTAAAAACAAAGTACATCGTCAGCAAATGCTTCAATAGGTTATTTTCTTTTCAGAAAATAAGATACATCATAAGCTTCAGCATCAATAAGTTATTTTCTTTTTAGAAAATAAAATACATCATCTGCGGTAAAAACCTTCTTAACTAACACCTAATCTAAGTCATCAGCAAACGTTCCTCTTTTACAATGTCCTTAAAATTCTAAATTTATATGGACCTTAAGAGTACTAGTTACTGGACTTTCCTTAATTTAGCATGGTTAATTGCTCATCAAAATTACAAGTTTCCTAACAAATTTCCCCCTTTTTGATGTTAGCAATCCATGGCTAAATTAATTGTTACCCTTTTAGAGGTTTCTGATGTTGAATAAATCAGTTGATTAATGAAAGCATACTTGAATAATTAAACAGTAAGCATAAGTAAATTGCATAATCAAAAACCAATAAGAGTCAAAAAGGTTTCATTGCTGATAGTTATCCTTCAGAAGTTTACATGAAAAAGCATAGATAACTGAAACAGAATCAGCAAACAAAAACTTTAACAAAAACTATTACCGGGACTTAAGCTCTTTCAGAGGATTTTCTCAAAATCTCTCTTACACTCTTCTCAGCAAGTGCAGTAAATTCAACACAGTCCTTTTCGTAGTTTTCCAGAAGCCTACGGACTTGTAGTTGAATAATTCTTGCATTTTTGCAGGCAGTGTGATGATGCTTTTCAGCATTCATTTCCATGTAGCGAGTTACCCACAAATTCATGCCCCAATTGCTGGCATGGAGAAGCTGTGTATCTGAAATGCTTTTCGGATGAATCTTTCTTAGCCAGAGAAGATCTTCTTCTTGATCCTTAGCAGTGAGATAGAAGTACTCATAAGGAATCAATCCAAGTCTCTTCTTTGTTTTCTTTGTTACTGGGTCAGAGTAGTAAGCGATGCCAGGTGGTTTGATTAGATCTGGTTCTTGTTTGTATGTCTTACCAATGGCAATTCTTCTTACTTGGACCTCAAGATTCAACCATTTCCCAGCAATATTTCTTGGGAGGGATTCTTCCCTTTGCTTTCTTTGGACCTTGAGTTCAATCCATTTGAACATTTGATTCAAAATGGTTGTAGGAAAGAACTCATTCACCAGCAAGTCTTCCAGCTTTAAGATCCAACAACCATGAATGTTTCTGATTACATTCTGAGTGGTTTCTTCATTGCTGGTCTTTGTATATTCAATGCCGGAGCCAATAGCAATGCTGGCCAGCCTCTTTTCTTCCTATCTTTGCATTCTTCTTCTTGTCTTAGCATTGTCTCTTGATCTCTTGCTGAAGAGTCAGACGAAAAATGCTTTGAGTGGCCAGACGGAGTCAAGGCTGTTAAGGGTCTAGCTCTTATGGCTTGAGCTATTGTTTGATTGTCATCATCTTCATCATCTTCATTCAGATTGTGATGACTTTCAGTATGGCAAAAATCTTGAGTTTCAGCAGCGGTTTTTCTCTTTTTGGTACTTGCTGAATTCAACTCAGATTCTGCTTGCCTTTTAGAACTTTGCTCTTTTTCAGCAAGCGGTTCTATGGGCAGTGGCACATCAACAACAGGAGAAGGGGATTGGTTTCTTTTTCTGGGTCTCTTCTTTTCTTCCCCCTTAGACATGGATTGCAACATCGGAGTGATGTGCAGAGAATAGAACTCATTGCAATTTTCAGCAAGAGTGCTTAAACTGTTATACTTCATGATGATTTGCTGTTGGTCAGAAGTCATTTTTGACAACTCTTTGTGAATGTTCATCATGTTCTCTTCATGTCTTTTATCAGTTGCGGCCTTCTCATCCATTAAAGTCTGAGCCTTTACGAGAGCATTCTTTGAAAGCCTGAGCGCTTGACTTACATCTTCTTCATAGCTTTTGTGGTAAAGACTGATGTCTTTCTGAGCTATGGTCAAAGTAGTAGTGCGTCTCAACACTGTAGCCAATATCTTTCCAAAGTCAAGTGGGCTCTCAGCAAGCAATGCCTCATCTTCAGCTTTGCAGGCATTATGGACTTCCTTTAGTGCTAGAATTCTGGGAGTGAACTCCTCAACTCTTGGGAACGACACTAAATGAGGTGTTAAGGAATGAACCTTAATTTCGGAAGCGAACTGATCGTCACGCATCAGCAATTCTGCTCTTAGACCATCGTCTAAATCATTGATGTAATCAGGAGGAGGAATCTGAACTACTTTTGGGTCTCGCTTGGATTGTTCATCCTCATTTTCTGACAAGTAGTCATCATCCTCAGATTCATCAAGTTGAGCAACTTTTGAACCTTTATCAGTAGCTTCACTTCCTTTTTGTTGAGTGGTTGCTGATGGCAACACTTCAGACTCAACAACTGGAGTTTCACCAGTAGTTAGTTGTTTCAATTGAGTTTTGGGCTCAATTACTGGAGTTTCGACAGTAGTTAGTTGTTTCAATTGAGTTTGGGGCTCAATTACTGGAGTTTCGCCAGTAGTAAATGGAAGGGAGGGGACTTCCTTTGATCTCACTCCTGAAGATTGACCAATTTCTAGATCCTGCGTATGCCTTGCATGGATCAAGAGACTGTTCTGGAGAGCGCGTTGGTAATCTTCATCTTGTTCATCATCATCATCAAGGTTTTCTTCAGTAACCTTGGCATCAGAAACTGGACTTTTGCCATTTTTCAAGGCAACCCTTTTTCTGGCATATTCTTCTTCAGTATCAGCACCTTGCACAGGTGCTTGATTTTCAGCATCAGCAGGAGGAGGTTGAGATTCTTGCTGAGATTGTTGTTGTTCAGCTTGCTGATTTTCAGGTTGAGCATTTTCAGCAACTGTCAACTTCAATCCTCCAGCATCAGGACTTGGACCTTGATTGTCATCATCATCGTCTTTCTTGTCCTTGGAATCTTTCCCTTCATCATCACTGGGATCAGTGGGAATGTTCTCATCTTCTTCTTCTTCATCATCGTCTGTCAGAATGACTAGCTCAACGTGCTTATACAAAGCAACACTTGTCACTTCCTCTTCCTCATTGTTTTTGTGGGGATCAGCCACCACAGGTACAAATGATCCTTTGAGCATCACAGCTTGTTCAGCTGGAGAGGCACTCTTAAATTTTGCCTTCATATTCTCTCTGATTTGAGAAATCAGATTTGAACTCATTTGCTGAGAATATGACATTTCTTCAGGAAGGATGGAGTGGACAAATGTTTCGAGCTTTAGTAGAGAAGATCTCTTTTTCTCGTTTGAGAGATGAAGGTGAAGATCAGAAAAATCCATTCGCATGTACCTTTGCCAGTTGCTGACGGACTTAGCAACTTGAGACAAAGTAGTCCTTTTGAAGTTCAAGTACAGTTCTTCAGAACTTACTTGATGATCTTCAGTGATGAGTACCACTTCAGTGGTCTCCTTTTGAGCCTGTTGAGAGTCAGCAAGCTCATGTAATACAATTTCCATTCCATGAGGAGCTTGAGTAGCATCCTTCATTTGTTCATCCTGCTGAGCAGGGAGTGTTGGTTCTGGTGCAGAGGCTTCAGCAACCATCTGACTTGCATCTTGAGAAGTCTGTAGAGATAGTATAATATTAGCAAAAGAATAAGTTTCTGAAATTGAAGTTTTACTGATGGTTGAATTAACTACCTGCTGAAGAAGGACAGGTTGTGGCTCAGTCCTTTCAGCATTATTTCTTCAGTTTCTTGGACTGTTTCTTCAGCGGACTTCTGGTTTTGCTCTATTTGAGAAAGCTGTGCGGTTTCAGCAATCTCCCTTGTCTCTGAAATGACAAGTTGAGCAGAAGCATCTTGACCTTTAAGCTCACTGCTTGTCATGAAGATATCAATTGATTTGTTGGATGATTCTTCAATCTCCAACTCCATTTGTTTGCTTACTTCTTCCAGTACAAGCTGGACTTTATCAATTGATGTCTTGGGTGAACTTGGGCCAGTATTGTCACCATCACGAGATGCGTCTTTGAATAACGCTTCTTGAGTTTCAGCAACTTTAGGAACTGGAACCATTGCTGTTTCAGCAACTGGTCCTTCAGCAAGCAGTGTTTCAGCAACTTGATGAGTTGCTTGTTCAGCAACCATCTTTTCAGCAGCATCAGCAAGTGCCGCTTTTTGCAGATCAGCAGCAATGTCGCTTACTGGTTCCATAGTTGGATCATCTACATTCTCTACAATGTAGATATCTGGGACTTGGGCAGGAATTTCATTTCCACTGCCTTGTGGTCTATTCACAGTAGAAGTATCAACGTTAAGTTGATTGTTGAAGGCTTCCGCAAACACTTCAACATTGCTGACATAGGTTTCAGTAATCACCTCAGCAACATCTACTCGCAAATGCGTTTCAGCATTTTTCTAGGAATTGTCTGAGAGGTCTTGGACAGCAGGGACTGACTTTTGTGCCAGTGTTTTCTTTCTTTTGTTGCTGGTCCGTTTCCTCTTAGGTACGGGGTTTGCTGATGACGCTGCAGTCTGAGTGTCATCATCAGCTTTTCTCTTTTTCTTGTTAGATTTCTCCGGTTTCCCAGAGGCATCTATAGTTGCATTTTCAGCAACGGCTGTTGTACATGTACCTTGTTGATTTTCTACAGCAGTTTCTTTTGTGTTACCACCACCAACAGCAGTTTCATCTCTAAGTTGCTGAGTGGTAACATCTGCAGCTGTTGTATACCTTTCTTGCTGGCTTGGACTGACAACATTTGCAGTTGTTGTCTTCTTAGCTTTCTTTCTAGCAGTCTTAGGTACATTCTGCTTGTAGAATGATCTTCCCACATTGCACACAGATTTCTTGATTGGCAATGGGTTTCTTAGCTGAATTCTGAAATGTTCAAGGATGTAGCATATCTTGATTCCATACATAACTGGAAAGGAAGGTGAGACCTTGTTGTCTTCTACCTTTACCTTAAACTTAGTAACACAATCAACAAGCCTGTTGAAAATGTACTTAGCCCAGTTAAGTTCCGTTTTATTTTCATTGATATGCATCAGCAATGGCCATCTTCTCAGGCCTACTTGGTCAATTCCTCCAACTTGGGAGTCAAGAACTTTTATTAGTAGCAGAGCTACTAGACCAAGTGAATGGCAGAGATGCTTTCTCTTAACGTGCTTTGTCCAAGTCACGGGAGCAATCTCGCCTTTCTTCATTTTCGTCATCGAGATCTTGTTCATAAAAGTACCTAATGTACTTTTCTTTTGCAAAACCTCCCCATTGCATCAACATCTCACACTTTGCAGTGTCAAGATATGACGGAGGCATAGGTTTCTCGGATATACGGTCGTTTTTCAACACAACTTTCGTTGTGGTTGTAGCCGGAATAGTCACCGGAGCAGTGCGTGTTTCAGCACTATCAACCTTTGATGACTTTGAGGACTTAGAAGACTGTCTCTTGGGAGCCATTTCTTATATAGAGCAAGAAAATGTGTACGAAAAGAGATAGTTTGCTTTTTGACCGGAGGTACAGTAGATTCAGGCTAGAATTTGCAGAGAAAGGAAATGTGAGTTAAAGAATTTTGTCATTTCTCTAACTCCTTCTTTATATAGTGTCTCTGGTGTGTGAGAAACTCAATCGATTTGAGCACTCAGCAAGGGTAAAACAGAGAAACACTGGAGTTAGTGGAACCTTTGCATTGAATGCATAGTGGCCCACTAACTAAAACCGTCAGAGCACTCTTTCTCTTTTTTTGTTAACCGTTAGATAAGTAACTCCTTTTAATCAATGGCCACGATTGAATTTCATGTCATGATTATTGCGAGTTTATCTGTGTCAGTTTAACGTCACAAATTGATTTTACCGAGTTTTAAGGGAATAGATTGCTTGCTGAAATAGACAAGAATCTTTTCAGCGAGTTTGAATTATCACTCTAGATACTTGCTGAAAGTTCCCCCTTACTTAGATATCTCGTATTTTCTTAAGTTTAAAAGATATTTCTGAGTTCCCGTATCAGTAAATACTTTTGTACTTGAGATATCTTTGGTAAAATCTGAGAAATGAGTTTTGTTCTTTTTCTGAGTTCCCGTCTCAGAAAATTCCATTGATACTTGAATACCTGTTTCAGTATCTTTGATTGTCTGAATGCCTGTTTCAGCAATCCTTAAGTTCTTTCTCTTACTGAGTACCTGTCTCAGCAAGTGATCAAGTTTCCTAACAAATACCCGTTTTGAAGGAATTACTTGTTGAATGCCTGTTTCAGCAAACATGTAGTGACATATCATTTCTTAGAAGAAATCAGTGACTGAGTCTTTTAGACATGAATAATTTGGCTTGCTGAATTCCTGTTTCAGCATTCTGCCAAATGTATCCTTTATTGAGGTAGTTCAATCAACCCAAGGTTATACCTTAGCATTGCGAACCTATTATCCGGTAGGGGCTTGGTAAAGATATCAGCAAGCTGATCTTAAGTGCCTACTTTCACAACCTCAATATCACCTTTTTCCACATGATCTCTAATGAAATGATGTCTAATATCAATGTGCTTAGTCCTAGAGTGAAACTTAGGATTTTGCGTGATTGCAATAGCACTTGTATTATCACAAAAGATTGGTGTTTTCTTTGCAGAAATACCATAATCTCTTAATTGTTGCTGAATCCATAGGATTTGAGCTGTGCAACAACCAGCTGCAATGTATTCAGATTCAGTAGATGAATTGGCGACACAAGTTTGCTTCTTGCTGAACCATGATATTAATCTAGTACCCAGAAACTGACAAGTTCCAGATGTACTTTTTCTATCAAGAGTTGATCCTCCATGATCAGCATCAGAATAGCCAACCAATTCAAGTCCAGAATCTTTAGGATACCATAATCTAACATTGACTGTACCTGTAACATATTTCAGTATTTTGATTGCCTTTTTGTAGTGTGATTCTCTTGGATCAGATTGGAATCTTGCACACACACAAACAGCATACTGAATGTCAGGTCTACTTGTTGTTAGATACAACAAGGAACCAATGAGCTTCCTATACTTGTGTTCTTCAACACTTTTGTCCTCTTTAGTATAGCCCAATTTGGTACCAACACTCATAGGGATCTTTTCAGGTTTCTCATCCTCTTTGATCCTAAACTTTATGAGCATTTCTTTCGCATACTTTGCTTGATTTATGAATATTCTATCTTTGAGTTGCTTGACTTGCAATCCTAGGAAGTAATTCAATTTTGCCATCATACTCATTTCAAACTTATTTGTCATGAGTTTGGAAAAATCATCACAAAGTTGCTTGTCCTTAGAACCAAAAATTATGTCATCCACATAAATTTGAACTAAGAGTAATTTACCATCATGGTTCATGGTAAATAAGGTTTTGTCAACTTCACCTTTCTTGAAACCATTATCCAGCAAGAACTTGGCCAAGGTATCATACCATGCTCTTGGTGCTTGCTTTAGACCATATACAGCTTTCTGAAGCTTATATACCATCTTGATTTCTGAGGGAAGTTCAAAGCCAGGGGGTTGTTCTAGGTAGACTTCTTCAGCAAGTTCACCATTCAAGAATGCACTTTTAACATCCATTTGGTAAACAATGAAGTCATTGTGAGCAGCAAAGGCCAAGAAAAGCCTAATTGCATCCAATCTTGCAACTGGTGCATAAGACTCATCATAGTCCAATCCTTCAGTCTGACAGTAACCTTGAGCAACTAAACCTGCTTTATTTCTTGTTACTTCACCAGACTCGCTCAGCTTGTTTCTGAACACCCACTTTGTACCAATAGCTTTCTTGTTTTCAGCAAGTGGCACAAGTTTCCAAACTTTGTTTCTTTCAAATTGATCCAGTTCTTCTTGCATTGCCTTTATCCATTCAGAATGCTTTAAAGCTTCTTCTATGGTTTAGGTTCAATTTCTGACACAAAGCAAGAAAACAATGATTCTACTTCAACGACAATTGCTTCTTCAGCAAGTCCATGAGCAGCTTTGGATCTAGTCACTTGGCGTTTATTAATATCGCCAATCATATCCGTAGAGGGATGATCTCTAATCCATTTATTAACAGGTTTTCTGCTTGTTGGATCAGGATATGTTTGCTCATCAGCATGTGACTCTTCAGTATGTACTTGTTCAGTACTACTGGGAATTTGTGTTTCTGCTGAGATTTGTTCATCAGCAACTGCTTGTTCAGCATTGCTTGATTGAGGTAGTTCATCAGCAGACACTGGAGGTTGCATAGTTTCAGCAACTTCCGGAGCAACTGCGTCTTTTGCTGGAAATTCTTTGTCGTGAACTATATTTATCTTGTCATGACTAGGGGGAGGAGAGTCATTGTCAGAATCATCATTTAGTTCAATTGACTTGATTTGCCTAGCATCAGATTCAGTTCTTTGCTCATGTATGATTAACTTTTTCATACATTCTGATATTCTTCTTCAACAGGCACACCTTGTGACTTTTCGTAGAATACAACATGCACTGATTCTTCAATCTTTTGTGCCTTTTTGTTGTAAACTCTATAAGCTTTACTATGCAAGGAGTAGCCAGGAGTAGCCAAGAAATATCGCTTCGTCTGCCTTTGGTTGAAATGTTCTTAGGTATTCTCTACCATTGTTAAGAACGAAACACTTGCAACCAAATACTCTTAGATGAGTGATGTTAGGAGGTCTTCCAACAAACAATTCATAAGGAGTTTTGTTGTATTCCTTAGTAATCAAACATCTGTTTTGAGTATAACAGGCGGTATTAATCGCTTCAACCCATAAGCCTCACTTATTTCAGTGTCAGCAAGCATTGTTCTTGCGGCTTCTTTCAGGGTACGATTCTTCCGTTCAGCAACACCGTTTTGCTGTGGTGTCCTTACTGAGGATAACTGATGTTGAATACCTTTTGAGGTACAATATTCAGTTATGTACTGGTTTACAAACTCAGTACCATGGTCTGTCCTTATGACTTTTACCTTGTCATTTTTCATGACTTCAAGCTTATTCAGCAAGTTAGGTATTTCAGTCTTGTTTCAGATTTGTGCTTGATGAATACTACCCAAGTGAATCTTGAATAGTCATCTACCACGACTAGACCATACTTCTTACCAGCATAGCTTGTTGAAGAAGATTCAAACAAGTCCATGTGCAAGAGTTGTAAAGGTTTTGTAGTTGACGGTACTGCCTTGTTCTTGAAAGAAGATTTGGTTGCTTTCCTTGCTGACATGCATTGCAAACACCATCCTTCTTAAAAGTAACCCTAGGTAATCCAACTACAAGTGCCTTTTTAGACAGCTTATTCAGCGTCTTGAAGTTTAGATGACTTGTTCGTTTATGCCATAACCATGCTTTTTCAGCAAGGCAATCATGATCTGAGACAAGGCATTTTTCAACATTGCTGAAGACCAATCAACGGTGTACAAGCCTCTGATCTTGCAATCATTATTACCTTTTTAGTCTCGAAATCTACAAGTTTAAATTCATCACTTTTTTAATTTCGATG
>CM051458.1:49518841-49691205 GCA_028274465.1 Plantago ovata
ATATCTTCCAAAGTCAAGTGGGCTCTCAGCAATGCAATGCCTCATTCTTCAGCTTTGCGGCCTTATGGACTTCCTTAGTGCTAGCAATTATGGGAGTGACTCTTAACTCTTGGGAACGACACTAAATGAGGTGTTATGAATAACCTTCATTCGGAGCGAAAACTGCTGTAAAGCATCAGCAATTCTGCTCTTAGACCATCGTCTAAATCATTGATGTAATCAGGAGGAGGAATCTGAATACTTTTGGGTCTCGCTTGGATTGTTCATCCTCATTTTCTGACAAGTCATCATCCTCAGATCATCAAGTTGAGCAAACTTGAAACCTTATCAGTAGCTTCACTTCCTTTTTGTTGAGTGGTTGCTGATGGCAACACTTCAGACTCAACAACTGGAGTTTCACCAGTAGTTATTGTTTATAGTTTGGGGCTCAATACTGGAGTTTCGACAGTAGTTAGTTGTTTCAATGGTTGGGGTCAATTACTGGAGTTTCGCCAGTAGTAAATGGAAGGGAGGGGACTTCCTTTGATCTCACTCCGAAGATTGACCAATTTCTAGATCCTGCGTATGCCTTGCCTGGATCAAGAGACTGTTCTGGAGAGCGCGTGGTATCTTCATCTTGTTCATCATCATCATCAAGGTTTTCTTCAGTAACCTTGGCATCAGAAACTGGACTTTTGCCATTTCAAGGCAACCCTTTTTCTGGGCATATTCTTCTTCAGTATCAGCACCTTGCACAGGTGCTTGATTTTCAGCATCAGCAGGAGGAGGTTGAGATTCTTGCTGAGATTGTTGTTGTTCGCTTGCTGATTTTCAGGTTGAGCATTTTCAGCAACTGTCAACTTCAATCCGCCAGCATCAGGACTGGACATTGATTGTCATCATCATCGTCTTTCTTGTCCTTGGAATATTTCCCTTCATCATCACTGGCAGTGGAATGTTCTCATTCTTCTTCTTCTCATCATCGCGTCAGAATGACTAGCTCAACGTGCTTACAAAGCAACACTTGTCACTTCCTCTTCCTCATTGTTTGTGGGGATCAGCCACCACAGGTACAAATGACCTTTGAGCATCACAGCTTGTTCAGCTGGAGAGGCACTCTTAATTTTGCCTCATATCTCTCCTGATTTGAGAATCAGATTTGAACTCATTTGCTGAGAAATGACATTTCTTCAGGAGGATGGAGTGGACAAATGTTTCGAGCTTTAGTAGAGAAGATCTCTTTTCTCGTTTGAGAGATAGAAGGGAAGATCAGAAAAATCCATTCGCATGTACCTTTGCCAGTGCTGACGGACTTAGCAACTTGAGACAAAAGTAGTCCTTTTGAAGTTCAGTACAGTTCTTCAGAACTTACTTGATGATCTTCAGTGTGAGTACCACTTCAGTGGTCTCCTTTTGAGCCTGTTGAGAGTCAGCAAGCACTCATGTCATACAATTTCCATTCCATGAGGAGCTTGAGTAGCATCCTTCATTTGTTCATACCCTTTGAGCAGTGAGTGTTGGTTCTGGTGCAGAGGCTTCAGCACCATCTGACTTGCATCTTGAGAAGTCTGTAGAGATAGTATAATATTTAGCAAAAGAATAAGTTTCTGAAATTGAAGTTTTACTGATGGTTGAATTAACACCTGCTGAGAAGGACAGGTTGTGGCTCAGTCCTTTCAGCATTAGTTTCTTCAGTTTCTTGGACTGTTTCTTCAGGGACTTCTGGTTTGCTCTATTTGAGAAAGCTGTGCGGTTTTCAGCAATCTCCCTTGTCTCTGAAATGACAAGTTGAGCAGAAGGCATCTTGACCTTAAGCTCACTGCTTGTCATGAAGATATCAATTGATTTGTTGGATGATTCTTCAATCTCCAACTCCATTTGTTTGCTTACTTCTTCCAGTACAAGCTGGACTTTATCAATTGATGTCTTGGGTGAAATGGGCCAGTATTCTCACATCACGAGATGCGTCTTTGAATAACGCTTCTTGAGTTTCAGCAATTGGACTGGAACCATTGCTGTTTCAGCAACTGGTCCTTCAGCAAGCAGTGTTTTCAGCAACTTGATGAGTTGCTTGTTCAGCAACCATCTTTTCAGCAGCATCAGCAAGTGCCGCTTTTTGCAGATCAGCAGCAATGTCGCTTACTGGTTCCATAGTTGGATCATCTACATTCTCTACAATGTAGATATCTGGGACTTGGGCAGGAATTTCATTCCACTGCCTTGTGGTCTATTCACAGTAGAAGTATCAACGTTAAGTTGATTGTTGAAGGCTTCCGCAAACACTTCAACATTGCTGACATAGGTTTCAGTAATCACCTCAGCAACATCTACTGGCAAATGCGTTTCAGCATTTTCTAGGAATTGTCTGAGAGGTCTTGGAGCAGGGACTGACTTTTGAGCCAGTGTTTTCTTTCTTTTGTTGCTGGTCCGTTTCCTCTTAGGTACGGGTTTGCTGATGACGCTGCAGTCTGAGTGTCATCATCAGCTTTCCTCTTTTTCTTGTTAGATTTCTCCGGTTTCCCAGAGGCATCTATAGTTGCATTTCAGCAACGGCGTGTTGTACACGTACCTGTTGATTTCTACAGCAGTTCTTTTGTGTTACCACCACCAACAGCAGTTTCATCTCTAAGTTGCTGAGTGGTAACATCTGCAGCTGTTGTATACTTTTCTTCTGGCTTGTGACTGACAACATTTGCAGTTGTTGTCTTCTTACTTTCTTTCAGCAGTCTTAGGACATTCTGCTTGTAGAATGATCTTCCCACATTGCACACAGATTTTCTTGATTGGCAATGGTTTCTTAGCTGAATTCTTAAATGTTCAAGGATGTAGCATATCTTGATTCCATACATAACTGGAAAGAAGGTGAGACCTTGTTGTCTTCTACCTTTACCTTAAACTTAGTAACACAATCAACCAGCCTGTTGAAAATGTACTTAGCCCAGTTAAGTTCCGTTTATTTTCATTGATATGCATCGCAATGGCCATCTTCTCAGGCCTACTTGGTCAATTCCTCCAACTTGGGAGTCCAGAACTTTATTAGTAGCAGAGCTATAGACAAGTGAATGGAAGAGAGATGTTTTCTTAACGTGCTTTGTCCAAGTCACGGGGAAAGCAATCTCGCCTTTCTTCATTTTCGTCATCGAGGATCTTTTTCATAAAAGTACCTAATGTACTTTTTTTGCAAAACCTCCCCATTGCATCAACATCTCACACTTTGCAGTGTCAGATATGACGGAGGCATAGGTTTCTCTGATATTACGGTCGTTTTTCAACACAACTTTCGTTGTGGTTGTAGCGGAATAGTCACCGGAGCAGTGCGTGTTTCAGCACTGTCAACTTTGATGACTTGAGGACTTAGAAGACTGTCTCTTGGGGCCATTTCTTATAGAGCAGCAAGAAAATTTGTACGAAAAGAGATAGTTTGCTTTTTGACCGGAGGTACAGTAGATTCAGGCTAGATTTGCAGAGAAAGGAAATGTGAGTTAAAGAATTTTGTCATTTCTCTAACTCCTTCTTTATATAGTGTCTCTGGTGTGTGAGAAACTCAATCGATTTGAGCACTCAGCAAGGGTAAAACAGAGAAACACTGGAGTTAGTGGAACCTTTGCATTGAATGCATAGTGGCCCACTAACTAAAACCGTCAGAGCACTCTTTCTCTTTTTTTGTTAACCGTTAGATAAGTAACTCCTTTTAATCAATGGCCACGATTGAATTTCATGTCATGATTATTGCGAGTTTATCTGTGTCAGTTTAACGTCACAATTGATTTTACCGAGTTTTAAGGGAATAGATTGCTTGCTGAAATAGACAAGAATCTTTTCAGCGAGTTTGAATTATCACTCTAGATACTTGCTGAAAGTTCCCCCTTACTTAGATATCTCGTATTTTCTTAAGTTTAAAAGATATTTCTGAGTTCCCGTATCAGTAAATACTTTTGTACTTGAGATATCTTTTGGTAAAATCTGAGAAATGAGTTTTGTTCTTTTTCTGAGTTCCCGTCTCAGAAATTCCATTGATACTTGAATACCTGTTTCAGTATCTTTGATTGTCTGAATGCCTGTTTCAGCAATCCTTAAGTTCTTTCTCTTACTGAGTACCTGTCTCAGCAAGTGATCAAGTTTCCTAACAAATACCCGTTTTGAAGGAATTACTTGTTGAATGCCTGTTTCAGCAAACATGTAGTGACATATCATTTCTTAGAAGAAATCAGTGACTGAGTCTTTTAGACATGAATAATTTGGCTTGCTGAATTCCTGTTTCAGCATTCTGCCAAATGTATCCTTTATTGAGGTAGTTCAATCAACCCAAGGTTATACCTTAGCATTGCGAACCTATTATCCGGTAGGGGCTTGGTAAAGATATCAGCAAGCTGATCTTAAGTGCCTACTTCACAACCTCAATATCACCTTTTTCCACATGATCTCTAATGAAATGATGTCTAATATCAATGTGCTTAGTCCTAGAGTGAAACTTAGGATTTTGCGTGATTGCAATAGCACTTGTATTATCACAAAAGATTGGTGTTTTCTTTGCAGAAATACCATAATCTCTTAATTGTTGCTGAATCCATAGGATTTGAGCTGTGCAACAACCAGCTGCAATGTATTCAGATTCAGTAGATGAATTGGCGACACAAGTTTGCTTCTTGCTGAACCATGATATTAATCTAGTACCCAGAAACTGACAAGTTCCAGATGTACTTTTTCTATCAAGAGTTGATCCTCCATGATCAGCATCAGAATAGCCAACCAATTCAAGTCCAGAATCTTTAGGATACCATAATCTAACATTGACTGTACCTGTAACATATTTCAGTATTTTGATTGCCTTTTTGTAGTGTGATTCTCTTGGATCAGATTGGAATCTTGCACACACACAAACAGCATACTGAATGTCAGGTCTACTTGTTGTTAGATACAACAAGGAACCAATGAGCTTCCTATACTTGTGTTCTTCAACACTTTTGTCCTCTTTAGTATAGCCCAATTTGGTACCAACACTCATAGGGATCTTTTCAGGTTTCTCATCCTCTTTGATCCTAAACTTTATGAGCATTTCTTTCGCATACTTTGCTTGATTTATGAATATTCTATCTTTGAGTTGCTTGACTTGCAATCCTAGGAAGTAATTCAATTTTGCCATCATACTCATTTCAAACTTATTTGTCATGAGTTTGGAAAAATCATCACAAAGTTGCTTGTCCTTAGAACCAAAAATTATGTCATCCACATAAATTTGAACTAAGAGTAATTTACCATCATGGTTCATGGTAAATAAGGTTTTGTCAACTTCACCTTTCTTGAAACCATTATCCAGCAAGAACTTGGCCAAGGTATCATACCATGCTCTTGGTGCTTGCTTTAGACCATATACAGCTTTCTGAAGCTTATATACCATCTTGATTTCTGAGGGAAGTTCAAAGCCAGGGGGTTGTTCTAGGTAGACTTCTTCAGCAAGTTCACCATTCAAGAATGCACTTTAACATCCATTTGGTAAACAATGAAGTCATTGTGAGCAGCAAAGGCCAAGAAAAGCCTAATTGCATCCAATCTTGCAACTGGTGCATAAGACTCATCATAGTCCAATCCTTCAGTCTGACAGTAACCTTGAGCAACTAAACCTGCTTTATTTCTTGTTACTTCACCAGACTCGCTCAGCTTGTTTCTGAACACCCACTTTGTACCAATAGCTTTCTTGTTTTCAGCAAGTGGCACAAGTTCCAAACTTTGTTTCTTTCAAATTGATCCAGTTCTTCTTGCATTGCCTTTATCCATTCAGAATGCTTTAAAGCTTCTTCTATGGTTTTAGGTTCAATTTCTGACACAAAGCAAGAAAACAATGATTCTACTTCAACGACAATTGCTTCTTCAGCAAGTCCATGAGCAGCTTTGGATCTAGTCACTTGGCGTTTATTAATATCGCCAATCATATCCGTAGAGGGATGATCTCTAATCCATTTATTAACAGGTTTTCTGCTTGTTGGATCAGGATATGTTTGCTCATCAGCATGTGACTCTTCAGTATGTACTTGTTCAGTACTACTGGGAATTTGTGTTTCTGCTGAGATTTGTTCATCAGCAACTGCTTGTTCAGCATTGCTTGATTGAGGTAGTTCATCAGCAGACACTGGAGGTTGCATAGTTTCAGCAACTTCCGGAGCAACTGCGTCTTTTGCTGGAAATTCTTTGTCGTGAACTATATTTATCTTGTCATGACTAGGGGGAGGAGAGTCATTGTCAGAATCATCATTTAGTTCAATTGACTTGATTTGCCTAGCATCAGATTCAGTTCTTTGCTCATGTATGATTAACTTTTTCATACATTCTGATATTTCTTCTTCAACAGGCACACCTTGTGACTTTCGTAGAATACAACATGCACTGATTCTTCAATCTTTTGTGCCTTTTTGTTGTAAACTCTATAAGCTTTACTATGCAAGGAGTAGCCAGGAGTAGCCAAGAAATATCGCTTCGTCTGCCTTTGGTTGAAATGTTCTTAGGTATTCTCTACCATTGTTAAGAACGAAACACTTGCAACCAAATACTCTTAGATGAGTGATGTTAGGAGGTCTTCCAACAAACAATTCATAAGGAGTTTTGTTGTATTCCTTAGTAATCAAACATCTGTTTTGAGTATAACAGGCGGTATTAATCGCTTCAACCCAATAAGCCTCACTTATTTCAGTGTCAGCAAGCATTGTTCTTGCGGCTTCTTTCAGGGTACGATTCTTCCGTTCAGCAACACCGTTTGGCTGTGGTGTTCTTACTGAGGATAACTGATGTTGAATACCTTTTGAGGTACAATATTCAGTTATGTACTGGTTTACAAACTCAGTACCATGGTCTGTCCTTATGACTTTTACCTTGTCATTTTTCATGACTTCAAGCTTATTCAGCAAGTTAGGTATTTCAGTCTTGGTTTCAGATTTGTGCTTGATGAATACTACCCAAGTGAATCTTGAATAGTCATCTACCACGAATAGACCATACTTCTTACCAGCATAGCTTGTTGAAGAAGATTCAAACAAGTCCATGTGCAAGAGTTGTAAAGGTTTTGTAGTTGACGGTACTGCCTTGTTCTTGAAAGAAGATTTGGTTTGCTTTCCTTGCTGACATGCATTGCAAACACCATCCTTCTTAAAAGTAACCCTAGGTAATCCAACTACAAGTGCCTTTTTAGATAGCTTATTCAGCGTCTTGAAGTTTAGATGACTTGTTCGTTTATGCCATAACCATGCTTTTTCAGCAAGGCAATCATGATCTGAGACAAGGCATTTTTCAACAATTGCTGAAGACCAATCAACGGTGTACAAGCCTCCTGATCTTGCAATCATAATTACCTTTTTAGTCTCGAAATCTATAAGTTTAAATTCATCACTTTTAATTTCGATGAAGTATCCTTTGTCAGCAAACTGACTCATGCTGAAAAGGTTAAACTTAAGATTTTTGACATAAAGAACTCCAGTAATGGTTATGCATCCTAACTTCACATCACCATAGCCTTTTGTAGAACCGGAGCCTCCACCAGCAAACCTTATTGTTGGACCTTTAGACCACCGTCTATAGTTTATAAGGTTATTCTTGTTGCCCGTCATGTGCTTTCCACAACCACTATCAAAGTGCCAGATTGCATCGTTTGTCTCCGTGGCTGAAGTCTGCACAATCAAGAGCAAACGAGTTAATTATCCAATGATGGATGTCCATTAACATGTTCAAGAATGCGTCCAGTGGAAACCCAAGTCGTAAGTTTTTCAACTTTGACTTGTTTTCTACTTGCCGAGGAACTAGGAGGTTTTGAGCTGAAAGACTTTTGACTTGTGCTGGTCAAATACACTTTCTGATGTGGTGTCTTGCTTTGTTGACCTTTTTGCTGAACATACTTTTCAGTAAGTTCTTTTCTAGCAAGGTTCCTTCTAGTCCTAGCATTGAGAGTCTTTTCAGAACTCTTAGGCTTGATTTTATTCATCTCTTTGAAGTATCTTTGCTGACTTAGCTTATACTCATGAAAGAGTTGACTTTGCTTGGTTTTGAAACCGAGTCCACTTTTCGGAGAATGCTGAGCTTTAGCTTAAGCAACCTTACTTGATTCAGGTTTGTCAGCAAAGGACTTCTGGTTACTTTTAGTAATCTTGCCTTTAGACTTAACAACTTGCTTTTCAGCAACTTGTTTGGCGGAATGCTTCACAGCATTCTTCTTCTTTCCAGTTTGCTTCTCAGCAACCTGTTTTCCTTTTAAAGTCTTGTTACTTTGAGTAGCAACAGCGGGCTTTATGGTCATAGGTACTTGATTGCATGTTTCAGAAACCTTAGTTTGACCAAACTGATAGATTTCTGGTAGACTACTATCAGTAGCACGTACAAAGGAGATAGGTGATTTATCTTTTCTCAAGATTTCTACGTTATCACCTTCGTACGTTGCTCCTAAACCTTCTTTTTGAGATGGATCTCTCAAATAAGAGTTAGTTCAGTCAGCGTATTACTTGCTTCCACATAGGATTTGAAATTGATTTTCATCTTTTTCATTTCTTGGATTTCAGCAAGTAACTTTAGAATTGAGTACTGATATTCTTCCAATTCTAATGCCATCTGAGAGTTTTTCTCTGCAGCCTCAGCAATCAACTTCTTAAGACGCCTTATTTCAGCATCCTTTTCTTCTGTCTCTTCCTTCAGCAAGACATACTTTTCAGTAGTCTGCTTGGTCAGAGTTTCAGCAATTTGTAGTTTCTCTTGCTGTTTGCTGAGAGTTTTCTCAAATCTTTCGATTTCTCCTTGAATCATGTCAAGGTCAATCTCGTCTTCACTTTCTGAGTCTGAGTCAGAGGTAGGGTTGTTTACCTGACCGGCCATGAGGCAGAATTCGTAGTTAGACACATGTAGATAAGCTTCCATAGCTATTCCACAAACTTTTTTGCCAATCTCCACGTCTAGAGTGGCTTCTTCATCGTCGGTGTCTGAACTTTCATCCTCACTGTCTTCGGAGCTAGTATCAATACACAATGCATCGATTTTTGCTTGAAGCTTCTTCTTTTCTTCAGCAATAAAAGCTCTTTTGAACTTCTTCTTCTTTTCAGCAGATTTGCCTTTCAGCAATGGGCAATTAGCTTTGAAGTGTCCAGGCTTTTTGCAGTAAAAGCATAGATCATTTCCAACTGCTGGTTCTTCTGATGAAGTAGCTTGCTGAGCTTGCTTGTTCAGCGAGCTAGTCTTATTCTTGTACTTATGGTAATTGTTACCAAGATGCTTTTTCAGCTTCTCTTTTGCTTTTCGCCTTTCAAGTTCCTTATTGATGAATTTCTTCATGTTTTTAACAACTAAAGCGTTTTCATCAGCAGGCTCTTTATCATTCTTCTTTTCAGAAGATGACGGCTTTACAGCAAGAGCAATGTTTTGCGATTTTTCAGCAAACACATTTTCACTTTGCTTTGTCTCATAATTGACAGTAGCAAGATGAGAGAACAACTCCGTTGGTGTAATGTCTGGTATTCCTTGATTATAATAGAAATTCTGAGTGTGGATCCATTCTTGATTCAGACTTCTGATGATAGTTTTCACTTTCTCAGAATCTGAGTAGAGGTTTCCAACACCCAAGGCTGCCATTTCACTAACAAGAGTTGTGAATCTGAAATCCAAGTCTTCCAGTGACTCGTTTGTACTTTGCTTAAAGTTTTGAAACTTCAATTTAAGTACTTCAAGTTTGTTTTCTTTGGTTTTGTCAGATCCAGCACAAAGATCTTGAACCATTTTCCAAGCTTCCTTTGCAGTCTTAGCACCCCACAGTTTGCACTGTATGGTATCCGGAGTTGATCGAATGATGATATTTCTTGCTTGGCCATCAAGACGGAATCTCTTAGCTTCGTCAGAAGTCCATTCCTCTCTTGGCTTTGGCACAACCGTATCTGATGGTTCGCCTAGGATAGTTTCCTTTCCAGCTTCAGTGGTCTTGTGAGGAAAACTCCTTTCAATCTTAGTGATCTTGATAGGTCCATCATTAATGACGGTGACCATCTCATCACTAATGGCCTCAAGATGTAGCATCATGTTGTTTCGCCATTTCTCGTAATTTTCCAGCTTCAGCAAGGGAGCATCACCTAAAGACACCTTGTCAGCAAAACACTACCAAACTGATCAAGTGAGAGTGATTTACGGAAAGCACCTAAGGGGATCTAGGTTCAGTGCTGAAGGTTAAAGAACCTGGCTCTGATACAACTTGTTGGTCCCTTTAAACAACAAGAAAAGACTAGAGGGGGGGGTGAATAGTCTTTTCAAACTTTCTTCGTTTAAAAACTTTCTCAGCAAGTGCTTATTATTTTTCAATAATGAGTTTGCTGATACTTAACTTTTCTCAGCAAGCGTAAGTTACTTTTCAGTAGCTTGGTGTGCTGATACTTAAAATCAGAGAGCGGAGGTCTTTGATACAATAAGTGTTTTTTCAGTAAGTAAAGGTTTCAGCAAGTGATGTGAGTGACTGTGTACAGACATATATAATTTGCTGAAAGATAAGTACAGTAAGTAAATCACACAAACACTTTTATAGTGGTATCTGAGAGTGGCGTAATCTCTCAACTAATCCACTTTGTCCTTTCTAGGACTGAATCCACTAAGATGTGATTGAGGTTCCTTACAATCTCCTATCTAGAGCGATTCAACAGAAACCAAAGCACACTTACTTCGTCTCCAACCTAATCTAGAGAATGTAACCTTGTTCTCCACCAAACTTGGTACTTTTAATTAGCAAAACTATGCTCGATTAAGTTCCCCCTGAATATCACGCCTGAAAGGGTGTATTTTCAGTTAGAGAATTTTGGGTGAGATAACTTAATTATAACTTATTCAGTTACAACAAGTAATCTAAGAAACACAACTTTGAATACTTTGCAGTAAACAAGTTTGATTGTTTCTGGTGTCAAGACTTGTTCTTGTTCGAAAGAAAGAACACTTAACTAATTTCTTAGCCGAGTTTGTTCTACTTCTTCAGAAGTAGCTTTTTCAAGCTTTAAGTCTTGGAACGGATCAATGGCAGTAGAGAGTTTGAAGGTATGTGAGTTTTAATCACAAGTGAGAGTTTGATCACGTTGTTGACACACTTCAACTCTTCGCCAGATGACCTCTATTTATAGTGCAAGTAAGGAGCCGTTTGAATTTTAAATTCTAAGGCTTTTGTTCCTTGAAATGTCACTATCTTGCTTTTTGTACTTTCAGCAGCGTCCTTGTTTGTCTTCTAGTCTTCATGTCCTTCGTGTGTAAGCTTTTGCATTAAATGCATATTTGAATAGAATTCAAACAGTAACATTGGAGCGCAAAATCACGTACTTTCAGCAAGAGGTCACATATGTTCCATCAGCAAGTGGTCAGTCTCAGTTTCAGCAAGCACAACCTACTTTGTCTTTCAGATTTTCACTTATGCAATGTTGTTGCTGAAGTTTCCACTTTCTGAGCAACACGTGCCTTTGTAGATACCAGTTTTCAGCAATCTTCTAGTCTTCAGATCTTCGAATTCTTCAAGTCTTCAGATCTTCAAAAGTCTTCAAGATTCTGAGTGGTTTCTAAATGCTTCAATAGTTTGTTTGTAAAAACAAAGTACATCGTCAGCAAATGCTTCAATAGGTTATTTCTTTCAGAAAATAAGATACATCATAAGCTTCAGCATCAATAAGTTATTTTCTTTTCAGAAAATAAAATACATCATCTGCGGTAAAAACCTTCTTAACTAACACCTAATCTAAGTCATCAGCAAACGTTCCGCTTTTACAATGTCCTTAAAATTCTAAATTTCTATGGACCTTAAGAGTACTAGTTACTGGACTTTCCTTAATTTAGCATGGTTAATTGCTCATCAAAATTACAAGTTTCCTAACACAAACTAATATATGTATATCATCATCACACCTATTCATTTCAATGAAAAACAAACTCTTATGTGTGTTCAGTCAAATACAATCAGTTCGATTAAATGCTGGGGAGAGTTTTCTATGGGACCTAACCAATGTATCACTCTCAGGTCGATAGTAAGCATATACTATTAGTTAGGGCCCAAGAAAAATCTTACCAACACACAGAAATCGATTATAATAGCATCATCACACTTAATAGCTTATATAACATAATTAAAATAATTAACATAATTATAATTATCAGAACTAAGTAGGCAGAATTTTAATCTTTTTAATTAATCAAACTTAATCCAACTTAATTCAAAATTTAACAAAATATTAAGCAAATTTAACATATTAAGCATGAATATAATAACATGAAAACAGAACTAACTTAAGCAATTTAACAGAACTAACTTAAAGCAAATTTAACATGCATATTAAGCATGAATAACCAATTTAATATGAATAAGGTATTAACATGAATATTATGATATTCAATTCCATTTAACATGAATATTACATGAATATTAACCAATTTACAGTTAAAAATTAGGGTTAATTTGGGGTTGTTCAAATCAAATGTTGGATTTAGGCTAGAATATTATGATATTCAATTAACAGCAACATAATCATAATAAATTACAGTATAACTATAATAAATTAATACTAAATTATAGAATTATATTAAATTTCAGTTAACATAATCAATTAACAAGCATCTAGTTAATTCTAACTAATTTAAAAAATTACAGAATAAATTTAAAAATAAAATATTTAAACTGATTGTTGCTATACAACATATATAATTTACAATTTTACAACTTAAATAATCATAATTACGAAAAAAACAAAAAGGCCCAAAAAATTAGGGTTAGGGTTCTAACCTTTTTTGGGTACGGTACAGATTGAATCGGAGAGGCGAAGCGGGCGATCTACCAATTCAGCAAAAGAGAAGAATTAAGACAAGAAATTGAAATTGACAATGAATTTCAAATTTAGAAGATATGATGAGAGGAATGAATTTACCTATTGGACAGAGATCGGGAGGAGAAGATCGAGGAGGCAGTGTCGGCTCCGGTAGTGGCAGTGGTGGACGGTGGTGGCTCCGACGTGGTGGAGATGTTTATGGTTTGAATTGGGGGAGAAATGGAGAATGAAGAAGAGAATGAGAAGTCGTGGTGGTTGTGATGTGGTGGTGGTGGCGTGGGTGGAGCCAACGTGGTGGTGGTGGTAGTTTTCTCATATGGGAGGAGGAGAAGGAGAAGAAGGAGATTAGGGTTAGGAGAAGAAGGGAAATGATTTGGGTAAGACGATCGAAACCGTCTGTATCTGAGAAACATAGCGACGGATAGGCCATCCGTCGCTATTTGTTTATTTATTTTTTTATCCATTTATTTTATTTTGGTCAACAGACAGTTAGTGACGGATAGATTTATCCGTCGCTAAATTAGCGACGGATAGAGCTAATCCGTTGTTACGTTGATGCCGGATTGACTCTTTCCAATGACGAACTGAGCTTAGAGCGCAGTTCGTCCTTGTCCGTCGCTAATGGTAGCGATCCGTCGCTATTTAGCGATGGATACCGTCCGTAGCTACTATTCCGTCGCTAAATGGTTGTTTTCTTGTAGTGATTATGGATCCCAATAAAACCTATCGTATTACGAATTCATTCATGCATAAACGCACAACGTGAAGTCTTGATATGGGGCTCGTATGCGAGTTGGTTTCACTGCCCTCATTCGAGAGTTCTTTTAGAACCTCTCTCTTATATGAAATGGAGCTCAAAGAAAGCCAAAACCAAGAACGGAAAGGGAATTCCACTCAAAAATTCTTTCTTCTTTTCATTAAAGCCTGCAGTTGAACTTCTTCCTCATGGGGGTTAGTTTTTTTGAAAAGTAGCCATGTGTTGCTACATCAGAAGGGGAAAATTTGTTACGACCTAATATTTTGATGAACAAACACATGTAACGCTATTGAGTACAAAACAAGGCTTGTTAAAGAACTCTTAAATTCTAATTTGGATATTTTTAAAAGAGCGAGCTTGCTATCTATTAGACTTAGTGACCTTTATAGAATGTTAGGGTATTATTCCTT
Source organism: Plantago ovata (assembly GCA_028274465.1). Lineage (NCBI taxonomy): Eukaryota > Viridiplantae > Streptophyta > Magnoliopsida > Lamiales > Plantaginaceae > Plantago > Plantago ovata. The sequence goes on from CM051458.1 coordinate 49,532,788, forward strand.
GTAAGTTTTAGGAAAAATTACACTATGCATCCTTTGTTAGTGACCGACCTTTTGTTTTTATCCCTGATAGTCGTCAAAATTACATCTAGCCCCATTTTTCCAAAAAGCGTTGACTGAATTATAATTTACTTTTCATTATATTTCATACAAACACGCGCTTAACTTATATTCAATTTCATTTTCCTTCCTATTTTTTCTTATCATTTATTTTTTCCTTTTTCTCTTCAAAATGCGGTTCCGCAACTCCAATCGGAGCTTGGAAGCTCTGATTAACTCCAATCGGAGCTAGAAGCTCCAATCTCTAAATAGCTCCAGGCAACAGCTCCGACCGGACTTGAGCTTTTAACAGAGATCGAAGATCTTTTTTTTTCAATTTTATTCTTACTTTTTAAAATTTATTTTGACTTTTGTTTAAATGTAAATTTAGTAGAGACTTATTTTTCAATAACTTTTAGATCATTTTGATATTTAGCTAAGTTATGGGGGTTAATTTTAAATAGTTTATAGTCAATTTTGTAAATTAATAAAATTTAGAATCAAATGTGTAATGAAAGGAAATTGAGGGTGTTTGGCTATGGAGGAAATCTGAAATTTGAGTGAGGGCGAATTGGTACTTTCCAGCTCTTAGTTCGCAGAAAGTCAAGATTGTGGGCTAAATATAATTACGTTTATCTTAAACTAAGATGGAGTTTGGATGAAAACTTAAATCTAAGAGTGATAAAAATGTAATGATAAAATCTATAAGGGGGTATAGATGCAATTTCCCCTAATTTTCATTTTGAAGATCTTTCTTCAAGGAGCCACCCATCACCAAGGTGATTAAGATTAGACTAGACAAAATTCATCTGAATCCGAAAGCCGATCCAATCCGATCCGAATCCGAAGTTTCATCCCATAATTTTCGGTCAAACATCCAAACTTTGACCTGAAATCCAAACTGAAGCACCCAATAATTTTTTAGCCGAATTAAACAATCCGAAATCATCCGAATAAATTCAATCCGAAGTTCATCCGATCCAAATTAAATGTGACCCGAACTCTTTCAATTTGAAATGACCCGAATAATTATTTTCATTTTAAAAAAATATTTCATATATAAGTAACTTATAATTAACATTTTGAAGTTGTAATATTTCATATATTTTCATTATAAAAATAATTTTGCGTTTAAATACTCAATCAACACAGAATCCGAATTGGCTCGCTCTAATTGATCTGACCCAAGTTCCAATCCGAAATATTTTGAAATTTATAATCTGAACAACATCCGAATCCGAAAAAATCTGGAATCCGAACACATCTGAATCCGACCCGATCCGAAGTCATCTGAAACAAGCTTACTCACCAGAAATCACCCGATCTGAATCTGATCCGATCCAACAGTTTGCCACCTCTAATTAAGATTGAAGACAAGATCAAGTTGGAGAAAGTAAACTAAAAGTATTTATACAAGAAATGGTTTTTATTATTTTATTATTTCAATTATTAATGTTATATAAATTATGTGACTTTCCTTATTTTAATAAGAAAGATAGAGAGAGTAAAAGGAAGAGATGGTTTGTCACTAATAATTATTGCACTTTTTTTTTTTTGAGCAAGAAATTACTTTCCAGTACCAAAACAATCAAAGTGTACATGCCGATCACAGGGGATCCAGGCCTCTTAACAAACCACACACCGCTGATCAAAAAACATAACAAGTAATATACACACTTTTAACTACCAAGTCCATCACAGAAGTTTCTCAAACCAGAATGGGACATAGCACGAGTCCGAACAATATCAATGACCTTAATACTACAGGTTACAATCAAATGGGCGTTGTGAAAAGATTGCATCATTTCCCTCCAGCCAAACCATATAGAAAGTTTCAGCAGCAACCATCTTCAACATTCTGCTTCTAATACTTTTTCCTTTACGGTTGATCATCAAGCAACGCATTTCTTCAGTCCAGCTACCCGGGGTCCTTATAATACCCATCCAAGCAAGGAATTCCTTCCAAACCATGCTAGTAGTGGTGCATTTATAGAAAATATGATCCAGACTCTCACCTTCATCACAAAAAGCACAACCATCATCGTTAATCATGCCAAACTTTTTTAGTTTGTCTTTAGCGGGCATTCGTCCTTGGCAACCTAGCCAGAGTAGGAAAGTGGGTCAAGGCCGTGCGTTATTACCAAAACATAACTTTCTCCAGGGAACAACAACCTTATACCTCTCACCCCCTATAAACCTTTGTTGTAACTAGCTTACCGGTTCTTGTAGCTTCCTGCCAACCTTCGGTGCCAAAGACAACATCTTTATGCTTAAACATGGATTTAAGAATCCATGAACAATTAAGTGAAGGCTGATAGGACATAACATTTGAATTCTTGATGTAATAGCAATGGGTCCACCGTACCCACAATTTTTCTGCTTTAGAAGCTAGATTCCAAAGTAATTTAGCAACTGTAGCTTTATTCCACTCATCCAAAGCAATGACATTAAGCCCTCCTTCATTCTTAGCATCACAAACATGCTCCCAAGCCACCGGGGCCTTTCTACTCAATTCACCCTTACCCGTCCATAATAAAGTACGACACATCGCTTCTATATGCTGCAAAAAAAATTTTGGAAGTGGAAAAACCTGCAACCATTAGCAATGGAGAACATAACACTATGGATCAATTGCAAACGCCAAGCATAACTCAATAATCTGCTGGTCCAGTGCGTAATCCGCCCCCAAATCTTGTCTATCAAAGGGTCACAGGTCGCAACAGAGAGTTTCATGCTATCTAGAGGTACTCCTAGATATTTTACGGGGAGACTACCAGCCGTAATTCCAGTGATGGCCAGAATTTGCCTCTGTACCTCCTCCCCAACTCCACCAAAGAAGACTTTGCACTTCGTCGAACTAGCACATAACCCCTAGCTTTAGAAAATTGTTGGAATTTTTCCACCATAAGAAAAACTGAACCCACATCACCTCTACTCATCAACATAAGATCGTCGGCGAAACAAAGATTGGTAATGCCAAGCAATTCACTCTTAGGATGAAAATTGAAATCCGGTTGATTTTGAAGCTCTTGTAAAACCCTATGTAAATATTCCATGATGAGGACAAACAAGAATGGAGATATGGGATCACCTTGGCGAAGCTCCCGATTAGCTTTCAAAATCCCACTCGGATTACCATTAATGGAAATTCAGTAAGAAACAGTGGTCACACAAAGAAGAACCCGCTCTACATATTGATTTGGGAAACCAAGCTCCAACATGATCTTTTCAAGCGTATGCCACTCAACGTATCATAAGCCTTTTGTATATCCATTTGGATCATACACCTTGGCGATACACCTTTCCTACCGTACCCTCTCACCAATTCTTGACCTAGGATAATATTGTCATGAATGACTTTGCCGGGGAGGAAAGAGGATTGGCTATCATCTACCACGGTATTAATCACCAATGCCAACCTATTAGTGAGGATTGTTTAGATGATTTTAAGGATTGTAGTGCAGCAACATATTGGCCTCATACCCTTAACCGTCTTACACTCCGATGTTTTCGGGATAAGAGTGACCAACGTACAATTCACTGCTTTATACAGTTTTTTCTCCACAAAGAACTCTTGACTGCAGCCACAACATCAGTTTTGACAATGAACCAAGCCTTTTTAAAGAACAAGGCATTAAAACCATCCATCCTCGGTGCCTTTGTAACAACAAAACCTTTCAAGGAAGCCCAAACTTCAGTCTCTTCTACTCGTGAGATAAGTTCTAAAGCCATGTCTCTAGGTAATTGTTAACCCCTTCTCATGGTTGGCTCAGTCAAATTTTCTGCAGCCTGACCAACAAGAGTCGAGTAGAACTGCGAAACCTCATGTTGAATCTGTTCTTGCGTACACAACTTTCTCCCATCAAGTGCAGTGAGGTATTAAAATTATTGCACTTTTAATACTACTAAAAGTGAGGGGAAAGTACACGGGAATCAGTATAGTAATACTAAAAAAATCTAAAACTACTTATATTTAAGCATAAGATCAAAAGTCTAAAACTACCTATAAAAAAACGGAGGGAGTACTATCTCAGAACACCTCATAAAATATATTCTAATACCTCTTTGAATAAGAGAAGACTTTAGAAGGGTCAGTCTACTAGAAAAGGAAATTTTCAATACAACATTACAGCTCTCTGAAGGAAAGTCTCTGATATCTGAGTAACCAATTCTTTTAAATGACTCACTAAATAAGTAATGATCACTGCAAGCTTACTAGCCATTGTCTATTTGAAAAAAAAAAAAGGAGTAATCACCAAATAGTACGATGCATTTAATGCATCTGAGCATTCTAACTTGCTTTTTGATTAGAAGCAAACAAAACAGCTCAACAAACTATTTCAGTGGTACCGGTGTGAGTGACATGACATAGATTTGGATTTCCAGTCCAACAGATTCAAAACACTACAAGAAAACAACTTTTTAGCGACGGATGACCGTCGCTAAAAGAGCCCGATCCGTCGCTATATGGATTTAGCGACGGATGCCCCGTCGCAAAAGGTGGCGTCGCTAATCCAAAAAGCGACGGATGAGCTTATCCGTCTCTAAATTTAGAGACGGATAAACTTATCCGTCGCAAATTTAGCGTTGACCGGGCAGCCCACGGTTTCTTCACTTTAGCGACGGATAAGCTATTTGTCTCTAAATTTAGAGACGTATAAGCTCATCCGTCTCTAAATCTGATTTTTTATTAAAAAAAAAATTCTGTTTCTTTTAATTTATTTAATTCACCTACAATATAATAAAATATAAAAATATAATTTTTTAAATGCAATAAGGGGTGATGCGAGAATCGAACTCACGACCTATCGCATTTCGCGAGAATCATACCACTAGACCAAACACCCATAGCAATTCTCAAGGATTACATGTAAGCTACAAGAATCACGCAATCCATAGTACATGAAAGTTACAAAGAAATCATCTCAATCTTTAGGAGTCCATGACACTAATCTATAACATTCACTGGAATAACGACAAAGACCTACATCTATTCTCCAAATATTAATTACAACCATCAGAACACCCCTGTTCAATGCTATCCAAACTACTACGAACTATTGAGTTAAGCATTATAGGTTGCTCGCATTATTATCTAAACTTTTGACATTAATATACAATGGATCTAATAACTCACAAACAAGATACATCCTGAAAATTTAATTCAACCAATACACATACACAAAAGTAGAACTAGCTTTAACACACAGAAAGAACTTTGATGATCAATTACATTATAACTAGTAGTATCATATTGGTAGAAGTTAAGAACAATGCCGAAAATAACTAACAAGTGAATAAAGTACCTTAAGCTCATTCATTGATTTGACGGGGCCAGTCATAGCATCTACATCATCTTCATCCTCAGACCAAGCTACCATCTCCTCCTCATCAGACATCATAATCTCCTCTTCTTCCATATCCATCTCCACCTCTACTCTGCCAACCTTTTTCTTGGCTTTCTTCTCAACTACTTCATCGTCGTCATCACTACTAGACGACGAGGAAGATGAAGATGAACCTGAACTTTACGACTCCGAATCACTCTCACTTTCACTCTCGTCATCTTCATCACTGCCACTTCCAATAACACCACTAACATCCCCACAGCAAATATGGCGCGGGTAAGGACTGTAGCACAAGTTGTACCTAAACACAAAGTTGAACATATAATATTAAAGAAAACCATCGCACAACCTGGAACTAACCTGATAAATCCAACTACTTAAAAGAACATTGAACTTACCATCACCAGCAACATCATTTGTGGCATTTGCAACCTGCTTTACTAGGCTAGCACCAATATTCTTCACTTTGTCCTTGAATTCAATGCTTTTTTGCGACTGTAACACCATCCTTCGTCACTTTAGGGGCTCCCCAACTTTGCTCAATCACCACGGTACGCCCCTATTATTATCATAATAAGAAACCATTCACACAACTATCAGCATCACATTACCAAATGTTAAACATCAGCATATTACCAAAATCTTTGAAAAGCTTTCTAGTCCATTATAACAGTGAATAACATAATCAATAAAACCTAGATTAAGAGAGGTAAAATTTCAATTATGTATTAAGGGTAAATAGGTATGGGATATGGAAGCTTTCTTTGATGCAGTACTAATCTAATCAGACAAACAAGCATATGAATCTAAAATTAGCAGATCACCACAAACAACAGCTAGATATGGCAGCCATATACATCTCATAGCCTTGCATAAGAAAAACACTAATCATAAGGCAGTCTCACAAACATTTATCAACCAAACATAAACATAGATAATCAATAACTAACAGACTAACAATTGACAGTAAAGTTTAGCTTAATCTCGAGCTGATACAACAACTTAACAACAAAATCAAGCAGCAGCATTGAAACACGATTAGTACCTTAGGGCCCATGGTGACTTTCACGGCATCAGCAAGCTCTTCGACGGTGGGTGGTGGGTTGGGATAGAGGTGGAGAGAGAAACACCGGAGAAACCATTACCACTCTCACTCCTGTTATGACCGGAAAACGACGTCGGAGCAGCAAATCGGAAACCTAGATCATCATCCTCCTCGTCCTCCTCATCATTATTCGACTTGATCGCCATCACCTTGGCCAGCCACTGGGCCGCCGCCTTGGCGGCAACGTTCTGCGTCCGTTTAATACTCGACATTCTGGTAGTAGCCGGCGGCAGCCTGGCGCGAGGGTGAGCCGGAGAACCAACCGGAGACGACGAAGCGGTGCTGGATCCGCCGCTCCATTAGCGAGCGTAGACCAGACTCTCGGTCCTGTTCCGGTTCATGGAAGCGGAGATTTCGGTGTAGATAGAGAGAAAGAAAGAAAATGGAGAAACAATCAGATCTAGATCTGATCTTATCTTTTTTTTTTTTCTTTTTTTAACTTTAGCGACGGATAAGCACCGATCCGTCTCTATATTTATTTAATGATTTTTATTTTTTTTAATTAAAAAATGGTCAACTCATATAGAGACGGATAAGCTTATCCGTCTCTAAATTTTGCGACGGATAAACCTTTTCGTCGCAAATTTAGCGACGGATAAACTCATCCGTCACTAATTACCGGTTAGATTTGTATTCGTCGTTAAAATCACCGATCCGTTGCTATTTTGCGACGGATCGAATCCGTCGCTATTAATCCGTCTCTATTTGGCTGTTTTCTTGTAGTGAAATTCAAACGCCACATGTTTTCACTATAAATACTAGGACTTAGAAGTTAGAATTTGAACAATATATACCAATTACTCACAAGACCAACACAACCTTCGATCAAGCATTCAAATCTTCAAGTGTTCAAGATCTCAAAAAGCCTTCTTTTGTTGTGAAAAAAACGCTTTCTGATCTAATTTATTGGTATCAAACTTGACAAATGCTTTGTGAAGCAGTTGAACAGTTGATCTTAATTTGCAACCACATCAATGGTCATTCACTAATTCTCCTACACATTGCAAGGAAGATCATACCTACTCTGCATAAGAGTAGTGCGGTTGATCATTCCACCTTTCTAGGAAGGAGCAACAAAGTTTCTAAGTGTAGAAAATAACTCATAACACACACTTTTAAATCACACTCGATGTGTAACAAAGGATAAGGAAGATTCCTAAACTTAATTGGACTATTCTAAATCTGGGAATTTAAGGAAAACCCCTAGTTTGTTACAAAGCTTGGGAAGTTTTGTGGTTAGGAAATTCAGCTAGAGATAGGACTTTGTAAGGGACAAGTCGACTAGTTGAGGATTACGCCACCACCATCGGATACAACTATAAACTGGTGTTGCACTTACTTTCACAAGCTATCTGTCTATCTATGTTTACTTGTTTTATAGGTTAGTGGATAGTTTTTCTAGCACTTATACAAAATCTTCCGATCTCTGAATCTAAGTACGAGATATCTAAGAAATATTGTTAGACTAAATAAATTTTAAAGATTATTCACATCCCCCATTATTTTAACCTTTCTGTCTAAAGGACCAACACAATGAGGAATACCGTTTTTATCCAACATTTCAATCCTCTTCATAATACTAACATAATACTAAGGCCAAAAACAAAAATCAGTTCTATTTAGTTAGTCCATTCAGATTATGAGCACTTAGTTCACGTTCATACATTTCATTTCAGTTCATACTAGTACATACCCGTTGTGATGCCACGGTATGATATAATTCTCAACTTATATAAATTAATAAAAAGAATTATTCAATATAAGAGGATAAATAAGTTATCAAATGAATAATATTTTTAAAACGCACATAGATGTATCAATGCCACGGTACAATATACTTCTAACTTATAAGATTTCAATAAATAGAAAGGTGATTCGATTGTAAGAGTATAACAAAAATTAATAAATCAATAATATTATAAAATATAAAATAAAAGTCAACTACCAAAAACATAGATGTTACAAATGTTAAAAAACGCGATTAGCAAGTTCACCCGACAGACCATTATTCGGTGACAGTATTACAGACGATCCAGGTTTCGTTACCGGTCGATCTTCTGCATGACCGGTCAATCTTCTGCATGACGTAATAACATAAATTGTTTACAAAATAATATTAGAATAACAATATATCGAGTAATTCCAATTTTATAACAATTATAATAACATATAGATATCCAAGTAAAACATACAATACATTATAACTAGTAAATGAATAAATTACACACAAAAAGCCATTTTTTGACCTGTCGCGAATTAAGGAGAATTGACACTCGCGAACTAAGTGCAACCGGCGAATTACCTATCTATAAAAGGGCTGGAACCCTAGGACCTTTCCCCATTTGAGCCGACACACAAATTCTGCCTCCTTCTCCGTTTTCTCCTTTCGGAAATGTTACCCGATTTGAGCCGACATAATCTGCTCGTCTTCTTCCGATCTCCTCCGACATTCCCAAATCTCCGTTTTTCATCTTTCTCATCCGAATCGTTCTTCTCATCCAAATCGGCGCCGGCTTCTCCATTCTAATCTCTCCGATCAATTTATCATCTTGTATTCATTCCAATATAGATTAAGATATCTCTTTCCATCAGCCATGAAAAATCCAAAATCAAGTCGACTATTTTGTGAAGAATCGACGATGACAATGCCATCAGGTGAATCGATCTACTCTCGAATCTATGTTGGTAAGTATATCACTACACTTCTATTTATTTTTTTCATATATCTCCCATATTTATTAACTAAATCTTAACTTTTATTTGTGAATTTCACGCCTCCGTTTTTTGGCATCCATTCATCTCAAGTATCGTCGGAAATCTCTAACGGTGAGTTACCCAATCCATTTGATAATTTATTCGATAACGAATCCATATATAAGTTCTCAAATTTGATTAATCCCTCTGCGTTTATTGTAATGAGGTATATCGTGGCTTAATGTTGAATGAGATTTCATTTTTTCCACGAGCTTACAACAGATTCAAACACTGATCTGGTGAGTGCTACATCTTACTATAATCTTTAAAGTTGTTGACCAATTTATTTTGTTGATATGCATAGTTAGAAGACTTATGAAGAAGCATAGTATAGAGTACCGTAAAATAAATTGTGTCCGACTACAATGACATAAATTTCATTAGTAAATTTCATTATAAATGTATTCTTAGTACTCGGTTAATAAAATCTATAGTAAAATGAGAATGAAATATTGAGCATACATAAACTGTTTTGTCTATCTGTAAATTGGTTAGTGTTCGTCAACTTGTATTTTTCGATTATCATTTTTCTAATATCCGTAAATTATTTTTCTTGCATTTTTCGATTATCATTCTGATTTATGATTTGTATTTTTTATGCGAGGTGTTTGAAAATGAAAAGTTAAAGCTATGGGAGTCACATAAGAAAATAAAAGTGATGATGATTATGCCGTGGCAAATCAGGTTCGGCTCTGAATTTGACTCTCGATCTTTCATGTTTTTATTAAAATCCATAGCTTTATGCTTAATCAATATATACTTAATCTCGGTCTAAATTGTGTTTGACTGAACATTCTTTACTAAATATAAAATATTGATTAAAATAATTATATTTTATAAACTAATGATTTGGCAGTAATAATGTGTTATGATTGTCTAAGTTAAAAATGTTATATTTGGCGGAACACAAACAGTATATATAAATTATAACATCATATTTAACATATCATATTACTTCAAATTTTATATAACGCAGGACGGTGCAAAATTAAGTAATGATTTTGGTGTTTTCTGCTTCACAAGTCTAAAATCAAGACTTGCGAAGCCAGAAAACACAAAATTCATTAATTACATTTCACAGTTCTGTAGCTGTATACTCATAGCAAATGTTGTAGCATACTTAGTCCTTTTTATGGCCACCATTGGAGGAGCTCTGTAGTAATAGGCGGACCTTCTCAAATGGTGTACATAAAACATAGTTAATAAGGTTTGAAACTACTGAACACAACTACATCCTTAAATCCTTTCCCTCATTTTTGTGGTTCTGCGTTTCGACTCACTATCCGTGAAGGTACCATTACATTCCAGTAGAGGTCCTTGTCACGTATAGTGATTCGGATCGCCGGGCCACAAATTATGACGGAATGGAAACAATATCACTTGCAATTTAATAAGGTTTGCACGTAATAAAAGTACAAACACACTACCCCAACCAGCACCGTCTGCACTTACTTCAAGAGCAGGCGGTGTCGCTTGGGGGAGTGTGCTTGTACTTTGATTATCATGTAAACAATAATTGTAAGTGTAATGGTGTACATCAAACATAGTTAATAAGGTTTGAATTTACTGATCACAACTATATCCTTAAACCCTTTTCATCATTTTGCAGAACACACCTCCAATATATAATTTCTCTCATAATGTTGTTTATCTCATATTGTATAAATTTCCATTATCTTTGGTGGTCCTGCGTTGCGACTCATTATCATCGACAGGCACCATTACATCTAGGTAACGGACCCTGTCAATTATAATGAGTCGGATCATCTGGCCAACAAATATAATGGAATAGATTTTTAATTTAAAGTCTAATATGATTTGCATAAAATAAAATTTAAAAACACACTTTCCCACGTGTGCCATTGAACGGGGCAAATAGAATGTGTCTTGCATAAATTGTGTGATGATGCATAAATTGTGTGATGATGACAGCTTCAAAATCCTTCAACTGAGACAATGCCGCCAGCTGGCCTCAGAGTTATTATTATAGTCTGACTAAGACAAAGTCACAACAATATTACCTCTGGGGCCAGCTGCCGGGATTTCTCAAAGAGATTGAATTGTCTGAACACCACTACTTCATCAATTTTGTATAAAGTTCATGTTATGGTTAACCAAAGTGTGTCATGTTATAAATTGTGTGATGATGAACAATTTTCAATCTTTGCATTAAGATAATGCTGCCCGCTGACCTCAGAGTCAATATTATAGTGTGACTAAGAAATAACACGTTAATATTACCTCTGGGGATAGCTGGCAGGATTATCTAAAACGGTGAGATTGAATTGTCTGAACACTACTATTTCTCTATACATTCTTTCTCTATATATTTCTCACATTATTACTTTCACCAATTCTTTTCTGCTATTTCTCTATACACTTCACTATTTATAATATTTCTCTATACACTATTTCTCATTAAGTATTCATTACTGAAAGTATATGTGATGATGAAAATAGTAATGTCTAATGTCATTTTTATACCACTCCTTTGACGATGAATTAAATTGTGTGATGATGCATAAATTGTGTGATGATGACAGCTTCAAAATCCTTCAACTGAGACAATGCCACCAGCTGGCCTCAGAGTTATTATTATAGTCTGACTAAGACAAAGTCACAACAATATTACCTCTGGGGCCAGCTGGCGGGATTTCTCAAACAGATTGAATTGTCTGAACACCACTACTTCATCAATTTTGTATAAAATTCATGTTATGGTTAACCAAAGTGTGTCATGTTATAAATTGTGTGACGATGAATAATTTTCAATCTTTGCATTAAGATAATGCTGCATGCTGACCTCAGAGTCATTATTATAGGGTGACTAAGAAATAACACGTTAATATTACATCTGGGGACAGCTGGCAGGATTATCTAAGACGGTGAGATTGAATTGTCTGAACACTACTATTTCTCTATACATTCTTTCTCTATATATACTTCTCACATTATTACTTTCACCAATTATTTTCCGCTATTTCTCTATACACCACTTCACTATTTATAATATTTCTCTATAAACTATTTCTCATTAAGTATTCATTACTGAAAGTATATGTGATGATGAAAATAGTAATGTCTAATGTCATTTTTATACCACTCCTTCGGCGATTCTATTAATATTATTAAAAAAAATATATAAAAATCATCTTAATAACAATAGAATCGTGCGAACGAGTGGTATAAAAAGACGATGAGACTCTATTACACTGAACATGATTTACTTTCAAGTTAACAACTATCTTTTTTATACATGACCACGAAACAATAACCTTTGATGGTGATAAATAGAATCGGTGGTAGATATATTGTATCTTATTGAACACAACAATTTGTTCATTAAATATTTATCATTTCATCTATTTAATTTCATGTTATAGTATATGCTCTTTAAAAGGGTGTAATGATGAAAATGATTGATCTCGAATGTTTATTTCACACCGCTCCTTCGGCTATGCTATTATTATCATACGAAAACAATTTTGATATTATAACAATAGCAGAGTGCGAAGGAGCGGTATTAAATCGACAATGAGATTATTAATATCTGAACACACCTCCGATTTAAATTGATTTTTTGAAGCTGTCGAGCCCGAATTTGATAAACACATTCTACCTTTTCATATTTTACCATTTCATATTATTTTATATTGATATTATTTTACTTTACTTTAAACCATAGTTTTGATGTACCTTTTCATGTTGATATGTATGTTTTTCAAATAGTGTTATGATGACAAAATTATTTTATATGAAAATGTGACAATGGCGCACGTATCTCCTTGAAGTCCTTATTACACATTTTGAATGATTCCATTCAAAGTAATAATTACTCAAGCAGATACGTGTGGCATTGTCCTAAAACATTGAAATGTCTGAACACTATTCAATAAAATGTATAATTGTGACAGGAATTGTAATTTCATTTGTTACGACTTATTTGTGTGAACACGATTTACTGGAATGTAACAACTATATGTTTTGTACTTGATGATGAGATAATAATCCTTGTACTAAGATAATGCAAGTAGCCTCCGGTGAAGTCATTATTATACGTTGATTAGCTGGAAATAATAATAATATTGCCTTTGCCGGAGGCTTCTTGGACTATCTAAGTTTCAATAAAGGGTTATTTGTATCTGATTAACTCATAGCTGTTATTTTATGTTAGGAAACTTGTAATTTTGATGAGCAATTAACCATGCTAAATTAAGGAAAGTCCAGTAACTAGTACTCTTAAGGTCCATAGGAATTTAGAATTTTAAGGACATTGTAAAAGAGGAACGTTTGCTGAAGACTTAGATTAGGTGCTATATAGGTTGGTTTTTACCGCTTATGATGGATTTTATTTTCTGAAAAGAAAATAACTTATTGAAGCGTTGGCTTATGATGGATTTTATTTTCTGAAAAGAAAATAACTTATTGAAGCGCTGGCTTATGATGGATTTTATTTTCTGAAAAGAAAATAACTTATTGAAGCGCTAGCTTATGATGTATCTTGTTTTCTGAAAAGAAAATAACCTATTGAAGCATTTGCTGACGATGTACTTTGTTTTTACAAACAAACTATTGAAGCATTTAGAAACCGCTCAGAATCTTGAAGATTATTAAAGATCCGAAGACTTGAAGATTTCGAAGAACTGAAGACTTGAAGAATTCGAAGATTTGAAGACTAGAAGATTTCTGAAGACTGGTATCTATAAAGGCACATGTTAATCAGAAAGTGGAAACTTCAGCAACAGCATTGCATGAGTGAAAATCTGAAAGACAGAGTAGGTTGTGCTTGTTGAAACTGAGACTGACCACTTGCTGATGGAACATATGTGACCTCTTGCTGAAAGTACTTGCATTTGCGCTCCAATGTTACTGTTTGAATTCTGTTCAAATATGCATTAAATGCAAAACTTACACGCGAAGGACATGAAGACTAGAAGACAAACAAGGACGCTGCTGAAAGTACAAAAAGCAAGATAGTGACATGTTAAGGAACAAAAGCCTTAGGATTTGAAATTCAAACGGCTCTTACTTGCACTATAAATAGAGGTCATCCGACATAGAGTTGAAGTGTGTCAACAACATGATCAAACTCTCACTTGTGCTTAAACTCACATACCTTCAAACTCGCTATACTGCCATTGATCCGTTCCAAGACTTAAAGCTTGAAAAAGCTACTTGTGAAAAAGTAGAATTTACACGACTAAGAAATTAGTTAAGTGTTCTTTCTTTCTTTCGAACAAGAACGAGTCTTGACACCAGAAACAATCTAATTTGTCTACTACAAAGTATTCAAAGTTGTGTTTCTTAGATTACTTGTTGTAACTGAATAAGTTATAATTAAGTTATCTCATCCCGAACCTCTCTAACTGAAAATACACCCTTTCAGGCGTGATATTCAGGGGGAACTTAATCGAGCATAGTTTTGCTGATTAAAAGTACCAAGTTTGGTGGAGAACAAGGTTGCGTTCTCTAGATTAGGTTGGAAACGAAGCAAGTGTGCTTTGGTTTCTGTTTGATTCGCTTTAGATAGGAGATTGTAAGGAACCTCAATCATATCATAGTGGATTCAGTCCTAGAAAGGACAAAGTGGATTAGTTGAGACATTACGCCACTCTCAGACACCACTATAAAAGTGTTTATGTGATTTACTTACTGTATTTAGTTTTCAGCAAATCATATCTGTCTGTACACAGTCACTCACATCACTTGCTGAAACCTTTACTTACTGAAAGAGCACTTATTGTATCAAAGACTTCCGCTCTCTGATTTTAAGTATCAGCAAACCTAGCTACTGAAAAATAACTTACGCTTGCTGAGAAAGTTAAGTATCAGCAAACTCATTACTGAAAAGTAATAAGCACTTGCTGAGAAGAAAGTTTGAAAAGACTATTCACCCCCCCCCCCTCTAGTCTTTTCTTGTTGTTTAAAGGGACCAACAAGTGGTATCAGAGCTGGAGGTTCTTTAACCTTCAGCACTTAACCTAGATCCCCTTAGGTGCTTTCCGTAAATCACTCTCACTTGATCAGTTTGGTAGTGCTTTGCTGACAGGATGTCTTTAGGAGATGCTCCCTTGCTGAAGCTGGAAAATTACGAGAAATTGCGAAACAACATGATGCTACATCTTGAGGCCATTAGTGATGACATGGTCACCGTCATTAATGATGGACCTATCAAGATCACTAAGGTTGAAAGGAGTTTCCCTCACAAGACCACTGAAGCTGGAAAGGAAACTATCCTACGCGAACCATCAGATACGGTTGTGCCAAAACCAAGAGAGGAATGGACTACTGACGAAGCTAAGAGATTCCGTCTTGATGGCCAAGCAAGAAATATCATCATTCGATCAACTCCGGATACCATACAGTGCAAACTGTGGGGTGCTAAGACTGCAAAGGAAGCTTGGAAAATGGTTCAAGATCTTTGTGATGGATCTAACAAAACCAAGGAAAACAAACTTGAAGTACTTAAATTAAAGTTTCAAAACTTTAAGCAAGGTACAAACGAGTCACTGGAAGACTTGGATTTCAGATTCACAACTCTTGTTAGTGAAATGGC
Organism: Plantago ovata; assembly: GCA_028274465.1. Lineage (NCBI taxonomy): Eukaryota > Viridiplantae > Streptophyta > Magnoliopsida > Lamiales > Plantaginaceae > Plantago > Plantago ovata. The sequence goes on from CM051458.1 coordinate 49,548,587, forward strand.
AAACTTGGGTGTTGGAAACCTTTACTCAGATTCTGAGAAAGTGAAAACTATCATCAGAAGTCTGAATCAAGAATGGATCCACACTCAGAATTTCTATTATAATCAAGGAATGTGAGACATTACACCAATAGAGTTGTTCTCTCATCTTGCTACTGTCAACTATGAGACAAAGCAAAGAGAAAATGTGTTTGCTGAAAAATCGCAAAACATTGCTCTTGCTGCAAAGCCGTCATCTTCTGAAAAGAAGAATGATAAAGAGTCTACTGATGAAAACGCTTTGGTTGTTAAAAACATGAAGAAATTCATCAGCAAGGAACTTGAAAGGCGAAAAGCAAAAGAGAAGCTGAAAAAGCATCTTGGTAACAATTACCATAAGTACAAGAATGAGACTGGCTCGCTGAACAAGCAAGCTCAGCAAGCAACCTCATCAGAAGAACCTGCAGTTGGAAATGATCTATGCTTTTACTGCAAAAAGCCTGGACACTTAAAAGCTAATTGCCCTTTGCTAAAAGGCAAATCTGCTGAAAAGAAGAACAAGTTCAAAAGAGCTTTTATTGCTGAAGAAAAGAAGAAGCTTCAAGCAAAAATCGATGCATTGTGTATTGATACTAGCTCCGAAGACAGTGAGGATGAAAGTTCAGACACCGACGATGAAGAAGCCACTCGAGACGTGGAGATTGGCAAAGAAGTTTGTGGAATAGCTATGGAAGCTTATCCAGATGTGTCAAACTACGAGTTCTGCCTCATGGCCGGTCAGGTAAACAACTCTACCTCTGACTCAGACTCAGAAATTGAAGACGAGATTGACCTTGACAAGATTCAAGGAGAAATCGAAAGATTTGAGAAAACTCTGAGCAGACAGCAAGAGAAACTATAGATTGCTGAAACTCTGACCAAGCAGACTACTGAAAAGTACGTCTTGCTGAAGGAAGAGACAGAAGAAAAGGATGCTGAAATAAGGCATCTTAAGAAGTTGATTGCTGAAGTTGCAGAGAAGAATTCTCAAATGGCATTAGAATTGGAAGAATATCAGTCCTCAATTCTAAAGTTACTTGTTGAAATCCAAGAGATGAAAAAGATGAAAATCAATTTCAAATCTTATGCTGACGCAAGCAATACGCTGACTGAACTAAACTCTTATTTGAGAGATCCATCTCAGAAAGAAGGTTTAGGAGCAACATACGAAGGTGATGACGTAGAAATCTTGAGTAAAGATAAATCACCGATTTTCTTTGTACGTGCTACTGATAGTGGTCTACCAGAACTCTATGAGTTTGGTCAATCTAAGGTTGCTGAAACATGCAATCAAGTACCTATGACCATAAAGCCCGTTGTTGCTACTCAAAGTAACAAGACTTTAAAAGGAAAACAGGTTGCTGAGAAGCAAACTGGAAAGAAGAAGAATGCTGTGAAGCATTCCACCAAACAAGTTGCTGAAAAGCAAGTTGTTAAGTCTAAAGGCAAGATTACTAAAAGTAATCAGAAGACCTTTGCTGACAAACCTGAATCTAGTAAGGTTGCTGACACAAAAGCTCAGCATTCTCCGAAAAGTGGACTCGGTTTTAAAACCAAGCAAAGTCAACTTTTTCATGAGTATAAGCAAAGTCAGCAAAGATACTTCAAAGAGATGAAGAAAATCAAGCCTAAGAGTTCTGAAAAGACTCTTAATGCTAGGGCTAGAAGGAACCTTGCTAGAAAAAAACTTGCTGAAAAGCATGTTCAGCAAAAAGGTCAACCGAGCAAGACACCACATCAGAAAGTGGATTTGATCAGCATGAATCAAAAGTCTTCCAGCTCAAAACCTTCTAGTTCCTCAGCAAGTAGAAAACAAGTCAAAGTTGAAAAACTTAAGACTTGGGTTTCCACTGGACGCATTCTTGAACATGTTAATGGACATCCATCAATGGATAATTAACTTGTTTGCTCTTGATTGTGCAGACTTCAACCACGGAGACAAACGATGCAATCTGGCACTTTGATAGTGGTTGTGGAAAGCACATGACGGGAAACAAGAATAACCTTATAAACTATAGACGGTGGTCTAAAGGTCCAACAATAAGGTTTGCTGGTGGAGGCTCCGGTTCTACAAAAGGCTATGTTGACGTGAAGTTAGGATGCATAACCATTACTGGAGTTCTTTATGTCAAAAATCTTAAGTTTAACCTTTTCAGCATGAGTCAGTTTGCTGACAAAGGATACTTCATCGAAATCAAAAGTGATGAATGTAAACTTGTAGATTTCGAGACTAAAAAGGTAATTATGATTGCAAGAAGATCAGGAGGCTTGTACATCGTAGATTGGTCTTCAGCAATCGTTGAAAAATGCCTTGTCTCAGATCACGATTGCCTTGCTGAAAAAGCATGGTTATGGCATAAACGAACAAGTCATCTAAACTTCAAGACGCTGAATAAGCTGTCTAAAAAGGCACTTGTAGTTGGATTACCTAGGGTTACTTTTAAGAAGGATGGTGTTTGCAATGCATGTCAGCAAGGAAAGTAAACCAAATCTTCTTTCAAGAACAAGGCAGTATCGTCAACTACAAAACCTTTACAACTCTTACACATGGACTTGTTTGAATCTTCTTCAACAAGCTATGCTGGTAAGAAGTATGGTCTAGTCGTGGTAGATGACTATTCAAGATTCACTTGGGTAGTATCATCAAGCACAAATCTGAAACCAAGACTGAAATACCTAACTTGCTGAATAAGCTTGAAGTCATGAAAAATGACAAGGTAAAAGTCATAAGGACAGGCCATGGTACTGAGTTTGTAAACCAGTACATAACTGAATATTGTACCTCAAAAGGTATTCAACATCAGTTATCCTCAGTAAGAACACCACAACAAAACGGTGTTACTGAACGGAAGAATCGTACCCTGAAAGAAGCCGCAAGAACAATGCTTGCTGACACTGAAATAAGTGAGGCTTATTGGGTTGAAGCGATTAATACCGCATGTTATACTCAAAACAGATGTTTGATTACTAAGGAATACAACAAAACTCCTTATGAATTGTTTGTTGGAAGACCTCCTAACATCACTCATTTAAGAGCTATTTGGTTGCAAATGTTTCGTTCTTAACAATGGTAGAGAATACCTAAGAACATTTCAACCAAAAGCAGACGAAGCGATATTTCTTGGCTACTCCTTGCATAGTAAAGCTTATAGAGTTTACAACAAAAAGGCACAAAAGATTGAAGAATCTGTGCATGTTGTATTCTATGAAAAGACACAAGGAGTGCCTGCTGAAGAAGAAATATCAGAATGTATGAAAAAATTAATCATACATGAGCAAAGAACTAAATCTAATGCTAAGAAAATCAAGTCAATTGAACTAAATGATGATTCTGACAATGACTCTCCTCCCCCAGGTCATGACAAGATAAATATAGTTCACGACAAAGAATTTCCAGCAAAAGACGCAGTTGCTCCGGAAGTTGCTGAAACAACGCAACCTCCAGTGCCTGCTGATGAACCACCTCAATCAAGCAATGCTTAACAAGCAGTTGCTGATGAACAAATCTCAGCAGAAACACAAATTCCCAGTAGTACTGAACAAGTACATACTGAAGAGTCACATGCTGATAAGCAAACATATCCTGATCCAACAAGCAGAAAACCTGTTAATAAATGGATTAGAGATCATCCCTCTACGGATATGATTGGCGATATTAATAAACGCCAAGTGACTAGATCCAAAGCTACTCATGGACTTGCTGAAGGAGCAGTTGTCGTAGAAGTAGAATCATTGTTCTCTTGTTTTGTTTCAGAAATTGAACCTAAAACCATAGACGAAGCTTTAAAGCATTCTGAATGGATAAAGGCAATGCAAGAAGAACTGGATCAATTCGAAAGGAACAAAGTCTGGAAACTTGTACCACTTGCTGAAGACAAGAAAGCTATTGGTACAAAGTGGGTGTTCAGAAACAAGCTGAGCGAGTCTGGTGAAGTAACAAGAAATAAAGCACGTTTAGTTGCTCAAGGTTACTGTCAGACTGAAGGATTGGACTATGATGAGTCTTATGCACCACTTGCAAGATTGGATGCAATTAGGCTTTTCTTGGCCTTTGCTGCTCACAATGATTTCATTGTTTACCAAATGGATGTTAAAAGTGCATTCTTGAATGGTGAACTTGTTGAAGAAGTCTACCTAGAACAACCCCCTGGCTTTGAACTTCCCTCAGAAATCAAGATGGTATACAAGCTTCAGAAAGCTGTATATGGTCTAAAGCAAGCACCAAGAGCATGGTATGATACCTTGGCTAAGTTCTTGCTGGAAAATGGTTTCAAGAAAGGTGAAGTTGACAAAACTTTATTTACCATGAACCATGATGGTAAAATTCTCTTAGTTCAAATTTATGTGGCTGACATATTTTTTGGATCTAAGGACAAGCAACTTTGTGATGATTTTGCCAAACTCATGACAAATAAGTTTGAAATGAGTATGATGGGAAAATTGAATTATTTCCTAGGATTGCAAGTCAAGCAACTCAAAGATGGAATATTCATAAATCAAGCAAAGTATGCGAAAGAAATGCTCATAAAGTTTAGGATCAAAGAGGATGAGAAACCTGAAAAGATCCCTATGAGTGTTGGTACCAAATTGGGCTATACTAAAGAGGACAAAAGTGTTGAAGAACACAAGTATAGGAAGCTCATTGGTTCCTTGTTGTATTTAACAGCAAGTAGACCTGACATTCAGTATGTTGTTTGTGTGTGTGCAAGATTCCAATCTGATCCAAGAGAATCACACTACAAAAAGGCAATCAAGATACTGAAATATGTCAAAGGTACAGTCAATGTTGGATTATGGTATCCTAAAGATTCTGGACTTGAATTGGTTGGTTATTCTGATGTTGGTCATGGAGGATCAACTCTTGATAGAAAAAGTACCTCTGGAACTTGTCAGTTTTTGGGTACTAGATTAATATCATGGTTCAGCAAGAAACAAACATGCGTTGCCAATTCATCCACTGAATCTGAATACATTGTAGCTGGTTGTTGCACAGCTCAAATCCTATGGATTCAGCAACAATTAAGAGATTATGGTATTTCTGCAAAGAAAACACCAATCTTTTGTGATAATACAAGTGCTATTGCTATCACGCAAAATCCTAAGTTTCACTCTAGGACTAAGCACATTGATATTAGACATCATTTCATTAGAGATCATGTGGAAAAAGGAGATATTGAGGTTGTGAAAATAGGCACTGATGATCAGCTTGCTGACATCTTTACCAAGCCCCTACCGGATAATAGGTTCGCAATGCTAAGGTATAACCTTGGATTGATTGAACTACCTCAATAAAGGATACATATGGCAGAATGCTGAAACAGGTATTCAGCAAGCAAAAGTATTCTTGTCTAAAAAGGCTCATTCACTGATTTCTTCTAAGAAATGATAAGTCACCATATGATTGCTGAAACAGGCATTTAGCAAGTAATTCCTTCAAAACGGGTATTTGTTAGGAAACTTGATCACTTGCTGAGACAGGCACTCAGTAAGAGAAAAACCTTAAGGATTGCTAAAACAGGCATTCAGACAATCAAAGATACTGAAACATGTATTCAAGTATCAAGGGAATATTCTGAGACGGGAACTCAGAAAAAGAGCAAAACTCATATCTCAGATTTTACCAAAGGATATCTCAAGTACAAAAGTATTTACTGATACGGGAACTCATAAATATCTTTTAAACTTAAGAAAATACGAGATATCTGAGTAAGGGGGAACTTTCAACAAGTATCTAGAGTGATAATTCAAACTCGCTGAAAAGATTCTTGTCTATTTCAGCAAGCAATCTATTCCCTTAAAACTCGGTAAAATCAATTTGTGACGTTAAACTGGCACAGATAAACTCGTAATAATCATGACATGAAATTCAATCGTGGCCAATGATTAAAAGGAGTTACTTATCTAACGGCTAACAAAACAAAGAGAGAGAGTGCTCTGACGGTTTTAGTTAGTGGGCCACTACGCATTCAATGCAAAGGTTCCACTAACTCCGGTGTTTCTCTGTTTTACCCTTGCTGAGAGCTCAAATTGATTGAGTTTCTCACACACCAGAGACACTATATAAAGAAGGAGTTAGAGAAATGATGTAATACCCCGCATCCCACATCGCTTAAAAGTGAGTGGAATAAAGGGTATATATGTTAGACCACCACTCTCACATGGTATGAGGCCTTTTGGGTGATTCCAAAAGCAAATCCGTGCGGGCTCAGGCCCAAAGTGGACAATATCATACTGTGGAGACGTGTGTGGGACCGTCCAGGAGTAACCACGCCGGCCGGATTGGTCGGGTCGTTACAAATGGTATCAGAGCCTATACCAACCCAAAGCCCTCACTGGGTGGACGGTTGGTAAAGGTTATTGTCAGTTTGTCACCTCCACCACTTAAGGCGCTCGACGAGGACGTCGAGGCTTTAAGGGTAGTTTGTAATACCCCGCATCCCACATCGCTTAAAAGTGAGTGGAATAAAGGGTATATATGTTAGACCACCACTCTCACATGGTATGAGGCCTTTTGGGTGATTCCAAAAGCAAATCCGTGCGGGCTCAGGCCCAAAGTGGACAATATCATACTGTGGAGACGTGTGTGGGACCGTCCAGGAGTAACCACGTCGGCCGGATTGGTCGGGTCGTTACAAATAAGTGTAACATACCGTATTTTTCAAATTTATTTTCATCTATTTAATTAATTAATTACCAGAGTAATTTAGTTATTCGGTGATTTAATTAATTTTCCTTCCTACGTTATCGAATTCGAATTAGAGAAGACTCGATTAGATTGGTTAGTGGACCGTTTGAGATTTTGTTTTTGGGTCACCTTAATTCAGTATTTGGAAGACTACTTGGCCCGTTACTCTTGGCCCAACCTTCTAAAAGCCCAAGCCCTTATCTAACCCTAACCCTAATCTTTTACCCATCATTTTTCATTCTCTCCCTTCCTCTCCTCTCTCCTAAACGCAGCCACCATCTCCATTTTTTTCCCTCTCCTTCAACCGATTTTAAGATCTATCACCATCATCATTGTTTTTCATCAATCACCGTCCCGACTCCATCATTCCCATCGTCGTCATCATCAACAAAGCATCTCATCATCACCACGGCAGTAACATCATCTTCATCGCCCACCACGAACCACCACCGGAACCCATCATCATCTGTTTTCATCATCATCACCACCGAACAGTCATCATCACCATTCGTCATCATCAACAACCTCTGCTCCGTTTTTGAACTCTCCGGCCTGCTCTACTCGTGCTCCGTTTGCTTTGTCGGCTCCGTTTCATTTCCGGTAAGGCTCGAAACTCCTCCTGTTCGCCTCGTTCTTTTGCTAATCTCACTGTCTCCTTCGACCTCGTCTCTTTCCTTGATTCAAATCATTTGGATCTCGTTTAACCGTAGTTTTGATTTGATTTCACAGATTCGGTCAGTTTCAGATCCATTCGAAGGTGAGGATCTCATTTCTTTCGTTTTCTTTCAAGCCATTATTTTTACTCCTGACGTGCTCTAGCCATTTTACCCTCCCGTATTGGACTATTGGACTGATTTAGATTATTAGTTCGATTTTGAATCTGAATTGACATTTCTGCCCCTGGACTGAATTTACGATTCTTCCCCTGGACCGTTTTGCCCTTGTGGTCCATTCTAACTTTAAAACCTAGCTCGATTTGGAATTTGCGGACTGCAATTTGGACTGTTAGTATAGTTTAGTTCGACTTGAACCTGATTTGACGACTTTACCCTTTCGATAAACTGGACATAGTTTAGTGACCATTGAAACCTTTCTGGACGGTTTTACCCTTTCGTATTTTCTGGACTTAGATGACCGTTTGACTTTGTTTACTGGTTTGACCGTGGACCTAGCCTTCTCAAAATTACAGTTTGACCCCTGAGTTATCGCTTTCACTTTTAAAACCCTAGCTAACCTTGGTAAAATTACAGTAATGCCCCTGTAAATGTAAAATGATGTTTATACCCTTGAACAGATTCTGGACCGTAAATAATTAGTTGGACTTTTCATATTTCAAACTAAATGACCTTCAACTTCTTTTTCTTTAAACCTTTGTACCAACATTGGGCTAGCATAGTTGGTTTAGTGCTAACTAGTTCAACCTAGAGGTCTCAAGTTTGAACCCCACCTTTCCCACCTTTTTAACTTTTATCGTTTGGATTTTCATTTCGACTCCTAGATAGTAACTAGTCGTTTTCTATATAGGTGATCAGTCCGTTATTCCGTAATCCTTTGTGCTTTCCGTGGTTCATGCTCGTACTATTTAAGGTGAGTGTTTCTATCTGTTTTTAAAACTACAAGGAAGTTATGTGTTAATTGCCTACTATATTACTGTACTTATTGTTTGTTCCTATTTCATATGTATGCCTACACGCATGTTACTTTCATAAGTTTAATCGCACGCTTGAAATGCTATGCATGATTGTCTTAATTCACCGAACTTCCTGCATTGAATATTGCACTGTACTATTATATGATATTGTTTGGTGTCTTACTGACTCTTCAACTGACTACTGCCTTCTTAACTGACCATTGTTTTCTAATACCTTTCTCGGTTTCCGAGCATTGTTTACTGTTAACTGTTGACCGGTCGATTAGGTTGACGAGTAGGTAGACTTGGGTAGTGTTGACTATCAGGTTTATCTATGAGTTGCCTAGTCTAATCCCTTAAGGCGCGAGGCAGAAGTCGCTGAGGTCTATTTGGGTCGTAGGACTTTCCTGAACGTACGCAGGACACTGTACTGGCTAGAATTGATCTTTCTAGACGGGGTGATAAGGGCTATTGGGAGTAGGAGCAACAAGGTTGGCTGCACCAACTGTTACTGTACTGTTTTCAACACCACTGACTTACTGTTTTCTGACATCTTAACCGGTTGATTTGCTTGTTTACTGAACTGATTGTTATCTGAATTTACTGCCTGTAATTTGCATGTCTTTAAACTGAAAGATCTTCTTCAAAATTTCATGAAACCAACATTGCATGACCACCACTGAGATCCTTTATCTCACCACTCTTTTCAAAATACTTCCTTGTAGGTTCGACTACCGATGAGCTCTAGTAGGCGTCTGGCGACTCGAGAGTGTGGGGAATTTTTGGGTTTGGGGTTGTTTTCAAATAAGAAGAAATTTTGTCTTCACTTGTTATTTTCCATTGAACTCCATTATCTTTTAGCTTCCGCATTTATTTCTCTTGAATTGTAAGCTCGTTTGAGAGCCAAAACCTTTACTTACCGTATTTTTTTAAAGAACCGTTCGGTTTTCCGATTTAAGTATTGTTTTCGAAATTACCGTACCGTTACAGATGGTATCAGAGCTTGAGTGCAAACTCAAGCTTGCTAGGATAGGATCTTCTGGCCTTTGGGGTGTGTGTGTGTGAGGGTCCGAGTCGCTGCATAGGTTGAGTGGTCTTTGTTCTGTTTTTCGAGAATGTCGTACTGTTGTTAAAGTTGACCATTGACTGAGTTCTTGACCGACTTACTCTATTTTGTCCTAAAGTTCAAATGACTTATCTTTCTGCTTAGTTGGAATTGTCGTAATTTTGCATGATACTACTATTGACCCTGTTTGCTTTTATTGAGACTATCCAATTGATTATGTTGCCTTAAATGCATGTTGTTTATGTGTTCTATTTAAAAGTATGTCACTTTTTTACGTTATTGATCGCATGTTTTAAGTTCTCATTTATGCAATAGTTTGGCCTTAGGATTGTAACGCCTTAGGATAGTCACACTCGAGGACGTTAGTTACGTTACTTACCTTAGACTAATTGCGATAGGATGGCTCCACGGATTAACACTCGCAACGGCAACAACAACACCAACAACGGCAGCCCCAGCAGTGACCACAACAACAATGATGGAACTTCGGACCAAGTTGAGCGGATCATTGCCGCCTTGGGAAACTTCAGCGAGACTATGCGCCATTTTAGGCCACCCCCTGCTCAGCCTATTGCACCGCCACCGACTCAAACCATCGACCAGGCTGCCGAGCGCTTCACCCGTTTTCATCCCGACCAGTTCGATGGGGCGCCTGACGCCCGCAAAGCTGAGCTTTGGCTAGAAAGCATGGAGAACTTGTTCTCAATTCTGCACTACCCGGACGAGAGGAAGATTGAGCTCGCAGCGTTCCAGTTCGTGGGAGCAGCGAGAAATTGGTGGAGGACCGTCGATGCAAGGTGGAGACAAGAGGAAGTTGACCGCACTTGGAAGAACTTCGAGAAGGAGTTTATGGACAAGTTCGTACCCCGTTTGGTCCGTGAGAACAGAAGGGACGAATTCCAAAACCTAGTGCAAGGACGGATGAACGTCGCGGACTATGACTCAGAGTTCACTCGACTGTTGAAGTATGTGTCGCACTTTCACAATGACGAGAGGGAGAAGGTACGTCACTTTGTGAAGGGTTTGAAGTCGGAAATCCGATACAGCCTGTTTGGGATCGAGTTGTCAACCTACGCGAAAGCCGTGGAAATAGCTGGTGAAGTGGAGAGTGGTTTGGGAGAACTCGATAGCTTTGAACCCCAACGATCTCGAAAAAGAAGTTCTGATCACATAAGTAGAAAAGATAACAAGGATCGTCGGTACTCCATCCAAGTATCCTCGCAATCATCGAGAAGTCGACCTCGTCAACTTGCTGATAACACTAGAGAGTCACCTAGGAGAAATTGTAATTTCTGTGGAGGAACTACTCACGAGGAAAGAAACTGCTGGAAGAAGAAGGGTTGGTGTTTGGCTTGTGGCAGCAGAGATCATAAGGTGAACGATTGTCCGAGACGTCACTCTCTGGCTGAAGAAGGAAGATCTGGAGCCACGACTTCTAAGAGCCAAGGAAGTGGTACCAAAGCCAAGGCGAGAGTTTACAATATGTTTGCACGTGAGCCTTCCTCGGCAAAAGGTACGCTTCATTAAGTCAAATTTCTTCTAAGATTATGGTTGTTGCTCGGCTGCTTTTCGTTTATTCGGTTAGATACACTTGAAGTTTAAGTTGTCAACTGCTTATCGAAGTGTGATCATCTGGTTGAAGAAGTAAGCTTGGACTTTTTAGGCTAGTTACGATTTTCGCTAACTTTTTGACTTGCGAGTTTGTTAATCTTCTCCGGTGCTTGAAATTCAAAGACTTTCGATTCTCCGTTTCCCGTTCTTTGGTTTTAAGTTAGTTAAGTTTCGAGGACGAAACTTCCTTTAAGGGTGGTGGAGTGTAACATACCGTATTTTTCAAATTTATTTTCATCTATTTAATTAATTAATTACCAGAGTAATTTAGTTATTCGGTGATTTAATTAATTTTCCTTCCTACGTTATCGAATTCGAATTAGAGAAGACTCGATTAGATTGGTTAGTGGACCGTTTGGGATTTTGTTTTTGGGTCACGTTAATTCAGTATTTGGAAGACTACTTGGCCCGTTACTCTTGGCCCAACCTTCTAAAAGCCCAAGCCCTTATCTAACCCTAACCCTAATCTTTTACCCATCATTTTTCATTCTCTCCCTTCCTCTCCTCTCTCCTAAACGCAGCCACCATCTCCATTTTTTTCCCTCTCCTTCAACCGATTTTAAGATCTATCACCATCATCATCGTTTTTCATGAATCACCGTCCTGACTCCATCATTCCCATCGTCGTCATCATCAACAAAGCATCACATCATCACCACGGCAGTAACATCATCTTCATCGCCCACCACGAACCACCACCGGAACCCATCATCATCTGTTTTCATCATCATCACCACCGAACAGTCATCATCACCATTCGTCATCATCAACAACCTCTGCTCCGTTTTTGAACTCTCCGGCCTGCTCTACTCGTGCTCCGTTTGCTTTGTCGGCTCCGTTTCATTTCCGGTAAGGCTCGAAACTCCTCCTGTTCGCCTCGTTCTTTTGCTAATCTCACTGTCTCCTTCGACCTCGTCTCTTTCCTTGATTCAAATCATTTGGATCTCGTTTAACCGTAGTTTTGATTTGATTTCACAGATTCGGTCAGTTTCAGATCCATTCGAAGGTGAGGATCTCATTTCTTTCGTTTTCTTTCAAGCCATTATTTTTACTCCTGACGTGCTCTAGCCATTTTACCCTCCCGTATTGGACTATTGGACTGATTTAGATTATTAGTTCGATTTTGAATCTGAATTGACATTTCTGCCCCTGGACTGAATTTACGATTCTTCCCCTGGACCGTTTTGCCCTTGTGGTCCATTCTAACTTTAAAACCTAGCTCGATTTGGAATTTGCGGACTGCAATTTGGACTGTTAGTATAGTTTAGTTCGACTTGAACCTGATTTGACGACTTTACCCTTTCGATAAACTGGACATAGTTTAGTGACCATTGAAACCTTTCTGGACGGTTTTACCCTTTCGTATTTTCTGGACTTAGATGACCGTTTGACTTTGTTTACTGGTTTGACCGTGGACCTAGCCTTCTCAAAATTACAGTTTGACCCCTGAGTTATCGCTTTCACTTTTAAAACCCTAGCTAACCTTGGTAAAATTACAGTAATGCCCCTGTAAATGTAAAATGATGTTTATACCCTTGAACAGATTCTGGACCGTAAATAATTAGTTGGACTTTTCATATTTCAAACTAAATGACCTTCAACTTCTTTTTCTTTAAACCTTTGTACCAACATTGGGCTAGCATAGTTGGTTTAGTGCTAACTAGTTCAACCTAGAGGTCTCAAGTTTGAACCCCACCTTTCCCAGCTTTTTAACTTTTATCGTTTGGATTTTCATTTCGACTCCTAGATAGTAACTAGTCGTTTTCTATATAGGTGATCAGTCCGTTATTCCGTAATCCTTTGTGCTTTCCGTGGTTCATGCTCGTACTATTTAAGGTGAGTGTTTCTATCTGTTTTTAAAACTACAAGGAAGTTATGTGTTAATTGCCTACTATATTACTGTACTTATTGTTTGTTCCTATTTCATATGTATGCCTACACGCATGTTACTTTCATAAGTTTAATCGCACGCTTGAAATGCTATGCATGATTGTCTTAATTCACCGAACTTCCTGCATTGAATATTGCACTGTACTATTATATGATATTGTTTGGTGTCTTACTGACTCTTCAACTGACTACTGCCTTCTTAACTGACCATTGTTTTCTAATACCTTTCTCGGTTTCCGAGCATTGTTTACTGTTAACTGTTGACCGGTCGATTAGGTTGACGAGTAGGTAGACTTGGGTAGTGTTGACTATCAGGTTTATTTATGAGTTGCCTAGTCTAATCCCTTAAGGCGCGAGGCAGAAGTCGCTGAGGTCTATTTGGGTCGTAGGACTTTCCTGAACGTACGCAGGACACTGTACTGGCTAGAATTGATCTTTCTAGACGGGGTGATAAGGGCTATTGGGAGTAGGAGCAACAAGGCTGGCTGCACCAACTGTTACTGTACTGTTTTCAACACCACTGACTTACTGTTTTCTGACATCTTAACCGGTTGATTTGCTTGTTTACTGAACTGATTGTTATCTGAATTCACTGCCTGTAATTTGCATGTCTTTAAACTGAAAGATCTTCTTCAAAATTTCATGAAACCAACATTGCATGAGCACCACTGAGATCCTTTATCTCACCACTCTTTTCAAAATACTTCCTTGTAGGTTCGACTAGCGATGAGCTCTAGTAGGCGTCTGGCGACTCGAGAGTGTGGGGAATTTTTGGGTTTGGGGTTGTTTTCAAATAAGAAGAAATTTTGTCTTCACTTGTTATTTTCCATTGAACTCCATTATCTTTTAGCTTCCGCATTTATTTCTCTTGAATTGTAAGCTCGTTTAAGAGCCAAAACCTTTACTTACCGTATTTTTTTAAAGAACCGTTCGGTTTTCCGATTTAAGTATTGTTTTCGAAATTACCGTACCGTTACACATGACAAAATTCTTTAACTCACATTTCCTTTCTCTGCAATTTATAGCCTGAATCTACTGTACCTCCGGTCAAAAAGCAAACTATCTCTTTTCGTACACATTTTTCTGATCTATAAAAAGAAATGGCTCCCAAGAGACAGTCTTCTAAGTCCTCTAAGTCATCAAAGGTTGATAGTGCTGAAACACGCACTGCTCCGGTGACTACTCCGGCTACAAACACAACAAAAGTTGTGTTGAAAAACGACCGAATCTCAGAAAAACCTATCCCTCCGTCATATCTTGACACTGCAAAGTGTGTGATGTTGATGCAATGGGGAGGTTTTGCAAAAGAGAAGTACATTAGGTACTTCTATGAACAAGATCTCAATGACGAGAATGAAGAGGCGCTTGAGTTCATCAATCAAGAAGGCCTCATGCACTTTATATCTGCTCGCACTAAGCAAGTGAGCATGATTGATACCATGGAATTCTACAATAATGCAGAAATCCAGTCCCTTACTGATAGTAAAGGAGTCACTGAAAAAGTGATCTTTACTACAGTTCAGAACACGCAAATCGTCCTGAAATGGACTGATTTAGCGGAGATATTTCAGATTCCAACCACTGGAACTGAAGATGACGTCACTGCCACTGATGAAGAAATTGAAGCTTTCTACAGTGACGTCAGAAATGAGAAAATGAAGAAAGGCGAGATTGCTCCCGTGACTTGGACAAAGCACGTTAAGAGAAATCATCTCTGCCATTCACTTGGTCTAGTAGCTCTGCTACTGATAAAAGTTCTTGACTCCCAAGTTGGAGGAATTGACCAACTAGGCCTAAGAAGATGGCCATTGCTGATGCATATCCATGAAAATAAAACGGAACTTAACTGGGCTAAGTACATTTTCAACAGGCTTGTTGATTGTGTTACTAAGTTTAAGGTAAAGGTAGAAGACAACAAGGTCTCACCTTCCTTTCCAGTTATGTATGGAATCAAGATATGCTACATCCTTGAACATTTCAGGATTCAGCTAAGAAACCCATTGCCAATCAAAAAGTCTGTATGCAATGTGGGAAGATCATTCTACAAGCAGAATGTACCTAAGACTGCTGGAAAGAAAACTAAGAAGACAACAACTGCAAATGTTGTCAGCACAAGCCAGCAAGAAAGGTATACAACAGCTGCAGATATTACCACTCAGCAACCTAGAGATGAAACTGCTGTTGGTGGTGGTAACACAAATGAAACTGCTGTAGAAAATCAACAAGGTACGTGTACAACAGCCGTTGCTGAAAATGCAAGTATAGATGCCTCTGGGAAACTGGAGAAATCTAACAAGAAAAAGAGGAAAGCTGATGATGACACTCAGACTGCAGCGTCATCAGCAAACCCCGTACCTAAGAGGAAACAGACCAGCAACACAAGGAAGAAAACACTGGCTCGCAAGTCAGTTCCTTCTGTCCAAGACCTCTCAGACAATTCCCAGACAAATGCTGAAACGCATTTGCTAGTAGATGTTGCTGAGGTGATTACTGAAACCTATGTCAGCAATGTTGAAGTGTTTGCGGAAGCCTTCAACAATCAACTTAACGTTGATACTTCTACTGAGAATAGACCACAAGGCAGTGGAAATGAAATTCCTGCCCAAGTCCCAGATATCTACATTGTAGATAATTTAGATGACCCAACTATGGAACCAGCAAGTGACATTGCTGCTGATCTGCAAAAAGCGGCACTTGCTGATGCTGCTGAAAAGATGGTTGCTGAACAAGCAACTCATCAAGTTGCTGAAACCTCGCTTGCTGAAGGACCAGTTGCTGAGACAGCAATGGTTCCAGTTCCAGAAGTTGTTGAAACACAAGAAGCACTTTTCAACGACGCATATCGTGATGCTGAGAATACTGGCCCAAGTTCACCAAAGACATCAATCGACAAAGTCCAGCTTGTACTGGAAGCTATAAGCCAACAAATGGAGTTGGAGATTGAAGAATCATCCAACAAATCCATTGATGTCTTCATGACAAGTAGTGAGCTCAAGGGACAAGATGCTTCTGCTCAACTTGTCATTTCAGAGACAAGGGAGATTGCTGAAACCGCGCAGCTTTCTCAAATAGAGCAAGACAAGAAGTCTACTGAAGAAACAGTCCAAGAAGCTGAAGAAACTGTTAATGCTGAAAGGACTGAGACACAACCTGTCCTTCTTCAGCAGGCAGTTAATTCAACCATCAGTAAAACATCAAATTCTGAAACTTATTCTTTTGCTAATATTATGTTATCTCTACAGACTTCTCAAGATACAAGTCAGATGGTTGCTGAAGCCTCTGCACCAGAACCAACACTCCCTGCTCAGCAGGTAGTTAATGTTTTTGGTAATAAAACTAAGTTTGACAGCTTAGTACTTGTATCTCACTCCAATTTATTTCAGGATGAACAAATGGAGGATGCTATTCAAGCTCCTCATGGAATGGAAATTGTACAACATGAGCTTGCTGACTCTCAGCAGGTAATTCATGTTTCAGATATGAACTCAAAAACAATTTTCCAAACCAATCCTGATCAAAATAACGTTCTTTTTCAAGCTCAAAAGGAGACCACTGAAGTGGTACTCATCACTGAAGATCATCAAGAAAGTTCTGAGGAACTGTACTTGAACTTCAAAAGGACTACTTTGTCACAAGTTGCTAAGTCCGTCAGCAACTGGCAAAGATATAGGCGAATGGACTTCTCTGATCTTCACCTTCATCTTTCAAACGAGAAAAAGAGATCTTCTCTGCTGAAGCTCGAAACATTTGTCCACTCCTTCCTTCCTGAAGAAATGTCATATTCTCAGCAAATGAGCTCTAATCTGATTGCTCAAATCAGAGAGAATATGAAGGCAAAATTCAAGAGTGACTCTCCATCTGAACAAGCTGTGATGCTCAAAGGTTCATTTGTACCTGTGGTGGTTGATCCCCACAAAATCAATGAGGAAGAGGAAGTGACAAGTGTTGCTTTGTACAAGCACGTTGAGCTAGTAATTCTGAACGATGATGATAAAGAGGAAGAAGATGAGAACATTCCCACTGATCCAAGTGATGATGAAGGGAAAGATTCCAAGGACAAGAAAGACGATGATGATGACAATCAAGGTCCCAGTCCTTATGCTGGAGGATTAAAGTTGACAGTTGCTGAAAATGCTCAACCAGAAAATCAGCAAGCTGAACAACCACAACCTCAGCAAGAATCTCAACCTCATCCTGCTGCTGCTGAAAATCAAGCACCTGTGCAAGGTGCTGATACTGAAGAAGAATATGCCAGAAAAAGGGCTGCCTTGAAAAATGGCAAAAGTCCAGTTTCTGATGCCAAGGTTACTGAAGAAAACCTTGATGATGATGATGAACAAGATGAAGATTACCAACGCGCTCTCCAGAATAGTCTATTGATCCATGCAAGGCATACGCAGGATCTAGAAATTGGTCAATCTTCAGGAGTAAGATCAAAGGAAGTCCACTCCCTTCCATCTACTACTGGCGAAACTCCAGTTATTGAGTCTCAAACGTTGCCTTCAGCAACTACTCAATTAAAACTAACTACTGGCGAAACTCCAGTAATTGAGTAACTAACTACTGGTGAAACTCCAGTTGTTGAGTCTCAAGTGTTGCCATCAACAACCACTCAACAAAAAGGAAGTGAAGCTGCTGACTTAGGTTCTAAAGTTGCTGAACTTGATGAATCTGAGGATGACGACTACTTATCAGAAAATGAGGATGAACAATCCAAAAGAGATCCAAAGGTTGTTCAAATCCCACCTCCGGATTACATAAATGATGTAGACGATTGTCTAAGAGGAGAATTGCTGATAAGGGATGATCAGTTTGCTTCTGAACTAAAAGTTCATTCCTTGACACCACAACTAGTGCCGTTCCCAAGAGTTGAGGAGTTTACTCCTAGAATTTTAGCACTAAAGAAAGTCCATGATGCTTGCAAAGCTGAAGATGAGGCATTGCTTGCTGAGAGCCCACTTGACTTTGGAAAAATATTGGCTACAGTGCTGAGACGCACTACTACTTTGACAATAGCTCAGAAAGACATCAGTCTTCATCACAAGAGCTATGAAGAAGATGTAAGTCAAGCGCTCAGGCTCGCAAAGAACGCTCTCGTGAAGGCTCAGACTTTCATGGATGAGAAGGCCGCAACAGAAAAAAGACATGAAGAGACCATGATGAGCATTCAAAGAGAGTTGTCAAAAATGACTTCTGACCAGCAACAAATCATCATGAAGTATAACAGCTTAAGCACTCTTGCTGAAAATTGCAATGAGTTCTATTCTCTGCACATCACTCCGATTTTGCAATCCATATCTAAGGGGGAAAAGAAGAGTACCAGAAAAAGAAACCAAACCCCTCCTGCTGTTGATGAGCCACTGCCCATAGAACCGCTTGCTGAAAAAGAGCAAAGTTCTAAAAGGCAAGCAGAATCTGAGTTGAATTCAGCATGTACCAAAAAGAGAAAAACCGCTGCTGAAACTCAAGATTTTTGCCATACTGAAAGTCATCAAAATCTGAATGACGATGATGAAGATGATGACAATCAGACAATAGCTCAAGCCATAAGAGCTAGACCCTTGACAGCCTTGACTCCGTCTAGCCACTCAAAGCATTTTTCGTCTGACTCTTCAGCAAGAGATCAAGACAATGCTAAATCAAGAAGAAGAAGGAAAAGACAGGAAGAAAAGAGGCTGGCAGCATTGCTATTGGCTCCGGCATTGAATACACAAAAACCAGCAATGAAGAAACCACTCAGAATGTAATCAGAAACATTCATGGTTGTTGGATCTTAAAGCTGGAAGACTTGCTGGTGAATGAGTTCTTTCCTACAGCCATATTGAATCAAATGTTCAAAGGGATTGAACTCAAGGTCCAAAGAAATCAAAGGGAAGAATCCCTCCCAAGAAATATTGCTGGGAGATGGTTGAATCTTGAGGTCTCGGTAAGAAGAATTGCCATTGGTAAGACATATAGACAAGAACCAAATCTGATAAAACCACCTGGCATTGCTTACAACTCTGACCCAGTAACAAAGAAAACAAAGAAGAGACTTGGATTGATTCCTTATGAGTATTTCTATCTCACTGCTAAGGATCAAGAAGAAGATCTTCTCTGGCTAAGAAAGATTCATCCGAAAAGCATTTCAGATACACAGCTTCTCCATGCCAACAATTGGGGCATGCATTTGTGGGTAACCAACTACATGGAAATGAATGCTGAAAAGCATCATCATACTGCCTGCAAAAACGCAAGAATTCTTCAACTACAAGTGCGTAGGCTTCTGGAAAACTACGAAAAGAACTGTGTTGAATTTACTGCACTTGCTGAGAAGAGTGTAAGAGAGATTTTGAGAAAAATCCTCTAAAAGAGCTTAACTCTCTGTAATAGTTTTTGTTAAAGTTTTTGTTTGTTGATTCTGTTTAAGTTATCTCTGCTATTTCTTGTAAACTTCTGAAAGATAACTATCAGCAATGAAGCTTTTGACTCTTATTGGTTTTTGATTATGCAATTTACTTATGCTTACTGTTTAATTATTCAAGTATGCTTGCATTAATCAACTGATTTATTCAACATCAGAAACCTCTAAAAGGGTAACAAATAATTTAGCCATGGATTGCTAACATCAAAAAGGAGGAAATTTGTTAGGAAACTTGTAATTTTGATGAGCAATTAACCATGCTAAATTAAGGAAAGTCCAGTAACTAATACTCTTAAGGTCCATAGGAATTTAGAATTTTAAGGACATTGTAAAAGAGGAACGTTTGCTGAAGACTTAGATTAGGTGCTAGATAGGTTGGTTTTTACCGCTTATGATGGATTTTATTTTCTGAAAAGAAAATAACTTATTGAAGCGCTGGCTTATGATGGATTTTATTTTCTGAAAAGAAAATAACTTATTGAAGCGCTGGCTTATGATGGATTTTATTTTCTGAAAAGAAAATAACTTATTGAAGCGCTAGCTTATGATGTATCTTGTTTTCTGAAAAGAAAATAACCTATTGAATCATTTGCTGACGATGTACTTTGTTTTTACAAACAAACTATTGAAGCATTTAGAAACCGCTCAGAATCTTGAAGATTATTAAAGATCCGAAGACTTGAAGATTTCGAAGAACTGAAGACTTGAAGAATTCGAAGATCTGAAGACTAGAAGATTTCTGAAGACTGGTATCTATAAAGGCACATGTTGCTCAGAAAGTGGAAACTTCAGCAACAGCATTGCATGAGTGAAAATCTGAAAGACAGAGTAGGTTGTGCTTGCTGAAACTGAGACTGACCAATTGCTGATGGAACATATGTGATCTCTTCCTGAAAGTACTTGCCTTTGCGCTCCAATGTTACTGTTTGAATTCTGTTCAAATATGCATTAAATGCAAAGCTTACACGCGAAGGACATGAAGACTAGAAGACAAACAAGGACGCTGCTGAAAGTACAAAAAGCAAGATAGTGACATGTTAAGGAACAAAAGCCTTAGGATTTGAAATTCAAACGGCTCCTTACTTGCACTATAAATAGAGGTCATCCGGCATAGAGTTGAAGTGTGTCAACAACGTGATCAAACTCTCACTTGTGCTTAAACTCACATACCTTCAAACTCTCTATACTGCCATTGATCCATTCCAAGACTTAAAGCTTGAAAAAGCTACTTGTGAAAAAGTAGAATTTACACGACTAAGAAATTAGTTAAGTATTCTTTCTTTCTTTCGAACAAGAACGAGTCTTGACACCAGAAACAATCTAATTTGTCTACTGCAAAGTATTCAAAGTTGTGTTTCTTAGATTACTTGTTGTAACTCAATAAGTTATAATTAAGTTATCTCATCCCGAACCTCTCTAACTGAAAATACACCCTTTCAGGCGTGATATTCAGGGGGAACTTAATCGAGCATAGTTTTGCTGATTAAAAGTACCAAGTTTGGTGGAGAACAAGGTTGCGTTCTCTAGATTAGGTTGGAAACGAAGCAAGTGTGCTTTGGTTTCTGTTTTTGAATCGCTTTAGATAGGAGATTGTAAGGAACCTCAATCATATCATAGTGGATTCAGTCCTAGAAAGGACAAAGTGGATTAGTTGAGAGATTACGCCACTCTCAGACACCACTATTAAAGTGTTTGTGTGATTTACTTACTGTAATTCGTTTTCAGCAAATCATATCTGTTTGTACACAGTCACTCACATCACTTGCTGAAACCTTTACTTACTGAAAGAGCACTTATTGTATCAAAGACTTCCGCTCTCTGATTTTAAGTATCAGCAAACCTAGCTACTGAAAAGTAACTTACGCTTGCTGAGAAAGTTAAGTATCAGCAAACTCACTACTGAAAAGTAATAAGCACTTGATGAGAAAGTTTTAAACGACGAAAGTTTGAAAAGACTATTCACCCCCTCCCCCCTCTAGTCTTTTCTTGTTGTTTAAAGGGAGCAACATTTTATGTTAAAAATTAATTTATATTTCAATACATATATATTAAACTAATATCCCTAAACTGTGTGTTATGATGAAAATAATTGATCTCAAATGTTTATTTCATACCACTCCTTCGGTGAATGTTCATCTCCGGTGAATGTTTTTATTACACACTAAAGGAAAACAAAACAAACTCTCAAATGAAAAAGACAGAGTGTTGTTGTTATAATAACAACTTCACTTATTGAAATTAAAAAACATAGATGTTCACCGTGATTTTTGAACTTGATACTTCATAATCGATTCAATTCCAATCGTATCGGCAGAATCGAGCCAATATTTCAGTCAATTGACCGCAACACTCAATTTTATAGTTGTACTTGAATGCTTCGGCACACCCCCTTTCAATGTTTCGTCTTTCCATATTTAATATTTTTTACTTAAGATCTTTGACGGTTTGCTCAATCAAAGGATGTTCGAGATAGATGAGATGAAGTTGTGCAACAACTTGAGCAGCTTGAAAGATGGGACCGTAGTGGTGCTCATAGACTTCGGCCTTCTCCTTGACATCCAAAAGCTTGATAAGCAGAGTAGGGTCAGAATCCTCTCTTCCATTTGCTTCGTAATACCTGTTTTCAAACTAAATTTAGTGGACAAAAGACAGGATAAATATATTCAACAAAAAAGATTTTTATCAATAAGTAAAATACCTGACTCCGTTTGTTAGCATAAATTTGAGATTTCTATCAAACCTCGCCTCAAACTGAGGGTACTGATTCATAGTGAATAGACTTTGAGTGAAGAAGCAAGTAAATGAAGAAGAATGTGAATGAAGTAGGATTTAGGTGGCCCTATATTTATAGAAACATTGCATTAATTGTGACAAACACTTGTGAGTGCATGTATTAGAATTTTTGTAACACCATCCACACTTGTCAATTTCAGCCTCTACACTCATCTTCAACACTTGCCGATTACATATTTTTTTGCATCCGAAGTTCACCATGTGGAGCAGATTAGTTACTTTATTTAAGGTTTGAAATCGAATAACTCCTCGTAAATATTTATTTGCTTATGTGAGGATGAAAATTGCAATCTATAATGTCGTATTTATACCTCTCCATCTGCAATGCTATTATTATTAGAGAAACAAATATGGAAATAACTGTAATAACAATAGCATTGTTCGAAGGAGAGGTATAAATAAAAGATTAATCGATTTGATATTATACTAAACGTAAGCAACTATATTTTATTATTATTATTTAGCAGTTTTTTTTATACTTCGTACATTTATTATAATCAAACATTGCTTTTCTAATATTTTGTTATTGTTTTCATATTTTTTATTATTCATTTCATTTTTTATTTTTTAATTATTTTATATATCCGGATGATGATCACTTCTAGCCACGGGTATTTATAGAAGGTTTGCATGCTAATACACAAACACTTGTATTTTTTTCAATTCAACATTGAAAAATAATGTTTTATTATTAATGTAGCATGGATTACACTTGTCATCTCAAAACAAATTAACTTGGTTCGTAATAACGAAATTAGTAGCAAATGCAGAAATTACGATAAACATAAATGCACAACACATAAGTGTAAAAATGCTACACCATACACTCGAGTCGTCATAGATATCGTATTAGACATTTCTTGGAGTTCGAAACCCACCGTGATTCTTGACTGTGTGAAACATTGTAATCCTACACTGCACAACATAGTTGTGCATGCTCTTCTCACCTAGGCCGAATGTAATATAATCCTTTTCCAAGTCCAAAATCGTTTCTTTCAAACATCTAGCCGACTCCTCATCAGAAGGATTTTGGCATGATATAACATGAAGTTGTGCAACAACATCTGCAGCTTGATAGATCGGTCCTCTTTGATGTTCACGTAGTTCGGCCTTTGCTCTAACAGCTTTAAGTTGCTCAAGTAGAGAAGGATTTTCAATCCTATTACCATGAACATCATGATACCTACACGTTAAAATATGTGAGAACAAAGTAGGAAACATAGTTAAAATAATAAACAACTACAAAATGTTACCTTACGCCCCATTTGAGCATGTGCTGAAGTTGTTCATCAAAAATAGCTTCAAACTGAGGTTGATTATACATATTAGCTCTCAAAAACGTTAGTGAATAAGTGTATGTAGTTAAAATCGAACAGATGAGTAGTATAATTCTTGGTGAATTGGCTCACAATTTATAGAAGTTGTGCATGCACATGCATTATAATGCATGCAACTTCACCACACTTGTCAATGCATGCAATTTCAACCACACTTGTCAATGCATGCAATTTCAAGTCTATAATGCATATATACTGTTTGATTGTCGTGTATGCGTAAATCAGGATTTTAATTTACTCTGTGTGTTGCAGGAAACAGGATGTTATTCCCTATCGACTAAGGAGTGAATCCAACTCATTGTCAATCTGTTGTAACACAACATCAATGCACCTATTATTTTTTAAATGTTATCTTGAAGTTTAAATACATTATGGCAGACTATCGTAGTACTGTACATCAAACATGTTACTAATAATATGGACGCCTAATAGAAAAAATAAAAATCAATATTGATGTTGCATGTTAAGATATTATATCAACTTATTAGCCACAGTTACAGTAACGGGGCCAATTCGTGGTGTCGAATAGGATCATCAATTCTCTGTTCGCTAGGCAATAGTGACACCCAGTGCTGGATCCACTTCCACTCGGTGTATGGATACGACACATTGAAACACGTATGAACCACAATATTCTAACCTCCATGGCCCCTAGAATTTCATTCAGTTTTTTGCGACATTCAGTTATATATTTCCGTCCACTACATGTGCCTTCATATGCACGCATTATCGTTATACCGTCTTCCCTAACTTGTGGATCATGCATGTGCCACATCTTGAACACACAACTCAAATACGGTGCTTCCACATGACCAGCTAACATTGCACGTTGAAGGAACTGTTGGGCCGTTCATATTTTTTATAGAAGAAGTAATCTATCTGCATCAATATTTATTGAAATTTATGTTAGTGATGATGTAAGAAAAAAATGTTTATGCTGAAGAATTAGTAAGTTCGACTTACCAAGGCGTATCTGTATAGTAAGTCTGGGTTACCATGTTGAAGACACTTGGCATGGAGAAGTAATTCGGATGATGAAACACTCTTTGAATGAAATAACTCGAACTTCATATAGCGGTAAACGAAGGGCTCTGTTGATAGTTTATTCAGACGTTTGCAACTGTAGATAAATCAATGCGATAGAAAAGAAATTATATGAAAATCAAACAATTCGAAATAGCTTGTTGAATGTAATAAATTCTCACGTTAACTAAAGTACATCAATCGATTCTGATGAGTCCACAGCAACACGTTGAATGATTTTTCTAACCAAATCCGTTGGAATAGATAATAGCCGACTATGATGTTTACGGGTGATTTCTTTGCGCTTACGAACATGAAGGATGGCCCTGCAGATCCTGTTCTTGGAATTTAAGACGTCAACATCCATCTGAACGTCGGTTTCAATATATATTGCTCCTAAATTCGATTTTAATATATATTGCTCCTAAACTATGATAGTAGCAAAGACTATTTATAATGTAATGTATAGAGTATATTAGGTAATGATCATGCAATACAATATTTATACCAAATGTATGTATATTTGGAGGTTATGTAATTGTATCTAAGTCCTAATTTAAACAAATAATGTGTTGACTTCACGATTTGCTGAATTACCAAAACTTTGGTATTATTAAATACATACCAAAGATATACCACTATGAGATCAAGTGGAAATAATAAATATTATGGCAAAATTATATCATCGAATCTGTTTTATAAAGGTAAAAAAATAAAAACACAAAACACGAAAGAAAAAAGAAAAAAGAAAAAGAAACTGTAATAATCGTAGATAATCGATATAAGAAAAAATGAGTTATACATCGATACGATGAATTAAATCTCATCTATAGCCGTATGAAATTCATATGCACGACTATAGCAAAATACTTCCTGGTCTGCCAAACAATTAAAACACAAGCCGTCATCTATATCATCCATCCCCACGATATGATCATCGTTGCAAAATTTCGGAATATTGAAATCCAAAGCAAAGATACGACGATTTAAATCGCGAAGCTGGCCTAATAAATATTTTCTACACATCTTCAAACGGAACAACCCTCTTGGCATTGTTGCAATCTCTTTGAAGAGACGTAAACCATGTTTTCGAATTTGTTCATCACTATTCAACATTTTTTTAACTATGCATGACAAATATTTGGCCATTGGATGTGATGCTTCGTTTAGAATTCGCAACAACTCTTCGACCCTATGGAAGATCTCATACTGGAAAAAATCCATCTATAATATAAAATCAAATAATATTAGCAAACAGGTTTAGAAAATAAATATTTAAAACAGTGGTATGAAAAAAAATGGCACTTACGATTAACATCATGTAGTAGAAATCTGGAGTTGCTAGTTCTTCATTACGGACAGATGCAAGATCAAACCTCACATAGTAGAAACTCTTATTGAACATACGCCCAAAACAATACATGCTACGTAAAATAAGAAACGATTAACTAGTATTACCACATACCGTTAAAATCAGAAGTAACGAATAAAACAATTCATTATACTATGAATCTCACCACATCTTGATCGAAATACTGTCGATCCAGCCACCCAACACAATTAACAACAAATACTTCAAATGAATCTTCCTCTCTTCTTCAACAGATTTCATCGCCACGAAACCAACCGGACCCTCCATAATTCTTGAAAGATTAAAAATAAATATAGGGTCGGTTGTAAAATGTCGAATTAAATATAGCACTGATTTTAAAACGAAGGAGAGCACCCCGATTGCTAGCTATATATAAGATTTTTTAGGGCTTAAAAAAGGCTTAAAAATCATGGAATGATTTTTGCTCCGTCTGAATTTTAAAATTACTTACCACATTATTTAAGCAAAAAATCTAAACACTCCATATATGTTGATTTTCAGCATTGATGAGGCGTGCATGAACAGAAAGGAAAGACAGTAAAAATTAAGACTTACCGAAATAACATAAAGATTTTGTTACGAACAAAAATATTAAATCGAACACCAATAATTGATGTTGTCAACAATGAACGATTGAAAAGCTGTGGCTGAGCGGAATGTGGTGATGTTGATGGTATATGGCACTCGGGTTCAAATCCCTCTGGTCACAACTTTTTTTTTCCAATTAAATGATTTATTCGATTATATGACTGATTTAATAATTAATAATCTAGAGTAATTAATACGGAAAAAAACTTAATTGTTACTAAATAAAATTAAAAGCATAAAATATCAAATCGAACACCAATACTTGATGTTGTCAACAATGAACAATTGAAAAGTTGTGGCCGAGCGGAATGTGGTGATGTTCATGGTATATGCCGCCCGGGTTCAAATTCCTCTGGCCATAGCTTTTTTTTTTTTTTTCCAGTTAAATAATTTACTCGTATAATCACTGATTCAATAATTAATAATCTAGAGTAATTATTACGGAAAAAAACTTAATCGTTAATAAATAAAATTAAAAGCATAAAATATTAAATCGAACACCAATACTTGATGTTGTCAACAATGAATGATTGAAAAGTTGTGGTCGAACGGAATGTGGTGATATTCGTGGTATATGCCACCCGGGTTCAAATCCTCTGGCCACAACTTTTTTTTTTTCCAGTTAAATAATTTATTATTTTAATCACTGATTTAATAATTAATAATCTAGAGTAATGATTACGGAAAAAACTTAATCGTTAATAAATAAAATTAAAAGCAAAAAATATAAAATCGAACACCAATACTTGATGTTGTCAACAATGAACGATTGAAAAGCTGTGGCCGAGTGGAATGTGGTGATGTTTATGGTATATGCCACCCGGGTTCAATTCTCTCTCTGGCCATAGCTTTTGCAATTCTGTTTTTAAATTTTTTTCTTACTTCAATTAAAAATAAATATTAGTCTCACATAAAACACAAATAAATTAATCATCAGGTAATTGCATTCTGGATATAAGTATTTGTAGAACCGAGAAGATAAAATATTTGAAACAACTTTATTAATATTGTTATTACATCATCTATATAACCTTACAAATCAAAGAAGAACATTGAGAATCATTGGGGTCGAGGCTTATGATCATGATTCAGTATGTATGATCATAAGTGAATCGAAAGCCAGACACCTCAACAGATTTTCCTTTGCCATTTAGTGCACCACGTGATGTAGCGACGCAAAAGCCACCAGGTTCATTCCCAATGTTGTTATGAAAATGGACTGTACCACCAATTGCCTCAATGTGTTTTTTCATCAATCCAGGATCATATCCAGAACCAGTTGAGGATAGGATGAACACGTTGGGATTATTCTCCATGATCTTCTCTTTCATGTAGGATTTGAAATCAATAGATGGCTCATCAATTGGTTGTGCAGCATTTATCCACAACATTTTTGTCTCTTCCTCTTGATCGAGATGGATGTTCTTCTGTTTCATCGTACATGTTATTGTCCCGTCTTCCTTGCACACAAACTTGATCTTCATCTTCATTTGACTCTTGATGTTTATAGTTTTGCAGCACGCCAGACCTCTATGGTGACTAATTTCATTGTTGCCAAGGATGACAATGGTTTCTGCCTGAACTTGCGACATCTTTCGATTCTTTTGGTTAGTAGTTCGTACACCTCTGATTTTATTTTCGAATTTAGTGTTCTCCTATGATGAAAAACGTTTTTGTGTAGTATCTTATTTATAGATGGAGGAAAGATACCAAATTTGAAGAGGCACCTTCTTCAATAGTTGTGACTTTTTATTTGCAAACATTAACTTAAAGAGATGCACTCATTCACAAATTTAATCCAAGTGTTGTGTCTCTTGAATATCAAAAGACCTGATTTTTCATCTTTAATCGAACAGTTCTAAATAATAATAATTCGATTCATTAGATAATTTCTAATAATTAGATTATTACGAAACTCAAAGCAAAATAATAATAATAATAATAATAATAATAATAATAATAATAATAATAATAATAATAATAATGTAATCTGATTTGATAATGAAAATAAAAATAAAAGATTCAAGGTTACATAGATCATTAATTCATAACTAAAGGCCTTCAATAGAAGACTGAAAATAGAAATAACGATTGAATGTTCGAATCTCAATGTCAGCAAGGCATTCGTAGCATGTAGTATCGTTATAGTGACCACACTTTGTCCACTCTTTACTACAAAACGAAGGAATATCAAAATTGTTCTCGAAAACTCCATCATGTATCTTGTAAATTTGAGTGCATAGCGACTGTCGCCACATCTTGATACTCGTCAATCCTCCACGACTGCTCGCTAATTCTTTGAAGGCAGTGAAGCCTTGTTGCCTCACTGCACTATTCGGATCGACCATTCTACAAATACACGAAGCATAGGCAGCCATCTTGTGAGAGTGCTTCTCCAGCATCTCAAGCAAATAAGGCACCCTACGAAAAATCTTGTACTCGAACACATCAACCTGTAGAATATAGTTAAGAAGTTGAATATAAAATTTGTTCAAATATTTCCGTAGAAATAAGTAATCAACCAAATACATACTATGAGCATGCTATAGCAAGTGTCCAACGATGCCATTGGATGAATTGGGATTGAAGAGACGTCAAGGTCCTCACAAAATCGATCAATACCAAACATGATCTTGAACGCTTTCATGCTGCTGTAACAAATAAAATTGCACAAATAAAATATATTGATCTTGAGTAAATTTGGGGTTACAATCTCTAGAGAAAATCTCTGATTCTAGTCAACGACTTGGAAAATCTACGCGAACTATTGTCTTGAGAGCGTCAGTTCAGGGGCCTTCGCAGCTTTATCTTGAACTTGACCGGTCTTGACTTGAATTCGCTTGGAAAAATTAATTCAAGGGCTTCGCGCTTGATCTTGAATTGAACGCCGGGTCTTGAGTTTGATCTTCGCGAACGAGCACGTCTTCAAGGGCCGTAGAGACTTGATCTTGAATTTGGAACGTACGTTGCTTCGATCTTTGAGCGAGTGCCTCCACGAGCTTTTGCGTTGGAGTTTGATCTCACGTTGCTGCTGCAAGTGTCTTCGCGACTTGTTCTTGGAGCTGGCTTTGACCTCTTGAAGAACTGGAGTTGTTCTTGCTTGAAAAGATGCCTTTGATCTTCTTGGCTTGCTGTGGAATTCTTCACTTTTGTTTGAGCTCTGGTTTCTGAATTCTGAATTGTGATTTTTGGTGGAGAATGAGCTCCTTATATAGGTGAGGAAAAAGAGAAGGACCAATTCTGATTGGTCGATACAGATTTGATCTTATCTATATTTATTTCTAGCAATTAATTAATAACTGCATCAACTTTATGACATGGCACCATTTGATTGGCCACTAAATAGGCATTTAAAATCAATTAATAAATCTATAATAATTGAAATTAAATTTAGTAAAACTCCAATTAAATATAGAAATCTATTATTTTTTTTTAAATGATTTTACTAGACATAAAATTTAAATGTCTACAAATGGCCCTTCGCGACTTATTTGCGAACAACATCGAAGAGATGTATATTTGAGCGAGTAAGTTGCGAACCACAATTCTTAGCTATTAGTCCAATAAGACCAAACTCACGTGGCCCAGGTTGATTTCATTTACTAAATTCAATTTTGGACCGAAGGCGATGTGGACACTTGATACATGTCAACTACACAGCGCATCAACAGCCTTCCTTGAAATGGATATTCATTAGTCCAACTATTTTGGTCTAGGTACACCGTGCAGCATGTGATGACCACCTAAAGTCTTCTCCCCGATCGTAATTCTGCAACTACAACCCTTTCCAGAAAACAGAGCATGATATGTCCCCTTCCGTATCGACCTCGATTAAATATTTCCGCATAGGTTTTAAAGACGAATTTGAATCCTACTTGAACTCAAATGTGATTCTAACTGGAGCGGAGTTTTAAAATACAAACATTGAGTCCGATTCGAACTTTGATTTCAACTAGAACTTAAATCCAACCTCTGTTTGCAACCGAATTCGGACTGCGATTCTGAATTCTATGTTTTGACTTCGACTTTGATTCGAACTCAATTTGCAACCGAATACGGACTCTCTATATCAAGGCCTATATAAGGAGCATCAATTCATTCATTCATCTTCACATACACCATCGAAGAGGAAGAGAAAAGCCGGAGAGTTGTTTCTTTAGTTCTTGTCGGCCGCAGTAGGTTTCACCGTTTCTTGCCCCTTTCTCCTTTTCTTCTTATTTACAGCCTAATAAATTGGGATAACAACAGTTATTTGCACATCAGTCCTTCACCTTCTCTTCTTTTTTTTCTATTCTTTTTAATTTGGATCATATGTTTTCTTGCTTTTACGTACATACTACATACTAGTACTTACTCGCTGTCCCTTGATTCTAGAATCTACCAGCTTTGACTTTATTTTATTAATCCACAGATATAACACTTTGTTCGTTGCAAGTACCACCAAGAAGTTGCTAACGATTGTACGTAGCAGGCGACTGAGGTATTTTCTCGTTCTTTCCCCTTCTTTTTATTTATTTGTGTAACCCCTTTTCTTTATGTACTTCTCTCTTGTTTATTTTCTTTCTTTTGCAGAATTTGGGTCGTAAGGAATTGCGCGTTATTTTGAAGGTTCAAGCCGATTCGTGCATCAATTTTGAAGACTCGGGCAACTTCCACGTTGTCCATCAACTTTGACGACTCGGGTAACTTCCACGTTATCCACCAAATTTGAAGACTCGGGCGACTTCCATGTTGTCCATCAACTTTGACGACTCGGGTAACTTCCACGTTATCCACCAAATTTGAAGACTCGGGCAACTTCCACGTTGTCCATCAACTTTGAAGACTCGGGCGACTTCCACGTTATCCACCAAATTTGAAGACTCGCTACCTAAGTTTTGTCCTTTATTGAAGACTTTGCTCTTGCGCAATGGTGTTTTTTGAACACTCCTCATCATCCCGCGGGAAATACTTGCGCATCACCGATCGCAAGAAACATATCAAAGACACTATTTTACCTGTCGGGACCCCGCAATTTGAACCTTATGTGGAATTTCCGAAGTTTATTCACAAGCTCCATGTAGAAGAATGGACCACGAGAGAGGGTACGTCCAAGAATGACAAGACAGCAAAGTGGGTTTTGAAAGGTGCACATCATGTCGTTCCAACGACTAGTAACCCTGTACCGCTGGTGGGTGCTGATTACTTCTCAACCTTAGGCTCAAAAATCATTGACGGTGAAGTAGCATGGGAAGACACGAAGCTTGACTTTCCCGGAGAATTTCGATTCTACAAGGGTTATTGGGAGTGGACAGAGGATGTACTCTCTCGTTGTAAATTTACTCTTGAGGGTGCAGAGATTTATGGCTCCGTTTATGCGTCATTGTTTACATATGACCGAGATGTGGAGATCATGAAGGCCTTTTGCGAAGCTTGGTGTTCCCGAACTAATACTCTCCTCACTTCTCCTGGGGAGTTATCGATCAGCCTGTGGGACTTGCGGCAGAATTGCGGGCTTCCTATTAGAGGAGTAAACTATGATGAAGTTGTTCCTGCCGCATATGAGCTTGCAAACACCGCTATTACGCAATCATCATGCATGCGTCTTTTCCATGCTTTCCACATGCTCAATTCTCGTGAGAATAACAATAATGGAGACGACTCTAAAGAACTGTTAGTTTCTATCAATGCTTGGATTGCATTTTGGTGGAAAGGGAAAACAGTTTACTCTAGGCCTCCCATACGTCCGGATGCCCCATGTGATACTCCTGTCACTAACCAAACGCGTTCGAAGCGGACACATAACCCGACTGGTGATCTCGAAAGACCCAAGGCTTGGTCACAGGAGGATTTAAGCATGTTTGGGACGCTTGACGTCGCGGCGTCCTTGCGAGATGAAGTATTCTTAGCGGCCCATCTTGCTTGCTGGCTTTGTGTCTTTGTTTTTCCCATTAAAGATATTGGATATATTCGTCCTGGTGTTTTCAAAATGGCTAGCTATTTGGCTTCAGGCAGAAAAATAAGTCTTGCCACTCCTGTGCTGGCCTCAATTTATCATGGGCTTAATTCGATTTCGGCGTCCCAACGACCTCCTCGTGCAAATTTCCATGCCCGCATGCATTTTGTCTGTAGTTGGCTTGCTACGCGCTTCTGGACTCATTTTAATTTGGTCAAAGTTTCAGACAATGCTAATATGGCGAACTTTTCTGGTGAAAATGGAGCTCGGCGTTTCTCACCACTAGCAGCCCGTACAAGAATCCTTAAAGGAGACACCGTTCGTTGGAATATTACTAGTGGTCCTCGCCGTTTCGATTTCCTATATGTGGATAATAACACGACATCGTCTGAGGAACGAAGTTATTTTTCCAGCATTCGCTCTGGCCACTTGACTTTGCGTGATGGCGAGGGTTTTGTTATTGAGCCGTATAATCCTCATCGATTTAGCAGACAATTTGGCTTTTATCAACAATACCCAGGATCTCTTGCTAGGGATGTCCGTTATGCCAATCTTGCTGAGGGTTTGCGCTATTGGAGGACAACCGCCTTGCGTAACTCCAAGGAGAGGGCGTGGTTCCCAAACAAGATCGAGCGCCCTAGAACGTTTTGTTCAAGACAATTCTCTACTTGGTGGGGAGAAGTGTTCTGTCGGAGTGTTGATGGTAGAGTCGATGATTTGGCTTCTTAGAGACCTAGACATCCTTCTAGGGAGCTAAATAACCGGTCTCCCTGTAAAGATCGTGTGGACGAACATGATGAGGACGACATTTCGTTAGAAGTGGATGAGATAACCACTCACAGAGGTACCCCATTGACTATTTTCATTTTTTTTTTTTTTTTTTTTAATGTAGAAAACTTGTTTCGTTGCAGGGAGCGGTAAAAGACAAGCCTCTAGTGGTAGTGAAAGCAGTAACAATGTTGGAGACCGTCACTGGAAAAGGGCGAAGAAAGGTCTCAACATGCAAGATGCAGAGGTTTCTACTCCCGTGAAGACCACAGTCGCTAGCGATAAAGGCAACGATCAAGGGAAGCATATTGTTGAGGTTGATTCTGGTGACGACTGCTCTGGGGATACGGAAGAAATAAGTAATATTGCTGATCTACCAAAGAATGCGACTTGTCTGCCTGTTGTCAAAGTTGCATCTCCTTGTGCCTCAGTTTTCCATGCGGGCCATTTTATTTCTACCACCTACAAAGACATTGTGGATTTTACCTGGCGACGTCTTCAGGATAAACTTGCAAGTACTAAACTGGATGACATTTCTTCCATTCAAGATGAGATTTGGAAGATTGTGGGCTCACTTAAAGCTTTCGAAGCTGACCTATCTCCAATGAAGAACTTGTTGACGTCATTCTTTGATCAAGTTGCTTTGTATGATGCGGCTAGATCTCAGTTAGCGGACAAGAAACCTGATGAGTCTCACACTCAACAACTTAACGAAGCCATGGATCTTTTACAAAATACGCAGGCTAAGGAGAAACTTGAAGCCGATCGCCTTACATCTATGCACGCAGAGCTCAAGGCGCTTAAGCAGAAGATTAAAGACTTGACTTCTTCGGCAAAGGCTCAAACTGATGTCGTGGTTTCGCTGCAGAATGAAGTGTCCGAACTTGAGCAAAAGGTGACCATACTTAAGGATGTCCCAGTATCGACTAAGGAAGACATAGCAAATCTGGAATCACTCAAGGCTCAGTTGACCAATGCACTTGAAGACTTGAAGATTGCGAAGACTTTTGCTTGACAATTTCTCTTTTGTATTTTGTTATTTTGTCATCTTTTATTACTCATGCAAAGATTGTTTTTCTTTTCACAAATAAAAATATTGCTTTATGTTTCTCGTTTGCATCATATGTGTATTCGTCTTGATTTTCCATCCTGAAGCCCTCCAATAGGATGTGAACTGCTGAAGGGGAAAGGGCAGTGGTATCAGGACCTCCCCCTCCAACGTTTCACACCACGAGAAGGTTTCAGTAAGCTGCTCGGATACTCAGAAGTCTTCTACCTTTTTCTCCAATTTCGATCACATTCTCTACGGTGTATCCGACCGATGTCTATATGATGCTCACTTTAGAGGCAGGCAAGGGGAACCCCAACAAGGTGCTGGGTACCCATGTCATTATGTTTTGGAACCAAGCTAGCGCTTCGGAATCTTCTAGCATCTTCGAACTCAAGTTTGAATCCATCGCGGCGAGAATGTCCCGGTGCCTTCCAGTTCACTCGAACTTTGCAGTCCTCGTGATGGAGTGATGACGTAATAATGGTTTATGTCCCTTCGGTGGTGCATGAATAGGCATAGGAGTCCTTACTCCAGGTGTACTCTAGCTCCTCCTCTTGGATAATCCACGACGTTGTTGCAAAACCCCTTGGCTCGAACGCACATCTAGCGAGGTCACCTTCCTTGACATGGTTCTTCACAGCAATCATACGGGGATGCTCCTTTCCCTTGGTATGGTACCTACAAACAGAAGTTAGCACCTCGTATGACACAAAACTGACTCAAAAATATATGCTAGTGTAAAAGCGAAACACACAAGTGATAAAATCAACAATCGAGCTCCCCAAACCGTAATGTCTAGCCTAGCTTCTTCATCATGCAACATACTAATGCAACTTACTACACGCAATACATCACATTATGCTCTTACTAGACAACCAATACCCTTGATAACAAGGCTCAATTCATACCATAGCAGCGAAAACTTCTACCAACATAAATCCTCATACTCAACAATTAAGCATTCTATCGTCAAATCCACCAACATTACATCAATAAACACAATCATATGCAAGAAATCAAAGAATAAGACATATTGCATAACAAGATATATCATCTAGCAGCAAAATACCCAAATCAACAATCTAAGCAAAATTGAGCATGCAATTGATAGTAAATAACATGTCTAATCATACAAACAACATACCCATGCATCAAATAAGCATAATTGAAGCTCAAATAAGAAAAGCCCCAAATTCGAAAATTAGGGTTCTAAGGATGATACCTCAGATCTGAGAATCTAACACATAAGGATGAAATCTGTTCGGATGAGATGATAGATCATGTAATAGGCTTCGATTTAAGCTAAAGAACACTAAATTTGGTCATGAAAGGGAGAAGTTATGAAGATTTGAAGTTGAAATTGCGAAATTCGGTTTTGGGGAAGAAGGAATGAAGAAAAATGAAGAAAATGAGGTTTTGGGGAAGAAATCCGCGTTTTTGGAGTTCTGGAGCCGTGGGGCGGTTCGCCCCGTGCTCCCCGATGCGGGGAGACGGTTCCCGTTGTCAGAAAATGCGGTTTTAATCCCCGAAACCAATTTTTTCAAAACACCACTCGAAAAATCTCACTCAAACGTAAGCATATACGACACAGACATGAACAAATTCGCATACGAGAAGCAAATAGTTCAAGAATGAATGCATGCAGAAAAGCAGTAAAGAAAGCGATAAAAATTCCGGTTGCCTCCCGGATAGCGTCATTGTTTAAAGTCTTTGACTCGACTCCTGTATGTGCCTATCCTTTCTTTTTGCGGGTACTAGGCTTCCCCTTCATTCATCTCCTTTCCATGCCATGAACCTGTGAATAAGAAAGAATATAGGCTGCAAGACCACAGTAGTGAGTAGTAATATCAGGCGGTTCAGGTGGATCAGGTATGGCTTGCAACACGTGTTGCTTGCCATCCACTTCGATAGTGCAAGTTCTTTGGTAGATGTCCATCACGGAGCGTAGTTTAGTCAAGAACGTTTGCCCTAAGAGTATGACATCCCCCGTTCCAGGTGCAGACGCCGGCATAACTACAAAATTGGTGTATATAGATGCTTCACCAATCTGACCAACACATTTTTCACAACGCCCTCGGGTCTCATAAAGGATCCATCCGCCAGTTGCACAATAGCCCTTTGCTCAGATAGTTTTCCAAGGTTTCTCTTTTCGAACACATTCAAAGGAATTATGTTTGAGTAGGATCCCGTGTCTAGTGTGGCACGGACATCTTCAAGCTCACCAATCCCTACCTTAACATCGAAACTTTTAGGGAGTGGTTCGGGATCCTCTTGCTCCTCATCACTTGTGTCAGAACCAAGGTCCTTCTCTTCTTCCTCAGCCTGTAGAAGTTCTTCCTTCATGCAACACTCGCACCTACCAACCTTCTTGATGGTGATTTCGTCAGGTACATCACCAGCCAATGTAATGGCATTCGACTTCACAGTGTTGCTAGGCAGTTTGCCTTGCTCCCTACTTGATCCTCGGTCGATCAACTCTTGCATCTTTTGATGGGCAAGCCTAGTGCTTTCTTCCAACCTATCGAGCCTTGCCCTAGTCTTCTCAGAATCTTCTTCATAACGTTTGAGAAAACTTTGTGTGTGATCAACCATCTTTTGCAAGTTCTCCATCAGTTGAGCCGACTTCGACTTCGGTGGCTCTTTCGGAGCGGGGTTTTCGCAGTGATCATTACCATAGTTCAGCCTACTACGGTCTTGGTTAGGTCCATATGTTTGGTTAGCCGGTGCATATCCTTGATTGTTACGGTATCCTCTTCTCCAAAATCCGCCTCGAGGATTCCTACCGTCTTGTCCGTAACTAACGTCTTGAGTACCAAACTCCGTAGCAAAGGCTTCTTCTTCGCCTCCTCGAGCCCAGTTGCCATCATCGTATGCCAGCTCCGATCTACACATATGGGCCCCATGCCCATAGTTCTTGCATATTCGGCATACTTCGTTCGAAACAGTTGTTCCGGTGGCGCTCTTGAGGACTTTCTTCAATTCGTTGGTAAAGTACTCGAATTGATCCCCATTCCCCCTGTACATAGGGGCTTCTTGAGTCGGTGGAGCTTCAGGTCCATGTCTCCTAACCATTGCTCTTGGGTCCTTGAACTGCGAACCCTTAGCAAGCCTTTCGAAAACTGCCCAGACGGCTTCTGCGGTTTCCTCCCAAATATTGCCTCGGCATTGGAAATCCACCACTTATTGGTTCTCGAAGGTCAGTCCATTGTAGAAGTGTTGGACTAGGTCGGAAAGTTCAAAACCATGGTGAGGGCACTTGTTCGTGAGATCTTGGAACCTCTCGAACGCGGTGTAGATGGTCTCATCATAGTCCTGTTTGAATCCAGTGATCTGCGCCTTTAGCGCGGTAGTCAAGGTGTGAGGGAAGTATTTCTCCAAGAAAGCTGAAAAAACCTTCTCCCAAGTGTCCAGCGAGCCTGCTGGAAGAGAACTTAACCATGACTTGGCTCTGTCGCCAAGTCCCATAGCAAAAACCTTCATCCTCAACTCATCCGTTGTTATGTCAGCTCCGGGTCGTGGGAGTTGTTTGACGAAATCATCGATATCGTGCAGGTACCCCATCACCTCTTCCCTTGATAAGCCATAGAACCTCGGAAGTTGTTGGAATGCGTGGTTCTTGATCTCCAGATCTCGGGTTGCAGACGAAAGAACAATCGCCGGTCCCCTCATATGATCCTTGGTGGGTTGTACCCATGCCTTCAGTGGTCTAGCTTCTGCCATTCCGTCGATTTCCTTGAAAAGAATGTGTAGAGATTCAGAGAATCGGTATCCTCTATTTCCTCTAGTGCGTGCCTTTCAAGTAGTCGCCTTCTTTGGTGGTAGACTCTGTCGATCTCAGCAATTGAATCAGTAAGCGGTGTTCCTGCAGAACGTGTATGCAGCATACACTATCTGTAACAGACTACGAAAGGTGATTAGAAACAGACTAGGAAAGCAGTATCAGAGAGAGATTAAAAAGGAAACTAAAACTAATAGAATTAGGAATCTAAAGCTGAAAATATAAACAAATTAAATAGAAAAAAGGAGTATAGTCCCCGGCAACGGCGCCAATTTGTTGAACGCGGATGTCGTGCTCCGAATTCAAGCAAATAAATTTGTAATTAGCCAAAGGCAATCCACAACTACAACGAAAACCGTAGTGTAGCAGTAGAATGACTCGAGTGTCGTTCTCTCAGGACTATAACTAGCTTTATCTATTTAACAAGAGAATATAAAACAGCAGACAGATAGCAAAAGGGGTTTCTAACAGATAATGGAGATTGGTGATAGTATGGTCCTTCTTAACATAACGGGTCGATAATCATGCATAAATTCCTCGGTCTTGCATAGAGATCTTTGAATCAATCTAGTGTCCTGTTGCAAATATTAAGCACTACGAAGATAATTGGTCTGACAAGTCAATCACTATTGTCCTAATGTGTTCCGTAATTATTCAACACTACGAAGATAATTGGTCTGATGGTCGACAAGTGTCCAATTGTGCATAATAATTAATACAACATACGAGAATTAGGTTGTGCCTGATCAACGAAATAAAGCAATGACACGGAGTATAATGCGTGATATAGCCATTAGCATGATTATCTTCCTTCGCTAAGAATTCACATACTACCACCAACGATAAGTTTAGCTACTCATAATAGGCATGCAATCAACAGAAATCATAGAAGAAAACATATTGAAAGATATATAGAATAAGTAGATTAAACTGTAAGATACAAGTTACCGAAGGTTGTCAATCTCTGAAGAATTGCGATCCTACGAGCTCCAATCTGCTATGAAAAAGTATCCCCTAAGCTACAGAACTCCTAGGACAGGCTCTGGGAAGTTCCTACCTAAAACTACATAGAAAGGTGAGAGAATAGGTCTGGAAAAGTCTGAATTTCGGAGAAAAACTGAGCAACTATATATAGGCTTCGAAACCGTGTGGGGCGATTCGCCCCACGCACCGGGCTATTCGCCCGGTGTGGACGGTTCGCCCCACGTCCCGGGCGATTCGCCCGGGAGTAAATTTCGCGGAATTTCGCATTTTCAACGCGTTTTTGGATTTCTTCACCCTTTTCGGACTCGGTTTCTGACTTCTAGTGGCCTTCTAATCTCCAGATTCGACCCCTAGACTCCAAATCCTATCCGGAAACCTTCAGATATTCAAAATAGGCTTCTGAAATACCAATTCCTTGTCAACTTCAATATAATTGCCCGGAAATCCTCGTTTTTCAACCAAAACCTGTAAAATAAAATCTAAAGGGAAACGTGACACTATTCTAATAAAATGCACTAAAATATAGTTAAATTAAGATAGAGGATAGATAAAATAGGTGAAAAAGACTCAAATGAAAGTGTAAAATACACATTCATCAAACTCCCCAAACCGAACATTTGCTTGTCCTCAAGCAACTAAGCTAGACTGTAATGCAAAAAACAATGCAAGACACAAAATGGAGTCTCATGCCAAATAAAATGAACTAATCTACTGAATCTATCAAAAAACATATGAACATAAACCATATTAATCAAAGCATGAATATAGGTTGAAGAATACCTCGATTGACTTATACACATCCACATAAGCACTTATGTCAAGACAAGATAGTCTCTCGTAACATTCTCTACCTGGACCTAGTCAGTGACGACCTAATGAAGCATGCTAAGATACGAATGGTTGTCCCGTGCCTATGAAACTGAGGACTTACTGCTGTTCACCAAGTTTAAGACTTTCCCTCAAAGAGGTCGAACCAGTACTGGCTCTCATCAAACGAAGGAGGGTTCCCTATAAAAGATAACACTCCTCTATTCTACCCATCTCTCAAGTAAAGTCTTAACCTATTCACCACTTCCGGAATGGCAGGACGAGGGTGGTCTAGAACAGATGACACTCAAAAACAAAAGACAAAAAATAGAAAATTACAACACGATTACGAACATTACAAGAATTCGAAAATGAGACACAACACTTTGCTAAAGTGCTATTTGGCTTTCTTTTTTGGACCCTTCTTTGCTTTTTTGGGGTCTTTTCTTTTTTTTTTTCTTTTTTTTTTCTTTCCAGTTTCTTTTCTTCTCTCTTTTTTTTCTCTTTTCCTGGAATTTTCCTTTCTTTTTTTCGATTTTTTTTTTTTTAGCCAGCAGTAGCATAACGAAAAAGAAACAAAATGACTCACACGACTTCCCCAAACCTATTCGAAAGAATAGGTTGGAGTACAAAATTTACGGAAAAGGAGAAATAAACTCACGATACGGAAATGAAAAACGAAAAATAAGTCTAATGATGGTGTAACCCCCTCCCCAAACCTATTCGGAAGAATAGGTTATAAACAAAGGATCACACAACCTCACACTACCTCCTTCCTAGGCATTTAGCAATCTCAAAGCATGGTGAAGACTTGTTGCCTCTTAGGTACATAATTACTCGGGGAAAACAACCATAAGACCCTAACATGCATCATCCTATTATAAAGGCCTTCGTGAACCGCAGTAGAGAAAACACCACTAAGTGATGTCGAGACTACCAAGCTTAACTAAGTGCAATACATAAATGTGACAAGCCAAGCGAGAAAAATCTCAAACAAATTCATAGAGATGACACTACAAAAAATTCATCGGATACCGACGGATAAAATGAAGGATTTTATCCGTCGGTATTTACCGACGGATCGCTCCCCGTTACCGACGGATGACGGATAACGAACAAAGTTGACCACTTTGTTCGTCATCCGTCGCTAAAGAGGACCGATCCGTCGGTAATTTAGCGACGGATAACGTTATCCGTCGCTGAATTACCAGTTTTGATAAAAAAAAAATTAAAAAACAAAGCTTACCGACGGATAACGTTATCCGTCGGTAAGCTTCACTATATCGTCCGGCAGAACTCTTCTTCTTCTCCGTTTTTCTTTTTCCTCCATTCTTCTCTTCTCCGTTTTTCTCTCTTCTCATCTCCATTTCTCCTTCAAAACTCCACCATTTTCATCCATTTTGGTTGCAAATTGAAGCTTATTGCACAAGCAACAAGGAACAACCTTCAATTCGAAGTTTTTTTGGTCAATTTGTGCAAATCAAGGTATGAACTCTAACCCTTATTTGATTTTTAATTTGGGAATTATCCAATTGTTTGTTAAATTGTCAAATGTATGTTACATAGTAGTTGATACAAGTCTATTTTGCTTAAATGTGTAGTTGATTGTTGTTAAAATTGAGTAATGAATCGATTTTGGGATTTTGTTAATTTGGGGATTTCTTAAATTATGGAAATGTATGTTAGTATTAAGTAGATATTAGTTGTTATAGTTGAATGTTAGTTTTGGATTACGTTAATTTGGGTTTGTTAATTAAAATCGAGACTGAGATCAATTTAGGACTTTTTTTAGTTTTGTATTTGATCGAATTTCATGTTCCATAACTAGCTTATGTACTTATATAAGGTTAATTTTGTAGTTGAATACGATAAAATTGAGTAATTTATGAAAATCGAGACTTGTAGCTCAATTTGGGGGTTTTGAAATAAAGTGAAAATGGGTTCGAGATGATGATATGATGATGATGTTAGGTTAGAGATGATGTTCATATGGTTGTTGTTGACAATGCTAGCCTAGAGATGATGTTGTTGATGGTTGGTTGATTGGTGATGATGATATGTTGCTATGTCATTTATATGTATATTCTACTTGTATGTGCGTTTACGTTAATTGATAATGCTTTATATTGTACGTGCATATTTCATATCATTATACTAACCTTGATATTGTTTTATTTGCAGATGCCGAAACCTTGGTGCAAATACATTCCACCCGAGTTACGAGTTCCTGGAGCCCCAGGGTATGAGCAGGGTGTAGTTCCACCCATCATTGGATTCTCGGAGGGGAGTAGCTCCTCATCGTCAAACAGGAAGAAGAAGGTTACGTTTGACCCATTTGCGAACCTACCTGATGATGGTTGCCCATACGTGACGCCGACCCTGGGTGCCATGTATAAGGGGAAGCCTGTTCTGTTCCCTAAAGCTGCGTAAGTACACTTTCTGCTGTTTAGTTTATTGTTTAACCTGTGACATATTACGTATACTTTATTATGCTTATTCATTCTTATTTGTATTTAACAATCATAATAGGTTTTACCCTGCCTCTGCCCATTCGAAGATCGGTGACATCATCACCCAGAAGTTCATCGCTCCAGCACCGACTGAGGACCGTGGTGGGGAGAAGTGGTCAAGGCTGCCTGACCATGTCATTGGCTTCTACTTCGATGAGCTGCGGGTATTGTAACAATCTTAAATGTTTAGTAAACGTTGTTTTATTTTTATTCTAAATTTACGTGAGTGGTATGTTAGCCACTATATTTGGGTGATATGTTAGTCACCATTGTGCTTATGTTAATCTTGTTCTTGTTGTATTGATTGTTGTGTCGTTCTAAATTGTGACCTTTAGTTGTTTTGGTGGTTAGAAACACTACTACTTGCCAAACGTGCTATTGAAGGATCTTTGGTTTGTTTTCAACACTGTTGGTGCTCGTTGTTACCGAGACAAGGTCCACGACCTTAAGGAGTCTCCTCGAGTGAAGCCTAGATTCATCCACGACAGCGAGTGGCCTAAGTGGTTGGCTTACTGGAGGACACAGGATGCCGAGGACCTAGCAGAACAAAACAAGAGGAATCGAGCACGGGCGGACAGAAGCAGCTCCGATGATGACGAGGACTATTCGACGCACCATCTCGGCACACAGTCTCAGGCCACTCGTGACCTCAATGCAGTAGGTTAACTTGTGCTTTACTCCAGTCACTTTCAATATTCTTACAATTTTACTGTAAACACTGACACTTATTACTTTGCAAAATGAACAGAGACTCACTGGACAAGGATGTGAGTCGTACTTGACCATGGTGAAAAATGCCAAGTGCAAGAACGGCATGTGGACATGCAAGAAAGCCCAGAAACTGAATGTAAGTACATAAATTAGTAGTTCG
Source organism: Plantago ovata (assembly GCA_028274465.1). NCBI lineage: Eukaryota > Viridiplantae > Streptophyta > Magnoliopsida > Lamiales > Plantaginaceae > Plantago > Plantago ovata. The sequence continues at coordinate 49,591,704 of CM051458.1, forward strand.
AGTTACTTGTACTGTATTTCTTTTTAAAAAGTTTGTATATGTATTGTAATATATCAACTCATGTATTGCTTAACTGCTTGTAGGACGACGTTGAGGCTTTGTACTTGGTTAAGATGAAAGAGAAGGGTGACGGACTTACGATGGAGGAAGAGAACGCTGCCTTCCTCGAGGTGAACCCTCCTGGCCCTAAGTGGTCGGTCTATGGCTTAGGGAACTTGGGACGTTCTCTTGCAGCTGAATCATTTCAGCGCTCATCCGGTTCTACCTCCAGCTCAGATTCTCGATTGGCTGAGGAGATGGCAGCACTTAGGGCCGAGAATGCTAGGATTATGACCATTCAGGACACACTTGTGTCTCGGGTATATTCACTTGTATGCTAAGATTATGTTGATATGTCATGTAGATGTATAACCACTTGTATGCTCATTTACATTGCTTGCATCTATCATTCATATTCTTAACTACATTGATCATTACTTGTGTCAGGTGGAGACGCAGAATTGGGTGCTGAAGCAGCTGCTGGAGAAGCATCCCATTGGCATAGACCCGTTCGCAGAGGGAGCTGTGTTTCAGACCGGGGAGGGGAGCCCTGGTACGGCGGGGAGTGCGGGTTTGCAAGGCAGTTCTCATGCTCCTTCGAGTTCCTGTGGTCGTGGTTCTAGTGGACGTCGTTCTTAGATTTTGACATTTTAGTTGGGCATTTGTAGTGCTATTGTAGAACTTTCACATTTACATTTGTAGTAAACGCTTTTCTATTTTGAAGAATCGAATTTTATTGAATTTTATTTTCAATTCAATTTTAATGATTTTTAATTTTTAGTACGTAAATTTATATTTATTCCCGATAAACAGGTTGTTGTATAATTATTAAGAAAAATAATTAAAAAATTAAAAAAAATACCGACGGATAACTTTATCCGTCGGTCAAGACCGGTTGACTGACCGACGGATACAGTTATCCGTCGGTAAACATCACCGACGGATCAAATTATCTGTCGGTCAGACAAATAAGGGCTGGTCAACGCCCTTATTCGTCAGTCCGTCAGTATTATCCGTCGCTAAACTTAGGGACGGATAATAACCGTTGGTAATGGGATTACCGACGGATAAAATAGCTACGGGCTATTTATCGGTCAGTAAGGGAGGACCTATCCGTCGGTAAGGGCTTACCGACGGATCGGTCCCCGTTTACCGACGGATACCATCCGTCGGTAAGAGGGAGTTTTTTGTAGTGTGAAGCATACGATTAATGGCATAGTTAGTTGTTTTACCCCATAAAAAGTTCAAAAAATTCGGCAATAAACTCCATATAAAACATGCAACACTATCCTAGGATGAATGTAGTGAATGCAACCTAAAAGAGCTATGAAAGCAGTAAACGTGCAAATGCAAAAAAAAATTCACGAGTTTATCATAAGCAAGATAAGTGTAGAGATAACCAGCGATAACCTCCTCCCAAAACCTGAACGTCGTCGCTCGTCCCGAACGTCGAAAGTGGATCCAAGGTGAGAGCTAATGCTTGTATAAGTAACCTATAATACTCAATCAAACTCGTGAGAAAACAAAACAACAAAACTCACTAACCTTCAGTGGAGGCGGTAAGGGTAAATTCAAGGTGATCAACCTCCCTTTGATCACTAGATATCTCGAAGTATGACTTCACTCGCTGGCCATTCACCTTGAAGGTATTGCCCGTCTTTGGATCAAAGAGTTTTACAGCTCCATGAGGAGCAACTTCGATAATTTCGTACGGTCCATCCCAACGAGTACGGAGCTTTCCAGGAAATAGTCGAAGGCGAGAATTAAATACCAAAGTTTTTTGTCCAGGAATCAATTCCTTACGTACTATACCACGATCATGATACTTCTTAGTACGTTCCTTGTAGATCTTGTCATTTTCAATAGCACCTAATCGTAATTCATCAAGTTCATCTAGTTGCAATAATCGTTCCTCGCCACCCTTTCGCATATCAAGATTGAGTGCTTTTATGGCCCAATATGCCTTGCGTTCCAGTTCTACGGGAAGATGACATGCTTTCCCATACACAAGTCTGTACGGAGTGGTCCCGATCACCGTCTTGTAGCTAGTCCTGTATGCCCAAAGTGCATCATTCAATTTTCCTGCCCAATCCTTCCTACTAGGCTTCACTACTCGCTCCAGGATCTTCTTGATTTGACGGTTGCTGACTTCGACTTGTCCCGACGTCTGTGGGTGATAAGGTGTAGCGATACTATGGTGGACACTATATCTCTTAAGAAGGGAGGCAAACGTTCTATTGACGAAGTGTGACCCTCCATCGCTGATGATTGTCCTAGGGCACCCGAATCTCGAGAATATTACTTCCTTCAAGAACTTCATAACCACTGCGCCGTCATTTGTTTTTGTAGGAATTGCCTCCACCCACTTAGTCACATAGTCCACTGCAACAAGAATGTATTCATAGCCTCCACTTGATGGAAATGGTCCCATGAAATCAATGCCCCATACATCGAAAGGTTCTACCACTAGATTCCCTTGAAGGGGCATTTCATCTTTCTTGCCAATACCACCACATCGTTGACATGGGTCAGAATTCTTCACAAAACTTCGAGCATCTTTGTATATTGTTGGCCAGAAAAATCCTGCTTGCAGTACCTTGCGTGTTGTTTTCAACCCACTGTAGTGTCCTCCACAATTAAGCTCATGGCAATGGCTCAGTACACTTTGTTGCTCTTCTTGTGGCACGCATCTCCTTAGAATCCCGTCAGCTCCTTCCTTGAATAGATGCGGATCATCCCATATGTAAGTCCTGCATTGCTTGGCAAGAGCTCTCTTGTCTGAGGATGAAAAGTTAGTGGGGCAAACATTCATAGCCAAATAGTTTACAATATCTGCATACCATGGCTTTTCATTAGCCTTCATTAAGTGCTCATCGGGGAGGTCTTCATTGATGGGTATCGGATCAACAGGGATATTAGGTATTCTAGATAAATGATCTGCTACTAAATTCTCCCTACCAGCTCTATCCACTATGGTCAAATCAAAGTCTTGTAGCAAAAGGACCCAACGGATTAATCTAGGCTTAGAGTCTTGCTTAGCTATCAAATGTCTCAAAGCAGCATGATCAGTATGGACATTCACAGGATGGCCAATCAAATAAGACCTAAACTTTTGTAAAGCAAAGACAACAGCTAAAACTTCCTTTTCAGTAGTTGTATAATTAACATGCGCAGAGTCTAGAGTCTTACTAACATAATAAATCACACGATACTGCTTATCAACTTTTTGGCATAAAACAACACCCATAGCATAGTTCGAAGCGTCACACATAATTTCGAAAGGAAGATTCCAGTCAGGCGGCACAACAATGGGAGCAGAAACAAGCTTTTCCTTAAGGGTATTAAAAGCAACTAAGAAATCATTAGAGAAATGGAAAACCACATCTTTAGCAAGCAAGCTACTTAAAGGCTTAGCAATTTTCGAAAAATCTTTAATAAACCTCCTATGAAAACCTACATGGCCAAGAAAAGATTGCAATTCTCTCACACAAGTAGGTGGGGGAAGTTTTTCAATGATTTCGATCTTAGCCTTGTCTACCTCAATACCTCTTTCAGAAACTACATGTCCTAGAACAATGCCTTCTCTAACCATATAATGACTCTTCTCCCAGCTTAAGGTCAAGTTGCATTCAATGCACCTGTTCAAAACTAGATCTAATCTTTGTAGGCATTCATCAAAGGAATCACCAAAAAGGGAAAAATCATCCATGAAAACTTCAACAAATTTAGTTACCATGTCAGAGAAAACAGAAAGCATGCACCTTTGAAAAGTGGCGGGAGCATTGCATAGTCCAAATGGCATCCTCCTATAGGCAAATGTTCCGAATGGGCAAGTGAATGTCGTCTTCTCCTGATCTTTCGGTGCAATCGGAATCTGGTAGAAACCTGATAAACCATCAAGAAAACAATAAAACTTCCGCCCCGCAAGGCGGTTTAGCATGTCATCTATAAATGGTAAAGGGAAGTGGTCTTTTTTAGTGGCGGCATTTAATCTTCTATAGTCCATGCACATCCGCCATCCAGTGGTCTTCCTAACCGGTACCAATTCTCCCTTCTCATTCTCTTCCACCGTGACTCCTGATTTCTTAGGAACTACATGTATCGGGCTCACCCATCGACTATCAGGAATGGGGTAAATCATATCAACATCTAGCAACTTGATCACTTCTTTTTTACCACCTCTTGCATGGCTGGATTAATCCTTCGCTGAGGTTGCCTAACGGGTTTGGCATCTTGTTCTAGAGTGATATTGTGCACGCATCGTGTAGGGCTAATTACTTTGATATCACTGATCCCCCATCCTATAGCTGCGGAATTTTCCTTCAATACTTCAATCAGCTTACTCTCTTCATTGTCGGAGAGATGTGAGGAGACAATTACAGGCTTCTTCTGATTTTCTCCTAAGTATACATACTTGAGGTGTGCAGGAAGCGGTTTCAATTCTAAGCTAGGTTCTTCAGGAAACCCATTTTCTTCTTCTTCTTCATCTAAGGGTTCAAGTACCTCTTCTCCTGCGAGAATTTCTGGGGTGCTATCCATTATTTCAACTAGTTCCCTTGCTTCTTCGGTCATGTAGCACGTCTCAGATCGCATTGTTAGTGCCTCCTCAAGTGGTTCACGATTACCATGGCAATGATGAAATTCGGGAATCACGGATTCGTAGCAATCGACAAATTTTAACTCCTCCGCAACTTCCTTATCTCTGATGCTACATCCTACCAACTCAATTTTCTCGCCCACTACCTCCATGGTTATTTTCTTGCCATTTAGTTCAAGGCATGTGTGATGAATGTGTATTTTACACTTTCATTCTATGTTAATTAAAATAGGTGAAAAAGACTCAAATGAAAGTGTAAAATACACATTCATCACACATGCCTTGAACTTAAGGGCAAGAAAATAACCATGGAGGTAATGGGGGAGAAGATCGAGTTGGTAGGATGTAGCATCGGAGATAAGGAAGTCGCGGAGGAGTTAAAATTTGTCAATTGCTATGAATCTGTGATTCCCGAATGTCATCATTGCCATGGTAATCGTGAACCACTTGAGGAGGCACTGACAATGCAAACTGAGACGTGCTACATGACCGAAGAAGCAAGGGAACTAGTTGAAATGATGGATAGCACCCCAGAAATTCCCGCAGGAAAAGAGGTACTTGAACCTTTAGAAGAAGAAGAAGAAGAAAGTGGGTTTCCTGAAGAACCTAGCTTAGAATTGAAACCGCTTCCTGCGCACCTCAAGTATGTGTACTTAGGAGAAAATCAGAAGAAGCATGTAATTGTCTCCTCACATCTCTCCGGCAATGAAGAAAGTAAGCTGATTGAAGTATTGAAGGAAAATTCCGCGGCTATAGGATGGGGGATCAGTGATATCAAAGGAATTAGCCCTACACGATGCGTGCACAACATCACTCTAGAGCAGGATGCCAAACCCGTTAGGCAACCTCAGCGAAGGATAAATCCAGCCATGCAAGAGGTGGTAAAGAAAGAAGTGATCAAGTTGCTAGATGTTGATATGATTTAACCCATTCCTGATAGTCGATGGGTGAGCCCGGTACATGTAGTTCCTAAGAAATCAGGAGTCACGGTGGAAGAGAATGAGAAGGGAGAATTGGTACCGGTTAGGAAGACCACTGGATGGCGGATGTGCATTGACTATAGAAGATTAAATGCCGCCACTAAGAAAGACCACTTCCCTTTACCCTTTATAGAGGACATGCTAAACCGCCTTACGGGGCGGAAATTTTATTGTTTTCTTGATGGTTTATCAGGTTTCTACCAGATTCCAATTGCACCGGAGGGTCAGGAGAAGACGACATTTACTTGCCCATTCGGAACGTTTGCCTATAGGAGGATGCCATTTGGACTATGCAATTCTCCCGCCACTTTTCAAAGGTGCATGCTTTCTGTTTTCTCTGACATGGTAACTAAATTTGTTGAAGTTTTCATGGATGATTTTTCCCTTTTTGGTGATTCCTTTGATGAATGCTTGCAAAGATTAGATCTTGTTTTGGAAAGGTGCATTGAATGCAACTTGACCTTAAATTGGGAGAAGAGTCATTATATGGTTAGAGAAGGCATTGTTCTAGGGCATGTAGTTTCTGAAAGAGGTATTGAGGTAGACAAGGCTAAGATCGAAATCATTGAAAAACTTCCCCCACCTACCTGTGTGAAGGAATTGCAATCTTTTCTTGGCCATGTAGGTTTTCATAGGAGGTTTATTAAAGATTTTTCGAAAATTGCTAAACCTTTAAGTAGCTTGCTTGCTAAAGACGTGGTTTTCCATTTCTCTAATGAATGCTTAGTTGCTTTTAATACCCTTAAGGAGAAGCTTGTTTCTGCTCCCATTGTTGTGCCACCTGACTGGGATCTTCCTTTTGAGATTATGTGTGATGCTTCGAATTTTGCTATGGGCGCTGTTTTATGCCAAAAAGTTGATAAGCAGTATCGTGTGATTTATTATGTTAGTAAGACTCCACACTCTGCACAGGTTAATTATACAACTACTGAAAAGGAATGTTTAGCTGTTGTCTTTGCTTTACAAAAGTTTAGGTCTTATTTAATTGACCATCGTGTGAATGTCCATACTGATCATGCTGCTTTGAGACATTTGATAACTAAGCAAGATTCTAAGCCTAGATTAATCCGTTGGGTCCTTTTGCTGCAAGACTTTGATTTGACCATTGTGGATAGAGCTGGTAGGGAGAATTTAGTAGCAGATCATTTATCTAGGATACCTAATATCCCTGTTGATTCAATACCCATCAATGAGGACCTCCCTGATGAGCACTTAATGAAGCCTAATGAAGAGCCATGGTATGCAGATATTGTGAACTATTTGGCTATGAATGTTTGCCCCACTAACTTTTCAGCCTCAGACAAGAGAGCTCTTGCCAAGCGTTGCAGGACATACATATGGGATGATCCGCATATATTCAAGGAAGGAGCTGATGGGATTCTAAGGAGATGCGTGCCACAAGAAGAGCAACAAAGTGTGCTGAGCCATTGCCATGAGCTTAATTGTGCAGGACACTACAGTGGGTTGAAAACAACACGCAAGGTACTGCAAGCATGATTCTTCTGGCCAACAATATACAAAGATGCTCGAAGTTTTGTGAAGAATTGTGACCCATGTCAACGAGGTGGTAGTATTGGCAAGAAAGATGAAATGCCCCTTCAAGGGAATCTAGTGGTAGAACCTTTCGATGTATGGTGCATTGATTTCATGGGACCATTTCCATCCAGTGGAGGCTATGTATACATTCTTGTTGCAGTGGACTACGTGACTAAATGGGTGGAGGCGATTCCTACAAAAACAAATGACGGCGCAGTGGTTATGAAGTTCTTGAAGGAGGTAATATTCTCAAGATTTGGGTGCCCTAGGACAATCATCAGTGATGGAGGGTCACACTTCGTCAATAGAACGTTTGCCTCCCTTCTTAAGAGATACAGTGTCCACCATAGTATCGCTACACCATATCACCCACAGACATTGGGACAAGTCGAGGTCAGCAACCGTCAAATTAAGAAGATCCTGGAGCGAGTAGTGAAGCCTAGTAGGAAGGATTGGGCAGGAAAATTGAATGATGCACTTTGGGCATACAGGACTAGCTACAAGACGGTGATCGGGACCACTCCGTACAGACTTGTGTATGGGAAAGCATGTCATCTTCCTGTAGAACTGGAACACAAGGCATATTGGGCCATAAAAGCACTCAATCTTGATATGGGAAAAGCTAGCGAGGAACGATTGTTGCAACTAGATGAGCTTGATGAATTACGACTAGGTGCTTATGAAAATGCCAACATCTACAAGGAACGTACTAAGAAGTATCATGATCGGGGTATAGTACGTAAGGAATTAATTCTTGGACAAAAAGCTTTGGTATTTAATTCTCGCCTTCGACTATTTCCTGGAAAGCTCCGTACTCGTTGGGATGGACCGTACGAAATTATCGAAGTTGCTCCCCATGGAGCTGTAAAACTCTTTGATCCAAAGACGGGCAATACCTTCAAGGTGAATGGCCAGCGAGTGAAGCCATACTTCGAGATATCTAGTGATCAAAGGGAGGTTGATCACCTTGAGCTTACCCTTACCGCCTCCACTGAAGGTTAGTGTGTTTTTGTTTTCTCACGAGTTTGATTGAGTATTATAGGTCACTTATACAAGCATTAGCTCTCACCTTGGATCCACTTTCGACGTTCGGGACGAGCGACGACGTTCAGGTTTGGGGAGGAGGTTATCGCTGGTTATCTCTATACTTATCTTGCTTATGATAAACTCGTGATTTTTTTTTGCATTTGCACGTTTACTGCTTTCCTATGATAGTCTTGCATGTTTTATGTGGAGTTTATTGCCGAATTTTTTGAACTTTTTTATTGGGTAGATCAACTAACTATGCCTTTAATCATATGCTTCATCTCTATGAATTTGTTTGAGGTTTTTCTCGCTTGACTTGTCACATTTATGTATTGCACTTAGTTAAGCTTGGTAGTCTCGACATCACTTAGTGGTGTTTTCTCTACTGCGGTTCACGAAGGCCTTTATAATAGGATGATGCATGTTAGGGTCTTATGGTTGTTTTCCCGAGTAATTATGTACCTAAGAGGCAACAAGTCTTCACCATGCTTTGAGATTGCTAAATGCCTAAGAAGGAGGTAGTGTGAGGTTGTGTGATCCTTCGTTTATAACCTATTCTTCCGAATAGGTTTGGGGAGGGGGTTACACCATCGTAGACATGTTTTTCGTTTTTCATTTCCGTATTGTGAGTTTATTTTTCCTTTTCCGTAAATTTTGTACTCCAACCTATTCTTTCGAATAGGTTTGGGGAAGTCATGTGAGTCATTTGGTTTCTCTTTTTGTTGTGCTACTGCTGGCTAAAAAAAAAATCGAAAAAAAAGAAAGAAAAAATTCCATGAAAAAAGAAACTGGAAAGAGAAAAAAAAAAGAAAAAAAAAGAAAAGACCCAAAAAAAAATAAAGCAAAGAAGGGTCCAAAAAAGAAAGCCAAATAGCAGTTTAGCAAAGTGTTGTGTCTCATTTTCCAATTCTTGTAATGTTCGTAATCATGTTGTAATTTTCTATTTTTTGTCTTTTGTTTTTGAGTGTCATCTGTTCTAGACCACCCTCGTCCTGCCATTCAGGAAGTGGTGAATAGCTTAAGGATTTGCTTAAGAGATGGGTAGAATAGGGGAGTGTTATCTTTTATAGGGAACCCTCCTTCGTTTGATGAGAGCCAGTACTGGTTCGACCTCTTTGAGGGAAAGTCTTAAACTTGGTGAACAGCAGTAAGTCCTCAGTTTCATAGGAACGGGACAACCATTCGTATCTTAGCATGCTTCATTACGTCGTCACTGACTAGGTCCAGGTAGAGAATGTTACGAGAGACTATCTTGTCTTGACATAAGTGCTTATGTGGATGTGTATAAGTCAATCGAGGTATTCTTCAACCTATATTCATGCTTTGATTTATATGGTTTTTGTTCATATGTTATTTGATAGATTCAGTAGATTAGTTCATTTTATTTGGCATGAGACTCCATTTTTTGTGTTGCATTGTTTTTGCATTAGAGTCTAGCTTAGTTGCTTGAGGACAAGCAAAGGTTCGGTTTGGGGAGTTTGATGAATGTGTATTTTACACTTTCATTTGAGTCTTTTTCACCTATTTTAGCTATCCTCTATGTTAATTTAGCTATATTTTAGTGCATTTTATTAGAATAGTATCATACGTCGAAAACACGGAAATCCCAGAATTTTACTCCCGGGCGAATCGCCCGGGACGTGGGGCGAATCGCCCGGTGTGTGGGGCCCTTCGCCCCACACAAATTCGAAGCCTATATATAGTTGCTCAGTTTTTCTCCGAAAGTCATACTTTTCCAGACCTATTCTCTCACCTTTCTCTGTAGTTTTAGGTAGGAACTTCCCAGAGCCTGTTCTGGGGGTTCGTAGCTTAGGAGACACTTTTTCATAGCAGTTTGGAGCTTGTAAGATCGCGATTCTTCGGAGACTGACAACCTTCGGATACCGATTTTACAATGTTACCGAAGGTTGTCAGTCTCCGAAGAATCGCGATCTTACAAGCTCCAAACTGCTATGAAAAAGTATCTCCTAAGCTATGAACCCCTAGAACAAGCTCTGGGAAGTTCCTACCTAAAACTACAGAGAAAGGTGAGAGAATAGGTCTGGAAAGGTATGAAATTCGGAGAAAAACTGAACAACTATATATAGGCCTCGAAATAGTGTGGGGCGAAGGGCCCCACACACCGGGCGAGTCGCCTGGTGTGGGGCGATTCGCCCGGGAGTTTTTTCGGGAATTTACGCGTTTTTGGATTTCTTCCCTTTTCGGACTCGGTTTGTGACTTCTAGTGGCCTTCTAACCTCCAGATTCGACCCCTAGACTTCAATTCCTATCCGGAAACCTTCAGAAACTCCAATTAGGCTTCTGGAACACCAATTCCTTGTCAACTTCAGTATAATTGCCCGGAAATCCTCGTTTTTCAACAAAAACCTGTAAAATAAAAACTAAAGGGAAACGTGACACTATTCTAATAAAATGCACTAAAATATAGCTAAATTAACATAGAGGATAGCTAAAATAGGTGAAAAGGACTCAAATGAAAGTGTAAAATACACATTCATCAGACACAAAGCAGATTTATGCATATGCAAATGCAAGAGTGAACACACGAGTGATATCTACAACAATCGAACTCCTCAAAACCTCCATGTCTAGTCTAGCTACTCTTAGAACCAACATGCAACATATCAATATAACTTCGACATGCACATATTACATTATGCTATTGCTAGACAACAAATAGCCCTAAACCATAAGACTCAATTCATACCATAGTAGCAAAAAATCTAGTATCATAAATCCTCAACTTCATCAATTATGCATTCTACCATCATGCCCATCATTATCACATCAACAAACACAACTTTAAACATGGAATGAAAGGAAAAGAACCATTGCACCTTAAGACATAGACATCTAGTAGTCAAAATTCTCAATCCAACAAACCAAGCATAATTGAACATGCAATTGATAGTGAATAACATTTCTAATCACACAAATCATCAACCCATACATCATATAAGCTTAATTGAAGCATAAATAAAAAAAACTCCAAATTTGAAAAATTAGGGTTCATATGAGATTACCTCAAATCCGAAGAATGAACGAACTAGGAAGAAATTTGTTCGGATGAAAAGAAAGAGCACGTAATGGGCTTCGATTGAAGATAAAGAACACACAATTTGGTGAAACATTGAAGGCTTTATGAAAGATTGAAGAAATTTTGATCTTTTGGGATTTTTTGGAGTAAGAAAGTGAAGAAGATGGAGAAATGAGGAAAATGGGGGGTGACCCCCGTTTTTCTTCTTTTTGGAACTACGGGGCGAGTCGCCCCGTGTGTGGGGCGAATCGCCCCCCACGTCCAGAGAGCGCGGAGCTCTCTGGACATGTGGCGCGATTCGCCCCCCACTTCCAGAGGTGGAGAGACGAAATCTTCCGAAAAAACTCAGTTTTTAATCCCCGAAAACCATTTTACTCATAAAACCACTCGAAAAAGTTCACTCAAACATAAACATAAGCACAAACGACACAGAGACGAACAAATTCACATAAGAAAAGCAAATTGTTCAATGTATGAATGCATGCAATAAAGCGGTAAAAAAGCGATAAAAACTCCGGGTTGCCTCCCGGATAGCGCCATTGTTTATAGTCTTTGACTCGAATCCTTCTTGCGCCTAGCTCTTCTTCTTGAGGGTACTAGACTTCCCCTTCATGGATCTTCTCCTCATGCCACGAACCTGTGAATGAGAATGAACATAGACAGCTTGAACAAAATAGTTAACAGTGTGAGAAGCATCGAAGCGAATATTTGGATCAGATATGGCTCGCAACACATGTTGCTTGCCATCCACTTCAATGGTGCAAGTTCTTCGGTAGATGTCTATCACGGAGCGTAGCTTAGTCAAGAACATTCGCCCCAAGAGAACAACATCCCCCATCCCAGGTGTAGACGCCGACATAACAACAAAATTGGTGTACACGGATGCTTCACCAATCTTAACCAATACGTTCTTCACAACGCCTTCGGGTCTCACAAAGGATCCATCCGCCAATTGCACAATAGCCTTATGCTCAGATAGTTTTCCAAGGCTACTCTTCTTGAACACATTCATTGGGAGCACATTAGAATAAGATCCCGTATCTAGTGTAGCACGAACATCTTCAAGTTCACCAATCCCGACCTTAACATCGAAACTTTGAGAGATTGGCTCGGGATCCTCTTGCTCCTCTTCACTCTCATCGGAACCAAGGTCCTTCTCCTCTTCCTTGGCTAGTGGGGGTTCTTCATCCTTGCAATGCTCACACTTAGCAACCTTCCTGATGGTGATTTCAACAGGTAGATCACCCACCAAGGTAATGGACATAGACTTTTCAGTGTTGCTAGGTAGCTTCCCTTGCTCTCTACTTGCCCCACGGTCAATTAACTCTTGCATCTTTTGATGGGCAAGCCTAGTGCTCTCTTCCAATCGATCAAGCCTTGCCCTAGTCTTTTGAGAATCTTCTTCATAACGTTTGAGAAAACTTTGGGTGTGATCAACCATATTTTGCAAGTTCTCCATCAGTAGAGCTGCCTTCGACTTTGGTTGCTCTTTCGGAGCGGGACTTTCGCAGTGATCATTACCATAATTAAGCCTACTGCGGTCTTGGTTAGGGCCATAAGTTTGGCTAGCCGGTGCGTATCCTTGATTGTTCCGGAATCCTCTTCTCCAAAATCCACCTCGAGGATTCCTACCATCTTGTCCGTAGCTAGCTTCTTGAGTACTAAATTCCGTAGCAAAGGCTTCCTCTTCGCCTCCTTGAACCCAATTGCCATCATCATATGCAAGCTACGATCTACACATATGAGCTCCATGACCATAGTTCTTGCATATTCGGCAAACTTCGTTTGACATAGCTGTTCCTGCGGAGTTCTTGAGGACTTCTTTCAACTCATTGGTAAAGCACTCGAATCGATCCCCATTCCCCCCATACATAGGGGCCTCTTGAGTAGGTGGAGCTTCAGGTCCACGTCTCCTAACCATTGCTCTTGGATCCTTGAATTGCGAACCCTTAGCAAGCCTTACGAAAACCGCCCAGACGGCTTCCGCGGTTTCCTCCCAAATATTGTCATGGCATTGGAAATCCACCACTTGTTGGTTCTCGAAGGTTAGTCCATTGTAGAAGTGTTGGACTAGATCCGAAAGCTCAAAACCATGGTCAGGGCACTTGTTCATGAGGTCTTGGAACCTCTCAAACGCGGTGTAGATGGTCTCATCATAGTCTTGTTTGAACCTAGTGATTTGCGCCTTAAGCGCGGTAGTCAAGGTGTGAGGGAAGTATTTCTTCATGAAAGCTGAAAAAACCTTTTCCCAAGTGTCCAGCGAGCTCGCTGGTAGAGAACTCAACCATGATTTGGCTCTGTCGCCAAGCCCCATAGCAAAAACCTTCATCCTCAACTCATCCGTTGTTATTTCAGCTCCGGGTCGTGGGAGTTGGTTGACGAAATGATCGATATCGTGCAAGTACCCCATCACATCTTCCCTTGCTAAGCCATAGAACCTCGGAAGTTGTTGGAACGCGTGGTTCTTGATTTCCAGATCTCGAGATGCAGACGAAAGAACAATCGCCGGTCCCCTCATATGATCCTTGGAGGGTTGAACCCATGCTTTCAGTGGTCTAGCTTCTGCCATTCTGTCGATTTCCTTGAAAAGACTGTGTAGAGATTCAGAGAAATCGGTGTCCTCTATTTCCTCTAGTTCACGTCTTCGAAGTAGTCGCCTTCTTTGGTGGTAGACTCTATCGATTTCAGCGATTGGATCAGCAAGCGGTGTTCCCCTAGATCGTGTACTTCGCATACACTATCTGTAACAAACTAAGAAAGGAGTATCAGAGAGATCAAATAGAAAAATAAAAATAATTAAAACTAGGAATTGAATGCTGAAAATATAAGTAAGCTAAACAGAAAAAAGGAGTATAGTCCCCGGCAACGGCGCCAATTTGATGAACCGGAATTTGTCAGATTCTAATTAATCAAATAAATTTGTATTTAGCCAAAGGCAATTCACAACTACAACGAAAACCGTAGTGTAGCAATAAAATAACCTCGAGTGTCGATCTCCAAGGACTATAACTAGTTTTATCTAATTATCTAATCTAACTTAAACTATAAAATCAACAGACGACTTAGCACAGGTTTTTCTTATCAGATAATGGAAGTTAGTGATAGTATGATCATTCAAAGCATAGCAGGTTAATAATCATGCATGAAGTACCCGATCGTTTTGCATAGAGATCTTTGATCATGAATTGTCCAATTGTGTTCCGTTATTATTCAACACTACGAAGATAGAGGGCTTAGATAGATCAAAGAAATAAAGCAATAACTCAAAGTCTGATTCGCTTTACCGCCATCAACATAATTATTAACCCTTCGCTAAGAAATCACATACTATCACCAACGATAAATTTAGCTACTCATAGATGTCATGCAATCAACAGAAATCATAGCAAGATTGAATGAAAGCATGTTGAAAGATAAATAAATATGAATAGAAAAAATTGCAAGATACAATGTTACCGAAGGTTGTCAATCTCCGAAGAATCACGATCTCACAAGCTCCAAAACGATAAGAAAAAGTATCTCCTATGCTAAGAATTCCCAGAACAGGCTCTGGAGAATTCCTACCTAAAACTAATGAGAAAGGTGTGAAAAAAGGTCTGAGAAAGTATGAAAAACGGAGAAAACTGAGCAACTATATATAGGGGTTCGGGAGGTGTGGGGCAAGTCGCCCCACACACCGGGCGAATCGCCTGGTGTGGGGCGAACCGCCCCACGTCCCGGGCGAATCGCCCGGGAGATCCAGTCGGCAGGTGATGCGTTTTCGACGCGTTTTTGGATATCTTTTCCTTTTCGGATTCGGTTTTTGCCTTCTAGTGACCTTTTAGCCTTCAGACTCGACCCCTAGACTTCAAATCCTATCCGGAATCTTCTAGATACTCCAAAAATGCCTTCGGAACACCAATTCTTCGTTCCCTTCAATATAATTGCTCCGAAAACCACGTTTTTCACCCAAAACCTGTAAAATACAAACTAAAGGGAAACGTGACACTATTCTAATAAAATGCACTATAATATAGCTAATTTAACATAGAGGATAGCTAAATTGGTGAAAAAAGACTCGAATGAAAGTGTAAAATACACGTTCATCATGCAGTAAGGTTCGGAGAGCAAGATAGAAAAAGCGGAAAATTTCTACACTTGAGATTTTTTAAAATTTGTTCAAGGAGCTTTGATCTCGAAAAGACTATCTCAGATCGAGCAGGAAAACATCTCTTCAAGTGTCACAACTACGTCGATTGCTCGGGGAGCACATCTCAAGTAGTTTCATCAACACTTGTATTTTCTCAACACTTCACAAGCGATGCGAGGAGCCTACCTCCTCGATCTCAGTACAGATTCATGCAAAGTAACTACTCTAACAAAGTTATACGTCATAACTGAAAAAGAGTTGGTGAAATTTGCATAAGTACGAAAAAGATAGAACGAGAAACAACTACATGAATTGAAAGAGCGGCCACCATGAAGATGGAAAAATCACGAGTTATATTTTACAACA
Organism: Plantago ovata; assembly: GCA_028274465.1. Classification (NCBI taxonomy): domain Eukaryota; kingdom Viridiplantae; phylum Streptophyta; class Magnoliopsida; order Lamiales; family Plantaginaceae; genus Plantago; species Plantago ovata. Next base: position 49,607,414 of record CM051458.1, read on the forward strand.
AAGGAGCAGATGTTCGAGCAAGTGCCACAAAGGGTCGAATAGTAAGCAACTAAATTCTTTAGAAATGACTTAAAACAAAGTACAACAAATTTTCACCAAGCATACTCGGGCTTCTGGGCTACTCGGATCAACGGGTGCGGCTAGTGGTAAAGTCGCTTGGAGTGGCCTGAGCACCGCTGGTCGTCGCGCCTCCTCGGTTCGGGCTCTGTAGAGAATGTATGTTACCATCACTATCCTTCTCGCTAGACTCTTTGATGGCGTTCGCAAAGGTTATCAGCTCGGGCTCCACAAAGTTCTCCTTGCGACCCATGACGGGGTGGTTCAGCTGGATCCAGTGAACGTTCCAAAGAGAAGCCTTCTCGAAAGGATAAAGCACCCCTTTTCTTATGCATTCAGGCACCCATCGGGGAAGATAAGAAGGCTTGCTAGGATACGGCACCTCCAGATCGGTAACTAGCTCCTTGAACTCAAATGCATGATGCATCTCATTGGGATATCGGTACAGGTCTTCTCTTCGGCCCGCATTCATGTCCTCGCGCGCATCAGCGTCAAGATCTTTGGGCAGTAAATTGATCTGTTTGAGCTGCCCTATACACGAGAAGAAACCCTCCTCGCAAGCGGAATCCTTAACCTCCTGCATGGCCAATTTATAAGTATCGGAAGACAAGAAGGCACAAGCAGTCTCCAATCGGCTACCGACGAGGAAGGAAAGGACGCTACTTTGAACTTTTGCATGCAGAGCGACAAGGTCGCGTAGCCGCCCTTATATCCTTGAGTTCTTTGCTTCTCTAAAGGCAAATCCTTCTCGAGCTGATCAACTTTAGCATATGCCTTCTTAACTTCTTCACCAGCGGCTTTGTTTTTGGACTTCTCGGCCTCCAGATTCTTCTCCAGGTCCTCGATCAACTGGTTGATGTCAGACCGATCAGAAGTCACATGGCCATAAGCCTCCTTGAGGTTCTCGAGCTACAAAGACAAGGAAAGATCAGATAGCGATAAGGTATCAAGGAGCGAGAAGCAAACAAAGTCACTTGCATATTTTAAAGAATAATACCTGGAGCGAGCACAAGCTGAGTTCATGAGCGTGATCCAGATCCGATAACTGAACTAGACACTTTATCTACGCGTCCTGGTCGACCCCCATGGTCTTGCTCCTTTTTCGAGAAGGTTCATTGGTCCCGCCAATATTCAGAACCCTCTTCGATCCGCCAGTTTTCTTAGGGGGAACGACCTTCTCCTTTGGTCGCTTTTCTGGATTTCGAGTAGCATATTCCTTCTCGCGCCTTGCAGCGGCATCCTCCTCAGCCTTCTTCAAAGCCTCCACTGGGTTTTCAACCTCCGCCAACCCCTCCCGGACAAGTGTGTCGTGATGATCAGCCGCACTCTTCGGGTTGGTAAGATCCATGGAGCCGAGGATCTTTGTATCCTTACCAGCGAGGCGTTGCTTCCTCCTATGCTCTTCCTTCGCTTCTAGAGTCTTCGACATGATCCACTGGAACCAGTAAGCTGCAAAGTTGTGAAGTTCGTACAAAAATCGACGAGCACCTTTACCGAAGCGAGGAGCTTCAAGGAGAGTAGAGGTTAAATATCCAAAAACATCTACAGTATTAAACTGTAGATAAAGCATAATCCTCGAGAAAGTTACCGAAGAGAACATCATTCATATATCTCGAGCCATAATATCCATTATAAACTGGAGGAGAGAGACAGGCCAAATAAGGGAGAGGTTGCAGGACAAGACCCCAGTAGAAGTACTTTTTTGGGTCCTCGCGCCTATTCTTCTCCTCCAGCTCCAAGACCCAGGGATCTAACTCTGTTGGAAGAGGATGCCTCTCCGAAATAGGTCCTCGGTAAAAGTGCTTCTGCACTCCCCAATCTGCTTGCTCATCGGTCATTCCGGGCAGCTTCTTCTTTTTCACATAAATATATATGTGAAACCATTTATAGCCCGACGATGTAGGATCGTCCATAATAAAACCAAATCCGGGACGAGCATTGAAGAAATAGAAGAACTTATTCCCCGAGCTCATCGAGACTCTGAAGATCTAGTTGAAGTTGTGAAAATTCACGGGGATCCCCAACTTCTTGCAAAAAACTCCAAAGCATATAAGAGTGCCAAAAGCACTTGGGAGAAGTTGCCAAAGCGCGATCCCCAATTGATTGAAGATGTCCTTGAAAGGATCACAAAAGGGCAGGATCCATCCTCGATTCAGCGACAGGAGATGAACAACCATGTAGCCGGGAGGACCATTATAGAACGTCTGATTGGGCTTAGGAATGAGGATGTCTAACCTCTTCTTCTTCAAAGTATACTTCCACCTAAGGGAAGGAATTTCATCCTCCTTAACAGTGGAAGCCGTGGTCGGAATCATCCCGTCCATATTCTGCTCGCCCTCCGGATCGGGGAGTCAACATCAAGTCGGTCCCGAGTGAATTTCTTCTCAGTGGCCGCGGTCACTTTGACCTCTTTCTTGGTTTCGGGGACAGCCAGTTTGTTCTTGGACTGACTGGACTTTCTCCTCGGTCTCTTAGGAGCCTTACCAGGAGCATGTTCTTGCTCCTCATCATCATCAACCGCACAAAGCTCCTCGACCCGTTTGCGATCTAGGTACTCCTGCTCGCCGGCCAACTCTAATGGATTAACTGGACGCTCATTGCTAACAGGAAAAGTAAAGTCCATGTCTTGAGGATCAATGTCATGGTAACTAGTCTCCCCCTCGAGATAATACTTCTCTTGAATCAGAAGATCTCTTTGAGCTCTACGGTTCATCTCATAAAGGGGAGGAGAAGGGGGATTCTGGCTCGGACCAGCTTCATTCCCATTAACATTCCTGATGGTGGCAGGAGGGGATTCTTCGTCGTTTCTAATCACTGGCCGACACGTCGTTTGTGGAGGAAATTCGGCTCTACGTCTCGGACCAGAAGGGTTTGTCTTAGGAGACTCGAGCTCCTCGAACTCGTTTCCTTCACCCTTTCCCTCTTGGATGGGGCGTTCACCCTCTTTGAACCAGGCCAGAGCGGTAGTGGGTCGATCGGTATCATCCATATCCTACACACGAACTGCTAATGGCTCAACATTGTCCCGAGCACCATAGTTTCTCTCGAAGAAAGCGGCTGCTTTATTTATCAAGGCATTTGGGATGTCGGTATCTGCCGTACCACTTTCCGCCTCGATCCTGTCATCGATAAAATCAACATCATCATCGTTCCTTATACGTCTCCTAAGGACTTGAAGGCGATACTCAGCTTCCTCCTCCTCCTCGGACTCCTCATCCTCACCGACATCCTCGACTTCTTCACCCTCCTCGAGCTCTTCCTCATCCTCATCATCACCCTTATCCTACTCCTCGGACGGGTTAATGGGATCCTCGCCCACAGAAGATTTGTCCAAAGTCTCATCAAGGAAGGTCACCGATACGGACGTCTCCTCTGACGTATCGTGGTCGCTCCTATAATCTAGGACGTCGTGACGGTTTTGGCTGTCGTCGCTCCTCTCAGACATCCTAAAAGGTAGGCCACAAAGAGAGTAAGGAGGGGTGGTGATAGTCCGAGAGGTCCATTTATGTGTTTTCTTATGTTCGACCTCCCGAACGGAGAAAAATCTCAAAAAGAGCAGTATATTATAACAAGAAGTTATACTACAACAAGAATACATCGAGGAGGAGCAGAGTACAAGCATACAAAAGCGAGGAGCATGGAGCGACCTACTGCTCAAAGATCGACAAGGCTTAAACGGTTACAATTATGTTCGATTAACATGCTTTTAAGGTCACAGTAATACCCTAATGAGGCAAAGGGGAATTTACACTAAAAAGGGGAAAAGCATACTTCTCTATCATCTAATTAGTCCATTAGCGAAATCGGAAGAAGGAGTAACAACGGATTCTGACATATATTCAGGCAATGAATTGCAGATTCAGACAAGTCCAGATTTCGAAAAACACAAAGAAGCTACAACTCGAATTTTGGGCATAGACAATTTAAACGCAAGAAATTAGAGGAAACAAGACTGGTACTTACTTGGGAAAGGTGTGGAAAGGCCTGAAAATGTGGTATACGCCGGACAATTTGAACTTCGCCGGAAAAATCACCGTCTAAGATGCATGAAGAACTTCTCGATCTGCTTGGATATTGACCAGGGTACTTGTCAGACTCTCTTAAAGGCCCCTCGCTCTCTCTATTTGCTCTGAGTGAAAATGTTGCGAAAAGTAAGAACTGAATCGGTCCTCACCTATTTACAGAAGGGTATCTCAGGAATACGAACCGTCGCATACCCTCGCTCCATCTGGACCGAACACGTGTTCACTATCGACGGTCCGAATCACCGCCGCCTGGCGAATTTACTAGTTTACACCCTCAGGCTCCCGAATCGACCTACCTTTTCAGTGGAGCGCAGATTACCTAGTCACAAGAGGTAATTCATGGAGCGAGGAGCACCGACCACAAAAGTAGACCGCGGAGCGAGGATGGACCGATAATCCAAGAGAGTAGAACAAAGAAGTGTCTTGATATGGTACCGAGGAGCTCCTCTCTCATAATTGCTCCTCGAGACGGAAGTGCAAAGAAAAAGCGAAAGGAAGATGTTCAATTCTGTCACCTTACAAATTGTCTCCTCGAGACAATTAACAAGAAGAAGATCGAAGAGGCAAAAAATCAAGTATCCTACTTCTACCTTGGAACACTAACCCGGATCCAATCTCTACCCAGCAAATATACCCCTTTTATAAGGTCCGAGTAACGTCTACTCGCACCCTATAAAAAGGGGGGAGGGGGAGATAGGAGGAGGGAAAGTTACTAAGGCATGAATACGAAAAAGAATTTTGCCCATTACTAGTCGAGACCAGGCTCAATCTCAACTTTAAAATAGTTCCACAACTATCTTCTACGAAGATACTTGGAAACTAGGGGGACATATGTTGGTGTTAAAATATGTCCAGTCCGTGTATACGAACTTGAGCGGTCTAAGAGCGCGACAAGGCCTTAAGGACCGTCCCTCAAGGGGATCGACCACACCCAGGTCTGTCACCTGAGTGTGGCTCGACCAGCATATGGTCCGACCATCTTTATGAGGCTGACCCTCAAGACATTTCACTACAAGGATAAGACTGACCAGACTAAGGCACGAGGAGCATCCCTAGGGGTCGATTACCAAGGTGGTCGATCCAAGGAGGACCTTATGTCAAGGCGACACCTTCCAAAGGAGACCAGGCATAGCACTACTTAGGCTATGGATATCGAAGGAAGGCACGAGGACGCAGGTCAACCGCCCCTGGTCGGTCCCTAAGGGGCCCGCCTTGCAGAATATTCCATAAGGCCTGAAATATCTATAATGCCCTCCGAAAGCCTAGTCAAGATGTTTGGATCAAAGCCCATGACCCCTTAATGGGCTTGGGCCAAATGAGACTTCTATCTCAGCCGTACACTTGTCACGATCCCACATAAAGTGACAATAAAATAGCATGAGTATATAAAAGGATCTCAATCATAATCCCAAGGTAAGCAATCATAGCTCTCACCTACCACATTTACTACTCTCACTAGGGAAGCCTACAACTCCCTACACGTAAAGTCGTCCCTCCGGTCTGATCCTCGACAAATCGAGCACGAGGTATACTAATCCCCCCACATCACATTTCACACCTAGGGAGGGGACAGCCCAACTATGAAGGACATCGGCCGATTTCACAATCATACAAACTCGTTTCCGAAGCCACTATTCGATCTTTCCTCACTTTGGATTAGGAGATTCTATTTTTTGGTTCGATTTCTTTCCAGTCTCTTTCATGTACGAAGAAGCTACACGAAGACCACCTATATATCAGAGGAAGACTATATGAAGAAGTCCTAAACAGTTTCCTTTGACGGTTTATTACGAACTTAAGAGAAAGCACGAACTACCCTTCACCACATTCGACGGGTCTATTAATCTATTATGTAATAATTTAAAATACTATCAATGTTCGATGGGTCTATTCCGTAATAATTTATAGTATTGATTGCATTCGATGGGTCTATTAATCTATTATGTAATAATTTAAAATACTATCAATGTTCGACGGATCTATTCCGTAATAATTTAAAATACTAATTACATTCGACGGATCTATTCTGTAACAATTTAGAATACTAACAATGTTTGACGAGTCTATTCCGCAATAATATTGAATAATGATTGCCTTTGACGGGTTTATAGTGCAATAATTTAAAAACTAACAACAATTGACATGCCTACTTCGCAATAAGTTTGAATACAAACTGCGTTCGACGGGTCCATTGTTCCAGATCGGATCAACTTCTACAGAGACCGAATAGGACAAAGAATTTGCTTAGTCGATACTTAAGGCGAGAGATGGCTTTTCCAACATTGAGAATGATGGTCGTGTTGAGGTCGAGTTGCCAAATGATTATTCTAGAGGTAATTGGTCAATCTCAACTATCATCAATAGTACATACCCATCCCTATTACGTCATATAGTTAATCCTTTGGTTGATCAAATATTTTTTCATAACCGAGCTGTCATATCTCAAAGGAATGACATAGCGGCAGAAATACATGAGTATGTAATGTCAAGATGGTTGAAAATTCGGGTGAGTATCTTAGTGCAAATAGTTTAAGCCAAATTGACCATATTGTATGATAGTGCTAAAGTTGTATGATAATGCTTTTGATGATCATAGAACAATATTTGGAGTTGTGCAATGGCACAAGATTGATGGTTACATGCCTTGAAAATCATATTTTAGAGGCAAAAATAATATCAGGCTTAAGGGTTGGGAATACCATTTATATACTAACAATGTGCATGACTCTCCATTGAATGAGACAAAGTTCCCCGATACAAATGAAGATAAAGACAATTTTCTGATTTTGGTCACCTCCCAAAGACCATTAACAAAAGTGTTGGTCCCTTTAAACAACAAGAAAAGACTAGAGGGGGGGGGGTGAATAGTCTTTTCAAACTTTCGTCGTTTAAAACTTTCTCAGCAAGTACTTATTACTTTTCAGTAATGAGTTTGCTGATACTTAACTTTCTCTGCAAGCGTAAGTTACTTTACAGTAGCTTGGTTTGCTGATACTTAAAATCAGAGAGCGGAAGTCTTTGATACAATAAGTGCTCTTTCAGTAAGTAAAGGTTTCAGCAAGTGAAGTGAGTGACTGTGTACAGACAGATATGATTTGCTGAAAGCTAAATACAGTAAGTAAATCATACAAACATTTTTATAGTGGTATCTGAGAGTGGCGTAATCTCTCAACTAATTCACTTCGTCCTTTCTAGGACTGAATCCACTAAGATATGATTGAGGTTCCTTACAATCTCCTATCTAAAGCGATTCAACAGAAACCAAAGCACACTTGCTTCGTCTCCAACCTAAACTAGAGAACTCAACCTTGTTCTCCACCAAACTTGGTACTTTTAATCAGCAAAACTATGCTCGATTAAGTTCCCCCTGAATATCACGCCTGAAAGGGTGTATTTTCAGTTAGAGAGTTTTGGGTGAGATAACTTAATTATAACTTATTTAGTTACAATAAGTAATCTAAGAAACACAACTTTGAATACTTTGCAGTAAACAAGTTTGATTGTCTCTGGTGTCAAGACTTGTTCTTGTTTGAAAGAAAGAACACTTAACTAATTTCTTAGCCGAGTTTGTTCTACTTCTTCACAAGTAGCTTTTTCAAGCTTTAAGTCTTGGAACGGCTCAATGGCAGTAAGAGTGTTTGAAGGTTTGTGAGTTTTAAGCACAAGTGAGAGTTTGATCACGTTGTTGACACACTTCAACTCTTTGCCGGATGACCTCTATTTATAGTGTAAGTAAGGAGCCGTTTAAATTTCAAATCCTAAGGCTTTTTGTTCCTTAACATGTCACTATCTTGCTTTTGTACTTTCAGCAGCGTCTTTGTTTGTCTTCTAGTCTTCATGTCCTTCGAGTGTAAGCTTTGCATTAAATGCACATCTGAATAGAATTCAAACAGTAACATTGGAGCGCAAATTCACGTACATTCAGCAAGAGGTCACATATGTTCCATCAGCAAGTGGTTAGTCTCAGTTTCAGGAAGCACAACCTACTCTGTCTTTCAGATTTTCACTTATGCAATGCTGTTGCTGAATTTTCCACTTTCTGAGCAACACGTGCCTTTGTAGATACCAGTCTCCAGCAATCTTCTAGTCTTCAGATCTTCAAATTCTTCAAGTCTTCAGATCTTCAAAAGTCTTCAAGATTCTGAGCGGTTTCTATTTGCTTCAATAAATTGTTTGTAATAAACAAAGTATATCTTCAGCAAATGCTTCAATAGGTTATTTTCTTTTCAAAAAATAAGATACATCATAAGCTTCAGCATCAATAATTTATTTTCTTTTCAGAAAATAAAATACATCATACGCAAAAAAAATAACTTATCTAGCACCTAATCTAAGTCTTCAGCAAACGTTCCTCTTTTACAATGTCCTTAAAATTCTAAAATCCTATGGACCTTAAGAGTACTAGTTACTGGACTTTCCTTAATTTAGCATGGTTAATTGCTCATCAAAATTACAAGTTTCCTAACAAATTTCCCCCTTTTTGATGTTAGCAATCCATGGCTAAATTAATTGGTACCCTTTTAGAGGTTTCTGATGTTGAATAAATCAGTTGATTAATGCAAGCATACTTGAATAATTAAACAGTAAGTATAAGTAAATTGCATAATCAAAAACCAATAAGAGTCAAAAGTTTCATTGCTGATAGTTATCATTCAGAAGATTACATGACATAGCATAGATTACCTAAACAGAATCAGCAAGCAAAAACTTTAACAAAAACTATTGCAGGGACTTAAGCTCTTTCAGAGGATTTTCTCAAAATCTCTCTTACACTCTTCTCAGCAAGTGCAGTGAATTCAACACAATCCTTTTCGTAGTTTTCCAGAAGCCTACGGACTTGTAGTTGAAGAATTCTTGCGTTTTTGCAGGCAGTATGATGATGCTTTTCAGCATTCATTTCCATGTAATTAATTACCCACAAATGCATGCCCCAATTGCTGGCATGGAGAAGCTGTGTATCTGAAATGCTTTTTGGATGAATCTTTCTTAGCCAGAGAAGATCTTCTTCTTGATCCTTAGCAGTGAGATAGAAGTACTCATAAGGAATCAATCCAAGTTTCTTCTTAGGTTTCTTTGTTACCCGGTCAGAGTAGTAAGTAATGCCAGGTGGTTTGATCAGATTTGGTTCTTGTTTGTATGTCTTACCAATGGCAACTCTTCTTACATAGACCTCAAGATTCAACCATTTCCCAGCAATATTTCTTGGGAGGGATTCTTCCCTTTGCTTTCTTTGGGCCTTGAGTTCAATCCATTTGAACATTTGATTCAATATGGCTATAGGAAAGAACTCATTTACCAGCAAGTCTTCCAGCTTTAAAATCCAGCAACCATGAATGTTTCTGATTACATTCTGAGTAGTTTCCTCATTGCTGGTCTTTGTGTATTCAATGCCGGAGCCAATAGCAATGCTGGCCAGCCTTTTCTCTTCTGGTCTTTGCCTTCTTCTTCTTGTCTTAGCATTGTCTTGATCTCTTGCTGAAGAGTCAGACGAGAAATGCTTAGAATGGCCAGACGGAGTCACGGCTGTTAAGGGTCTAGCTCTTATGGCTTGAGCTATTGTTTGATTGTCATCATCTTCATCATCTTCATTCAGATTGTGATGACTTTCAGTATGACAAAAATCTTGAGTTTCAGCAGCGGTTTTTCTCTTTTTGTTACTTGCTGAATTCAACTCAGATTCTGCTTGTCTTTTAGAACTTTGCTCTTTTTCAGCAAGAGGTTCTATTGGTAGTGGCACATCAACAGCAGGAGTAGGAGGGGTTTGGTTTCTTTTTCAGTGTTCTTCTTTTCCCCCTTAGACATGGATTGCAACATCGGAGTGATGTGCAGAGAATAAAACTCATTGCAATTTTCAGCAAGAGTGCTTAAGCTGTTATACTTCATGATGATTTGCTGTTGGTCAGAAGTCATTTTTGACAACTCTTTTTGAATGCTCATCATGTTCTCTTCATGTCTTTTCTCTGTTGCGGCCTTCTCACCCATAATAGTCTGTGCCTTTACAAGAGCTGTCTTTGCTAGCTTTAGAGCCTGACTTACATCTTCTTCATAGCTTTTGTGATAAAGACTGATGTCTTTCTGAGCTATGGTCAAAGTAGTAGTGCGTCTCAGCACCGTAGCCAATATTTTTCCAAAGTCAAGTGGGCTCTCAGCAAGCAATGCATCATCTTCAGCTTTGCAGGCATTATGGACTTCCTTTAGTGCTAGAATTCTGGGAGTGAACTCCTCAACTCTTGGGAACGGCACTAAATGAGGTGTTAAGGAATGAACCTTAATTTCTGAAGCAAACTGATCATCATGCATCAGCAATTCTGCTCTTAGACCATCGTCTAAATCATTGATGTAATCAGGAGGAGGAATCTGAACAACTTTTGGGTCTCGCTTGGATTGTTCATCCTCATTTTCTGACAAGTCGTCATCATCCTCAGATTCATCAAGTTGAGCAACTTTTGAACCTTTATCAGTAGCTTCACTTGCTTTCTGTTGAGTGGTTGCTGATGGCAACGCTTCAGACTCAACAACTGGAGTTTCACCAGTAGTTAGTTGTTTTAATTGAGTTTGGGGCTCAATTACTGGAGTTTCGCCAGTAGTTAGTTTTAATTAAGTTTGTGGCTCAATTATTGGAGTTTAGCCAGTAGTAAGTGGAAGGGATGGAACTTCCTTTGATCTTGGTTTTGAAGATTCACCAATTTCTAGATCCTGCGTATGCCTTGCATGGATCAAGAGACTGTTTTGTAGAGCTCGTTGGTAATCTTCATCCAAATCATCCTCATCATCAAGGTTTTCTTCAGTAACCTTGGCATCAGAAACTGGACTTTTGCCATTTTTCAAGGCATCCATTTTTCTGGCGTATTCTTCTTCAGTATCAGCACCTTGCACAGGTGCTTGATTTTCAGCATCAGCAGGAGAAGGTTGAGATTCTTGCTGAGATTGTTGTTGTTCAGCTTGCTGATTGTCAGATTGAGTATTTTCAGCAACTGTTAACTTCAATCCTCCAGCATCAGGACTTGGACCTTGGTTGTCATCATCGTTGTCTTTCTTGTCCTTAGAATCTTTCTCTTCATCATCACTGGGATCAGTGGGAATGTTCTCATCTTCTTCTTCTTCTTCATCATCTGTCAGAATGACTAGCTCCACGTGCTTATACAAAGCAACACTTGTCACTTCCTCTTTCTCAGCTAATTTGTGGGGATCAGCCACCACAGGTACAAAAAGACCTTTGAGCATCACAGCTTGTTCAGCTAGAGAGGCACTCTTAAATTTGGCCTTCATATTCTCTCTGATTTGAGTAATCAGATTTGAGCTCATTTGCTGAGAATATGTCATTTCTTCAGGAAGGATGGAGTGGACAAATGTTTCGAGCTTTAACAGAGAAGATCTCTTTTTCTCATTTGAGAGATGAAGGTGAAGATCTGAGAAATCCATTCTCCTGTACCTTTGCCAGTTGCTGACGGACTTAGCAACTCTTGACAAAGTTGTCCTTTTGAAGTTCAAGTATAGTTCTTCAGAACTTACTTGTTGATCTTCAGTGATGAGTACCACTTCAGTGGTCTCCTTTTGAGCCTGAAAAAGAATTTTATTTAGATCAAGATTGGTTTGGAGAATTGTTTTAGAGTTTATATCTGAAACATGATTTACCTGCTGAGAGTCAGCAAGCTCATGTAGTACAATTTCCATTCCATGAGGAGCTTGAGTAGCATCCTCCATTTGTTCATCCTGAAATAAATTATAGTTAGACACAAGTACTAAGCTGTCAAACTTAGTTTTTATACCAAAATTATTAACTACCTGCTGAGCAGGGAGTGTTGGTTCTGGTGCAGAGGCTTCAACAACCATCTGACTTGCATCTTGAGAAGTCTTTAGAGAAAGGATAATTTTAGCAAAAGAACAATTTTCAGAATTTGAAGTTTTACTGATGGTTTAATTAACTACCTGCTGAGGAAGGACAGGTTGTGGCTCAGTCCTTTCAGCATTAACAGTTTCTTCAGCTTCTTGGACTGTTTCTTCAGCAGACTTCTGGTTTTGCTCTATCTGAGAAAGTTGTGCGGTTTCAGCAATCTCCCTTGTCTCTGAAATGACAAGTTGAGCAGAAGCATCTTGACCTTTAAGCTCACTGTTTGTCATGAAGAGATCAATTGACTTGTTGGATGATTCTTCAATTTCCAACTCCATTTGTTTGCTCAAATCTTCCAGTACAAGCTGGACTTTGTCAATTGATGTCTTCGGTGAACTTGGGCCAGTATTCTCAGCATCATGAGATGCGTCTTTGAATAATGCTTCTTGAGTTTCAGCAACTTCAGGGACAGGAACCATTGCTATTTCAGCAACTGGTCCTTCAGCAAGTGTTGTTTCAGCAACCTGATGAGTTGCTTGTTCAGCAACCATCTTTTCAGCAGCATCAGCAAGTGCCGCTCTTTGCAGATCATCAGCAATGTCACTTGCTGGTCTCAAAGTTGGATCATTTGGAATATCTACAATGTAGATATCTGGGACTTCGGCAGGAATTTCATTTCCACTGCCTTGAGGTCAATCTTAAGTAAAATTATCAACATTAAGTTGATTGTTGAAGGCTCCCGCAAACACTTCAACATTGCTGACATATGCTTCAGTAATTACATCAGCAACATCTACTGGCAAATGCGTTTCAGCATTTGTCTGGGAATTGACTGAGGAGTCTTGGACATCAGGGACTGACTGGCGAGCCAGTGTTTTCTTTCTTTTGTTGCTTGTCCGTTTCCTCTTAGGTACGGGGTTTGCTGATGACGCTGCAGTCTGAGTGTCATCATCAGCTTTCCTCTTTTTCTTGTTAGATTTCTCCAGTTTCCCAGAGTCATCTATAGTTGCATTTTCAGCAACTGGTGTTGTACACGTACCTTGTTGATTTTCTACAGCAGTTTCTTTTGTGTTACCACCATCTACAGCAGTTTCATCTCTAAGTTGCTGAGTGGTAACATCTGCAGCTGTTGTATACCTTTCTTGCTGGCTTGTGCTGACAACATTTGCAGTTGTTGTCTTCTTAGTTTTCTTTCCAGCAATCTTATGTACATTCTGCTTGTAGAAAGATCTTCCCACATTGCACACAAATTTCTTGATTGGCAATGGGTTTCTTAGCTGAATCCTGAAATGTTCAAGGATATAGCATATCTTGATTCCATACATAACTGGAAAGGAAGGTGAGACCTTGTTGTCTTCTACCTTTACCTTGAACTTAGTAACACAATCAACAAGCCTGTTGAAAATGTACTTAGCCCAGTTAAGTTCCGTTTTATTTTCATAGATATGCATCAGCAATGGCCATCTTCTCAGGCCTACTTGGTCAATTCCTCCAACTTGGGAGTCAAGAACTTTTATTAGTAGCAGAGCTACTAGACCAAGTGAATGGCAGAGATGCTTTCTCCTAACGTGCTTTGTCCAAGTCACGGGAGCTATCTCGCCTTTCTTCATTTTCTCATTTCTGACGTCACTGTAGAAAGCTTCAATTTCTTCGTCAGTGGCAGTGACGTCATCTTCAGTTCCAGTGGTTGGAATCTGAAATATCTCCGCTAAATCAGTCCATTTAGGACGATTCGCGTGTTCTGAACATAAGTAAGGATCACTTTTTCAGTGACTCCATTACTGTCTGTAAGGGACTGGATTTCTGCATTGTTGTAGAATTCCATTGTATCAATCATGCTCACTTGCTTAGTGCGAGCAGAGATAAAGTTCATGAGGCCTTGCTGCTTGATAAACTCAAGCGCCTCTTCATTTTGGTCATCAAGTTCTTGTTCATAAAAGTACCTAATGTACTTTTCTTTTGCAAACCCTCCCCATTGCATCAACATCTCACACTTTGCAGTGTCAAGATATGACGGAGGCATAGGTTTTTCTGAGATTCGGTCATTTTTCAACACAACTTTCGTTGTGTTTGTGGCCGGAGTAGTCACCGGAGCAGTGCGTGTTTCAGCACTGTCAACCTTTGACGACTTTGAGGACTTAGATAACTGTTTCTTGGGAGCCATTTCTTATATAGAGCAAGAAAAAGTGTACGAAAAGAGATAGTTTGCTTTTTGACCGGAGGTACAGTAGATTCAGGCTAGAATTTGCAGAGAAAGGAAATGTGAGTTAAAGAATTTTGTCATTTCTCTAACTCCTTCTTTATATAGAGTCTCTGGTGTGTGAGAAACTCAATCGATTTGAGCTCTCAGCAAGGGTAAAACAGAGAAACACTGGCGTTAGTGGAGCCTTTGCATTGAATGCGTAGTGGCCCACTAACTAAAACCGTCAGAGCACTCTCTCTCTTTGTTTTGTTAGCCGTTAGATAAGTAACTCCTTTTAATCAATGGCCACGATTGAATTTCATGTCATGATTATTGCGAGTTTATCTGTGCCAGTTTAACGTCACAAATTGATTTTACCGAGTATTAAGGGATAGATTTCTTGCTGAAATAGACAAGAATCTTTTCAGCGAGTTTGAATTAACAACCTAGATACTTGCTGAAAGTTCCCCCTTACTTAGATATCTCGTATTTTCTTTATGTTTAAAAGATATTTCTGATTTCCCGTATCAGTAAATTCTTTTTGTACTTGAGATATCCTTTGGTAAAATCTGAGAGATGAGCTTTGCTCTTTTTCTGAGTTCCCGTCTCAGAGAATTCCTTAGATACTTGAATACCTGTTTCAGTATCTTTTGATTGTCTGAGTGCCCATCTCAGCAATCTTTAAGTTCTTTCTCTTACTGAGTGCCTGTCTCAGCAAGTGATCAAGTTTCCTAACATATACCCGTTTTGAAGGAATTACTTGCTGAATGCCTGTTTCAGCAATCATGTAGTGACTTATCATTTCTTAGAAGAAATCAGTAAATAGGAATACTTTGGCTTGCTAAATACCTATTTCAGCATTCTGCCAAGTGTATCCTTTATTGAGGTAGTTCAATCAATCCAAGGTTATACCTTAGCATTGCGAACCTATTATCCGGTAGGGGCTTGGTGAAGATGTCAGCAAGCTAATCTTCGGTGCCTACTTTCACAACCTCAATATCACCTTTTTCCACATGATCTCTAATGAAATGATGTCTAATATCAATGTGCTTGGTCCTAGAGTGAAACTTAGGATTTTGCATAATTGCAATAGCACTTGTATTATCACAAAAGATTGGTGTTTTCTTTGCAGAAATACCATAATCTCTTAATTGTTGCTGAATCCATAGGATTTGAGCTATGCAACAACCAGCTGCAATGTATTCAGATTCAGTAGATGAATTGGCGACACAGGTTTGCTTCTTGCTGAACCATGATATTAATCTAGTACCCAAAAACTGACAAGTTCCAGAGGTACTTTTTCTATCAAGAGTTGATCCTCCATGATCAGCATCAGAATAGCCAACCAATTCAAGTCCAGAATCTTTAGGATACCATAATCCAACATTGACTGTACCTTTAACATATTTCAGTATTTTGATTGCCTTTTTGTAGTGTGATTCTCTTGGATCAGATTGGAATCTTGCACACACACAAACAGCATACTGAATGTCAGGTCTACTTGCTGTTAGATACAACAAGGAACCAATGAGCTTCCTATACTTGTGTTCTTCAACACTTTTGTCCTCTTTAGTATAGCCCAATTTGGTACGAACACTCATAGGGATCTTTTTAGGTTTCTCATCCTCTTTGATCCTAAACTTTATGAGCATTTCTTTCGCATACTTTGCTTGATTTATGAATATCCCATCTTTGAGTTGCTTGACTTGCAATCCTAGGAAATAATTCAATTTTCCCATCATACTCATTTCAAACTTATTAGTCATGAGTTTGGCAAAATCATCACAAAGTTGCTTGTCCTTAGATCCAAAAACTATGTCATCCACATAAATTTGAACTAAGATTAATTTACCATCATGGTTCATGGTAAATAAGGTTTTGTCAACTTCACCTTTCTTGAACCCATTTTCCAGCAAGAACTTATCCAAGGTATCATACCATGCTCTTGGTGCTTGCTTTAGACCATATACAGCTTTCTGAAACTTGTATACCATCTTGATTTCTGAGGGAAGTTCAAAGCCATGGGGTTGTTCTAGGTAGACTTCTTCAGCAAGTTCACCATTTAAGAATGCACTTTTAACATCCATTTGGTAAACAATGAAGTCATTGTGAGCAGAAAATGCTAAGAAAAACCTAATTGCATCCAATCTTGCAACTGGTGCGTAAGACTCATCATAGTCCAATCCTTCAGTCTGACAGTAACCTTGAGCAACTAAACGTGCTTTATTTCTTGTTACTTCACCAGACTCGCTCAGCTTGTTTCTGAACACCCACTTTCTACCAATAGCTTTCTTGTCTTCAGCAAGTGGCACAAGTTTCCAGACTTTGTTCCTTTCAAATTGATCCAGTTCTTCTTGCATTGCCTTTATCCATTCAGAATGCTTCAAAGCTTCTTCTATGGTTTTAGGTTCAATTTCTGATACAAAGCAAGAGAACAAAGATTCTACTTCTACGACAGTTGCTTCTTCAGCAAGTCCGTGAGTAGCTTTGGATCTAGTCACTTGGCGTTTATTAATATCACCAATCATATCCGTAGAGGGATGATCTCTAATCCATTTATTAACAGGTTTCCTGTTTGTTGGATCAGGATATGTTTGCTCATCAGCATGTGACTCTTCAGTATGTACTTGTTCAGTACTACTGGGAATTTGTGTCTCTGCTGAGATTTGTTCGTCAGCAACTGCTTGTTCAGCATTGCTAGATTGAGGTATTTCATCAGCAGGCACTGGAGATTGCGTAATTTCAGCAACTTCCGGAGCAACCGCGTCTTTTGCTGGAAATTTTTTGTCGTGAACTATATTTATCTTGTCATGACTCGGGGGAGGAGAGTCATTGTCAGAATCATCATTTAGTTCAATTGACTTGATTTGCCTAGCATCAGATTCAGTTCTTTGCTCATGTATGATTAGCTTTTTCATACATTCTGATATTTCTTCTTCAGCAGGCACACCTTGTGACTTTTCGTAGAATACAACATGCACTGATTCTTCAATCTTTTGTGCCTTTTTGTTGTAAACTCTATAAGCTTTACTATGCAAGGAGTAGCCAAGAAATATCGCTTCATCTGCCTTTGGTTGAAATGTTCTTAAGTATTCTCTACCATTGTTTAGAACGAAACATTTGCAACCAAATACTCTTAGATGAGTGATGTTAGGAGGTCTTCCAACAAACAATTCGTAAGGAGATTTCAGTCTTGGTTTCAGATTTGTGCTTGATGAAAACTACCCAAGTGAATCTTGAATAGTCATCTACCACGACTAGACCATACTTCTTACCAGCATAGCTTGTTGAAGAAGATTCAAACAAGTCCATGTACAAGAGTTGTAAAGGTTTTGTAGTTGACGGTCTACCTTGTTCTTGAAAGAAGATTTGGTTTGCTTTCCTTGCTGACATGCATTGCAAACACCATCCTTCTTAAATGTAACCCTAGGTAATCCAACTACAAGTGCCTTTTTAGACAGCTTATTCAGCGTCTTGAAGTTTAGATGACTTGTTCGTTTATGCCATAACCATGCTTTTACAGCAAGGCCATCATGATCTGAGACAAGGCATTTTTCAACGTTTGCTGAAGACCAATCAACGGTGTACAAGCCTCCTGATCCGCTTGGTTTTGAACCCTAGTCCATTTTTCGGAGAATGCTGAGCTTGTGCTTCAGCAACCTTACTTGATTCAGGTTTGTCAGCAAAGGACTTCTGATTAGTTTTATTAATCTTGCCTTTAGTCTTAACAACTTGCTTTTCAGCAACTTGTTTGGCGGAATGCTTCATAGCATTCTTCTTCTTTCCAGTTTGCTTCTCAGCAACCTGTTTTCCTTTAAAGTCTTGTTACTTTGAGTAGCAACAGCGGGCTTTATGGTCATAGGTACTTGATTGCATGTTTCAGCAACCTTAGTTTGACCAAACTGATAGATTACTGGTGGACTACTATCAGTAGCACGTACAAAGAAAATAGGTGATTTATCTTTTCTCAAGATTTCTACATTATCACCTTCGCACGTTGCTCCTAAACCTTCTCTCTGAGATGGATCTCTCAAGTAAGAGTTTAGTTCAGTCAGCGTATTACTTGCTTCCACATAGGATTTGAAATTGATTTTCATCTTTTTCATTTCTTGGATTTCAGCAAGTAACTTTAGAATTGAGGACTGATACTCTTCCAATTCTAATGCCATTTGAGAATTTTTCTCTGCAGCCTCAGCAATCCACTTCTTAAGACGCCTTATTTCAGCATCCTTTTCTTCTGTCTCTTCTTTCAGCAAGACTTAGTTTTCAGTAGTTTGCTTGGTCAGAGTTTCAGCAAGTTGTAGTTTTTCTTGCTGTTTGCTGAGAGTTTTCTCAAATCTTTCGATTTCTCCTTGAATCTTGTCAAGGTCAATCTCGTCTTCACTTTCTGAGTCTGAGTCAGAGGTAGAGTTGTTTACCTGACCGGCCATGAGGCAGAATTCGTAGTTTGACACATCTGGATAAGCTTCCATAGCTATTCCACAAACTTCTTTGCCAATCTCCACGTCTAGAGTGGCTTCTTCATCGTCGGTGTCAGAACTTTCATCCTCACTGTCTTCGGAGCTAGTATCAATACACAATGCATCGATTTTTGCTTGAAGCTTCTTCTTTTCTTCAGCAATAAAAGCTCTTTTGAACTTCTTCTTCTTTTCAGCAGATTTGCCTTTCAGCAAAGGGCAATTAGCTTTGAAGTGTCCAGGCTTTTTGCAGTAAAAACATAGATCATTTCCAACTACTGGTTCTTCTGATGAAGTAGCTTGCTGAGCTTGCTTGTTCAGCGAGCTAGTATCATTCTTGTACTTATGGTAATTGTTACCAAGATGCTTTTTCAGCTTCTCTTTTGCTTTTCGCCTTTCAAGTTCCTTACTGATGAATTTCTTCATGTTTTTAACAACTAAAGCATTTTCATCAGCAGGCTCTTTATCATTCTTCTTTTCAGAAGATGACGGCTTTGCAGCAAGAGCAATGTTTTGCGATTTTTCAGCAAACACATTTTCTCTTTGCTTTGTCTCATAATTGACAGTAGCAAGATGACAGAACAACTCTGTTGGTGTAATGTCTGGCATTCCTTGATTATAATAGAAATTCTGAGTGTGGATCCATTCTTGATTCAGACTTCTAATGATAGTTTTCACTTTCTCAGAATCTGAGTAGAGGTTTCCAACACCCAATGCTGCCATTTCACTAACAAGAGTTGTGAATCTGAAATCCAAGTCTTCCAGTGACTCGTTTGTACCTTGCTTAAAGTTTTGAAACTTTAATTTAAGTACTTCAAGTTTGTTTTCCTTGGTCTTGTCAGATCCAGCACAAAGATCTTGAACCATTTTTCAAGCCTCCTTTGCAGTCTTAGCACCCCACAGTTTGCACTGTATGGTATCCGGAGTTGATCTAATGATGGTATTTCTTGCTTGGCCATCAAGACGGAATCTCTTAGCTTCGTCAGAAGTCCATTCCTCTCTTGGTTTTGGCACAACAGTGTCTGATGGTTCGCCAAGGATGGTTTTCCTTCCCAGCTTCAGTGGTCTTATGAGGAAAACTCCTTTCAATTTTAGTGATCTTGATAGGTCCATCATTAATGACGGTTACCATCTCATCACTAATGGCCTCAAGATGTAGCATCATGTTGTCTCGCCATTTCTCGTAATTTTCCAGCTTCAGCAAGGGAGCATCTCCTAAAGACATCCTGTCAGCAAAGCACTACCAAACTGATCAAGTGAAAATGATTTACGGAAAGCACCTAAGGGGATCTAGGTTCAGTGCAGAAGGCTAAAGAACCTAGCTTTGATACCACTTGTTGGTCCCTTTAAACAACAAGGAAAGACTAGAGGGGGGGGGGTGAATAGTCTTTTCAAACTTTCGTCGTTTAAAACTTTCTCAGCAAGTACTTATTACTTTTCAGTAATGAGTTTGCTGATACTTAACTTTCTCAGCAAGCGTAAGTTACTTTACAGTAGCTTGGTTTGCTGATACTTAAAATCAGAGAGCGGAAGTCTTTGATACAATAAGTGCTCTTTCAGTAAGTAAAGGTTTCAGCAAGTGAAGTGAGTGACTGTGTACAGACAGGATATGATTTGTTGAAAGCTAAATACAGTAAGTAATCATACAAACATTTTTATAGTGGTATCTGAGAGTGGCGTAATCTCTCAACTAATCCACTTCGTCCTTTCTAGGACTGAATACACTAAGATATGATTGAGGTTCCTTACAATCTCCTATCTAAAGCGATTCAACAGAAACCAAAGCACACTTGCTTCGTCTCCAACCTAAACTAGAGAACTCAACCTTGTTCTCCACCAAACTTGGTACTTTTAATCAGCAAAACTATGCTCGATTAAGTTCCCCTGAATATCACGCCTGAAAGGGTGTATTTTCAGTTAGAGAGTTTTGGGGTGAGATAACTTAATTATAACTTATTCAGTTACAATAAGTAATCTAAGAAATACAACTTTGAATACTTTGCAGTAAACAAGTTTGATTGTTTCTGGTGTCAAGACTTGTTCTTGTTTGAAAGAAAGTACACTTAACTAATTTCTTAGCCGAGTTTGTTCTACTTCTTCACAAGTAGCTTTTTCAAGCTTTAAGTCTTGGAACGGATCAATGGCAGTAAGAGTGTTTGAAGGTTTGTGAGTTTTAAGCACAAGTGAGAGTTTGATCACGTTGTTGACACACTTCAACTCTTTGCCGGATGACCTCTATTTATAGTGTAAGTAAGGAGCCGTTTAAATTTCAAATCCTAAGGCTTTTTGTTCCTTAACATGTCACTATCTTGCTTTTGTACTTTCAGCAGCGTCTTTGTTTGTCTTCTAGTCTTCATGTCCTTCGAGTGTAAGCTTTGCATTAAATGCACATCTGAATAGAATTCAAACAGTAACATTGGAGCGCAAATTCACGTACATTCAGCAAGAGGTCACATATGTTCCATCAGCAAGTGGTTAGTCTTAGTTTCAGCAAGCACAACCTACTCTGTCTTTCAGATTTTCACTTATGCAATGCTGTTGCTGAATTTTCCACTTTCTGAGCAACACGTGCCTTTGTAGATACTAGTCTCCAGCAATCTTCTAGTCTTCAGATCTTCAAATTCTTCAAGTCTTCAGATCTTCAAAAGTTTTCAAGATTCTGAGCGGTTTCTATTTGCTTCAATAAATTGTTTGTAATAAACAAAGTATATCTTCAAGAAATGCTTCAATAGGTTATTTTCTTTTCAGAAAATAAGATACATCATAAGCTTCAGCATCAATAAGTTATTTTCTTTTCAGAAAATAAAATACATCATACGCAAAAAAAATAACTTATCTAGCACCTAATCTAAGTCTTCAGCAAACGTTCCTCTTTTACAATGTCCTTAAAATTCTAAAATCCTATGGACCTTAAGAGTACTAGTTACTGGACTTTCCTTAATTTAGCATGGTTAATTGCTCATCAAAATTACAAGTTTCCTAACAAAAATTCAAGGACATTTACTATCACACGTAAGACTCTGTCCGCTCACCCCAGTTTTCAGCCATGGAGGCATGGACCCTATCAAGGCTAACGAGCAGGAAGGGGTTCGTTTTAATTTTTGGGATGATAGAATATGTTGATTTTAGTTAATATGTTTTTAACATTATAACTTTTACAGTGATACATGTTGTACTTATAATTTGTACATGTAGCGATGGAACATGATGTTACGAAATGGTTCCAAAGAAATAATAATAGTTGCGGGTTTATATCAACCACACCGTAACACATTTCTATAAGTATATTTACATTCTAATTGTTTATTTATTTTTTTATTCCCCGTCAAATTTCGACGGGTAATTAGCTAGTCAACTCTCATTAGTTAATTAATTAACTCCATTAATTAATTAAATACCCAACTAAACTATATGATAATAATTTAATTATAATATTTAACTCACATTCTAAATAAACAAAACAGTTAAGCAATAAATCTAGTTTATCATGCATAATTATAATACTACATCATGCTTTATGAACAACGTAAATAAAGCATATAAATTAACATGTAAATAACTGTTAAATCAAACCTGGTTCTGATACCATTGTAGGAATTTAGGGTCGTTTTTGCTCTAAGCATACGCAGCGGATTTTCGAAAAAAAATTACGGTCAATCTTGATAATTGTTATTTAACATGTCTTACGTGAAAGTGATATCTTACAGATTAAACGATTCCAAATCCTCGTCTGTTTGTTCAGCAAATTCCAGTTGCTGCTCCTCGATCTCCTCCTCGGCAAACTCTTTGTCGTAGGCTTCGTAATCCTCTTCATTGAGCTCCAAGTCTTCAATCTTCGCTCCAAGCAAATCTCAATCCTCCGTATTGTCCACCTTGAAATCCTTCACCTCGGTATCCACAGAATTTCGTCTACCGTAGAGTGTTAGAAAACTCTTTAGGGTTGGGATATGTAAATAATTGTGTAGAGTGTTTACTGTTTTATTTCTTTCAAAAGAAATACAAACAAAGATGATGTATGCTTCTGTCCTTATCCGTGTGAGAGAGGAAAATGAGAGCAAGTAGTACATTTTGTTTTGTATATCACATCAATATAGTACTACTACATCCAAAAAAGACAAAAAGACCATCAACTACAATGGACAAACTACAAGAAGGAAAGTGGAGAAGAGAGATGGGAGCACGTCCTTTTCTCATAATGAACTGATCTGTTCTAGGCGCGCGTTTCACACGTGACCGAGAACAAGCCAGCTGCTCGCTCCTATGTCTAAAGCCCAACTTTATTTTTCCTTTATGCTTTGGTCCATTGTATTCATGTATCCAATTCAGCCCAATTTAAACATTTCATTTTAATTTTAATTGTTCAAATTCAATTCGACCCAATTAAATTATTCACATAAACAATATTAGTCTAATTAATATTTATTATTAACAATCCTGATTTGGTAGAGTACTAGTCGTGTAGTGTGACCCGTAGGGCCTTATATATTAACCATTAATCTAATTAAGTTCACGGTGAAACTCCTAGACGATTTACCGAACAACATTAATATATAAGGACGTTTGTAAGGATATACAAATCACCTATAGTGTAAGGTTGATATAGTCCCTTCATTTTCGAATACTCGAATACGTCTAGAACTTGATATCATGTCTTTTCCAATAACTTATTCATTTCTTTCTCATTCTTGTTGGTTGATCTTCGATCATATTCAAACACCATTTTGAATATATCGAAATGCATTGGCCAATGACTAACGATCAACCTAACTATGAGATGCAAAGTATTATCTCCAATGTCTATTGCGAGGAATGAATTCTATCTTGGTTCAACTACTACTCCCATGCACTTCATAATATATCTAACGCATGTCGTATCTACCCCCATGTGGAGTGCAATCATTGGTCATTGTCAAGATATATTATTCCACGCATGTAGTTAGTATTGACCTCAAGTCGAAGGACTAGTAAATCAACTTACACACCGATACTTCCATAGACACGTTAATAGAATTAATCAAATGATTTCTCGGTGGGTCATTCAACACCCTCTAAGGTGTTCAATGCATCCATCATGAATGACCAAGTCATTCGTAGTTGTGAGAGCCACTACATTCCTCTACGAATATGATGCAGATCGCATGCCAATCTTTAACGTGCGCCATTGATATCCCAAATCTCAATGACCTGATTGGGAGAAGAGTTTTGAGTTCTCCTTTTTGGGGTCCCAAAGACTAAATAGAAAGATTCTTTTTGAAATAATCAAGTGAAAGTATATGGATTCAATAGTTTGATTAACAAATAAGAAAAGGGAGAAATTCTTTGAATGATAGAATAGACTAGTTTAGGACTTACGTTCTGTCATCCAAGTTCTCACACACTTGGTGATAACGTATAGTCCATGGGAATATCTTATAGAATTATCTTAAAACAACAAATAAATAATCCAAAGATGTAGAGCCAATTAATATGCAATATAAATAATAATAAACTGATTATGATCTAAGTACATATCATCCCATAAATGGTTGTCTCTAGAACATATCTAGGACATACGTACTTTCAACTAGTACTGATCATGAGTGATGAGTTTTAAACTGGATGTGATGAAATGATCATGTGAAGGTGGCAGGCAACCGAATATGCTCGACTCAACCATACAACAATGGCCTTCTTCAACCATTTCCAACCCGAAAAAGCAGCAACAAGGTGGACCAGGGTCAGCTGGAATGCTTCAAAGGCACATGTATTCGAAATACAAAGGGTGCTTCAGACTACTAAGAGTAGACGGGTTCTCGTGGACAAAGTGGGATTTTTTACAGACATGAAGTAGTTAAATAAGTTTATACATGCAAGTGGAAGTCTTATTTGATGAGATTTATGAACCTTAGGTTGGAAAGGGCTTAGGAAAGGAAGCAAAGGCTCGAAAGATGGCTTTCCAACACAGGATTGAAGCGGTAAGAATGTTTTATATGGCATAGTACAATCTTGTCATTCTAATTTAATTAGAATGACAAATTATACATGAATTATAATGTGATCATTTAATTAAATTATGGATGGTTGTAGATTGATCCCAAGCATCGATACGGTCATAATCGGACGATATATTTTGAAGAGTGGTACAGAAGAGATACATGACAGCCATTTTTCTATTGGTGAGTAGCTCATTTCAACTAATCAACTCCCTTAAGTTTCTAAAGTAGATAGGACATCAGGAAGCTATGATTTTAGTCTAGATACTTCTGCTTATTTATATGTCTAAATTACACTAAGTGTACTTTGATAAACCAACATTACTACAATTAGGCTGGATGTTGGCGACGGAAAAGAGCTCGATCTTGAATTCAAGACTTCGGCAACAATGCATCACCTATCTCGGACCTGTAAGTACCTATCAGACATTCACTGTCTGAAACTCTGCTAATCTCATAGGAAAATGCATTGAAAGAATTGTAGGATCGGTATAACTTGATTTAGATACAAATTACCAGCCAATAGGTCCGAGATTGACTACGGGGTTTAGTGAACACTTACGTCAACTTGCAGATTAACAAACACAGATAATACATATAAATTAAAGCACAGCGGAATGTAAAGAAGAACCTGTGTTTGGAATTTTTCAAGCAGCTTTTGTAAGCTTGCTTGAATGCCCAGTCAAGGTAGAAAATCAACTAGAAAAGATCTTGTACGTACAACTCTCAATATCTATTCTAGAAAAACAACACTAGTCACCTATAAGATGATATAGAAACCAATCTATCTATTCTACCTTCAATACGTTGTTAGAGAAGTCTAGAATATAAACTAGTGTAAAAGACACAATGAACTAAAACAATAAAACTATAAAACTCTTGAAACTCGATTGCTCTTGCTCTCTGTGTCATACCCTTTCTGTTCGTCGATCTCATGCTATATACAAGGATGACAGCCTTGATCGACTTTGATGAGAAACCGCGTGAGAGTAAATCTGGATATGTCACAGCAATGGTCTTCTGATAGGATTCGACTTTATCTTCCAAGACTCCCTCTTCTTCTACAACAAGAATGTCTTTATGAGTCCTTTTCAACTAAGTCTACTTCCGTCTTTAGCCTTCTTGTAATTCGACAATTCCCATGTATAAATAAACTTCCTGCACGAAACAACCAACTACAGATATGGAATAGTTAACGGGTTAGAATAGGTAAAACTATATAAAAGCGGCTAAGTGCTCTGTTTCCAGAACTTAGGGGTTGAGTAACCCATAGGTGAACCACTATGTCAACACCCTAGAAACAGTGACACTTACATGCATAAACTGCAAATGTTGTTGTACATTTTGCAATTAAGACTTTTTGTTCAAATGTTGTGTCTGTTGCTTTAGCAAGAAAAGAAAATAAATGTATCTAAAAAAATGGATCTACAAATGACTTTGCCTTTTATTGTGAGATAAGAAAGAGAGGGAGCACTACGAATATATCAGAGTTGAAGGTGAGGTGATCCACAAGCTAACCGGAGATCTCCTTGATACACAAAGCGAAGCCACATGAACAAAGTGGATATTTGTGATGAGCACCTTGAAAAAACTATATGCAGGACATGTTAGATAATAATGAGAAATTAATGTTTGTATTTCTTTTAGTTTTTCAATCTTCTTGAAAGACTTATAAATCAGGATTTTTTTTTGTTCTTTTAACAGAAAAGCAGGGGATTGTTTCACCATTCCAGCTTTTTAGCAGGTGGTGCCACACTAGAAGCTGGTAGACTTGAGGCAAAACAAGGAAAACTCAAGGTTTGGAATTAAATACAAGAATTTGGTACCCCTAAGTCAGAGTTTTATGTTAAAGTCTTAAAGAAATACAATAAAACACTTTTTGACTTAAAATGAAAAAACCACAGAAGCAATAGACGGGATGAGAGAACATAAGCTGATGCATTTCGGGAAAATTTAATGTATCATACCTGCATATTACTGCAAGTTTTTGAAAGCTGTAATTTGTATGTTTTCAGTCTGTGTCACCTTATAGTGGACATTTCCGACCAACTGAAGAAAATCTTATCATCGTCCTGACCCTTTCTTTGGAACAATGATGTTAATCTTGAAGAAGTTCAGGTACAAAACACATGCACGTCATTGCTCATTGTTGTCTCATGTTTCTCACAATTTAAAATGAAATCAGCTGGGGCCTTAACCTGAGAATGCCTTTGCGTTCTTTCTCCTCCTAAACGCTATCATTGTATCGTCTTGTCCAAGATTTTACTAGCTGACCTATATCTTCTTTTTCCTTCTTTGTCATTAGGCAAGCAACATTCTGAAAAAGTCATCTCATAGGTATGATGACACAGACAACTATGATGGTGGAAATAACAACAGAGTCCAAACTGAACTTGAAGAGGTGAAGCTCCAAGTTACGAACACAACTGTGTCTCTATAAAGGAGTGACTATATACAGATGTTGAGACACTTCTAAGTGTCTATATATGAGAGAGCCTTTAGTGACCCTTTCGGGCGTCACTAGAAATAATACAACCTTTATATATATATATATATATATATATATAGATTATTTACACATCAAGCTTACAATGTAAAATTAAATTACAATATTAAAACCAAATTATGAATCATTAAGAAAGGGGAGCATTTTAAATTTAATAATTGCAACTACATAACGAGAACTTCCAAATGAAATAAATCAATTACAAAAACAATGGAACTGCATAATGAGAACATTTCTTTAATCAAACCGCACAATAGTATGTTCATCAAGTCAGCATCATTTACAAAATAGTTTCTCAGCCATAAATGCAAGATCGAGATATCCCATGAGAATATAAAACATTAATTCATGATTCTAGAAAACTAATTTGAAGTTTTTAAGCTGGTAACTAAATTATCCCATGTTTTCCAAGCTGTCAAATAGCTCTGGCCTTGATCACCAGCCGAACCCCATGTAACCAGTTTCCTTTGTCTGCATACAAATCAACAATTAAATATGATTATTCTTTTGTGCTCAGCTTTACCAGAATAAATTTCATTAAACAAAACTTAGTAGAGAGGTCTGTCATTATCAACTATACACATTCGGGCTATTAGCAGCTTAAACGTCATCATATATACAGAAACTACACAAGGCAAATCATTCTACAACTAGTTCCAAGTGTCAATTTAAGCCCAAGATAAATCCTCTATGCATGGAGGTCACCATGAACCACAATTAACTACTTACTGCTAGATCAACTCTCATTTTTTCTCATGCTAACAAGAAGATTCCAACGCTCCTAACAACCTAGCTACCTACTCTTTGATAATGTAACTAAGTCCCGATCATCTAATCAACCATCAGTACACATAACACAGACATTTCAAGCCCTAACCTGATCTTAATTTTTGTGTTGACTGAGAGTTGATGTCTGTCCTCAGGAAAAAAAATCACAACTAAGAATGAGTAAAAGTAAACTGTTCCATTTTCGAGCAGTAAAAAGAAAATTTAGTATGATGGTTTTACCTGATAATATCATGGAGACTGCAGGAGCTTTGTTTCATCTACTGAAGCTGCTCCAAATCTGCAAGACAGTACCAATCACAAATCATTTTAGATTTCAATCAACATCATAATTCAGAAATAGAAAATTTACGTATTCCATTTTTCGTTCATTCCAAGTTAGTTGCATCCAATCGAGGAGAGCAATATTTTTATAAATTGGATGAAATACAAAAAATGGCACGTATTACATTTTTCGTTCATTCCAAGTTAGTTGCATCCAACAAACTATTGATGTTAGAAAATCCTAGAAACAAATATCTACAAGATTGTATTTTTACAGTCAGGCCGATACCCGAAAAATAAAATCACTAGACAATCGTAGATCAAGAGAAATACTATCCAGTAGCAAGAGCATATAACAATATTAGCCTATCAGCTGGTTTGCTTGCTTGATAACAAACTTTGTAAAATTACATTTACAGAACTCCGTTGTCAAGACATGCAGAATCATGTTTGATCACATGAGGTCCAGATAACTTCTAACAAGAAGGCTAAGAAAATCATTACTAATTTTTTTTTGCAATATAAGTCCCTCTGCTACTTGGTAGAGTCGTATACATACACAGACCTCGTGTTATAAACTTACAATCATAAGGTGCATCTTCACCTAATGCAAACAATCACTACTACACCGTAAATTCAAAATAAACAACAAAAGTGAACTTACCGAACTGGTCCACATGACCACATCTTTCAACTTCTGCTTAATCTGCTTCGACAACTCAATGATCTCAGATGTCTGCAGATTTGGATGAGTCAATAATAAACCACACATTGCAGATAGCAAAGAAACTGAAATATTAAAAGCTACCTGAGTAACTTCTGTCACGGAAATAGCAATAGCAGCTTTAGCATCTCCGCTTCCTCGTATCTACTATCTACGTAACAGTTCAAGGCAACAACATAACTTGAAGTACTTCTCTATTTCGACCTTAGCCAGGTTGATCTTTGATTGAACGCATATACAATTTTACTCCATAATCATCAAGGCCTTAATTGCAATAACACATAAAGCGATAAAAAAATTAAGAGCACAAAAAGAGGATACACTTTCCTGAGCTGCAAGGAATGGACATTGGGGCAGAGTCCTTTGTCCATTTTGTGCATGATAATGATTCAATGAGAATGGTAGAATGAGTTAATAATGCAAATTATTCAAACTTATAACACTTGAGCAACAAATAGAAATAGGAAACCCAAAATTGGAATAGAAAGACAACTATAGCTCAGACACACACACACAAACCAAGAAAAAAAAAAAAAAAAAAAGTAGAAAGACAACATAAAAACCAAACCCTGAAAGAGATCAGCAAACTGTATAGTCTATACACATAAATGACCTTTTCACATAAAATACAAACCCTGAAAGAGATCAGCAAACCCAGAAATATACAATATTTGTATATTATAATGAGCATAAAAATGAGAATGCTCAACAAAGGCGCACACCTGTGTCTGGATCAGAATATATTCCAGGTTCCTATCTGGAACTCTCCACTGCTACTGTATCCCCCACCTGGTAATACCAAGAAAGAAAGAAAAAGAAAAGCTACGAGTTTAGGAACTAATTAGTGACCGAATTCTCGTAGAAACCCAATATAAACTTATGAACCATGTTACCTTGAGCATCTTCCCAAGATTGATAGCACCACAGATTTTGTGAACATACTCAAATCTTTCCCTATTATTAGCAGGCAGTAAGGTGCAAGTATGCAATCTGAAGAACATCTCTATGCCAAATGCCAGCAAGCTGCACAAGAGTGCTATTCATGAGCAAGATATTCTTTTAAATCCTTGGCAAGATTTCAAGAATATAAATAGTATTACTCATAATCTTCAGTTTTTCAATACAAAATCTACTGGAAGATCTAGAATACCGAGTGAAATCATATGTGCATAATGAGATCAATCGCAAAGTTCAAATTTCATAAGTTACCAATACAGTTTTTTTTTCTTGTAAAGTTCACCTTCACAAGTTAACAGTACATTTTCACTTAAAGACTAATTGCACTTAGTTTATCCGTGATTGGTCTCAATATAGTAAACCAAACTTCTCATAATCTTTCCATTATTATTTACAGTAGATGCACATCTTACACAATTATTCAATAGTTCACACTCTGTACAAGTCAAAATGCAAAATATAAGATGCCAATTCCGAGGAACATAGAGAATTTTGATTACATATTTTTGCACATACAACAAGACATATTTAACGTAAAACCGAAAAGGAACCTAATAAATACACATGTTTCAAGTTATATATGCTGCCTATTTTCAACTAACATAACTAAAACTTAATTAATGGTGTAAACACTACAATAAAAACACGAATTAGCGACGCAAATTAGTGACGCATAACCATGCGTCGCTAATTAATTTGCGACGCATGGGCTTTGGTCGCTAAATTAGCGACGAATGGGCTATGGTCGCTAATTTAGCGACCCATAGCCCATTCGTCGCTAATTTTAGCGACCAAAGCTCAAGCGTCGCTAATTTTAGCGACGCATGGGCTATGGGTCGCTAAAATTAGCGACGCGTGGGCTATAATGGGTCGCAAAAACTGCATAATTTTCAGGTGGGTCTCCTCACATTCAACTGGAGCTATAGGGCTCATCTGTTATCGGATTGGTGCGCATAACCTACCGTTGGATACCTCGTTGAGTTATCTACGCGTGTACGTTGATTTGAGGTTGATTCAATATCGTATGAAGGAGTTATGGATGAAATGGCTAGACTGCACTAATCTTGCACACTTGAACGACTCCAAAACCTTTATTCGAACTTCTGAATATGTGCTTCTAAGGTAAGTCTAAGTTTTTCCCAAATGAACTTCTTGGCTTAAATCGAACTACGGTCACTCACGAACATATCCATGGAGATCGAGAAACTTCAACAAGATCACTTTGCAGCGTTTTAAGCTCAAAAGCTAAACTGAATGACAAACGAAGCTATTAGTCGCTATATATAGAAGACTAAAACAAATACGAAACTATCTAGGAATCGAAATTCTAATCCTAAAACAACTTGACAATATTGAAATTAACTAGGAATTGAAATCTAATCCTAAAAGAACTTGAAATATAAACTACGAAAACAGTAAAACTGCGTTTCACACCGTTTCGGAGCCGCCGACCAAATTTCGTTGAATTCCGACAACGTTGCAAATTTGTCGGTTTGTGCGTAAATTGGACCGCATCAACCGTTAAGAAATTAAAATTTAGTGACCTATTCCTTAGATAGTCCACTTAGTTTTGAGATATCTCAAACTGTATGAAGATATAAACAATTTATAAATATAAACATATGGAAGTGACTATGAAGAGCAACAACTGTATATTATCTAGAACTTATACAAGAATTATCACAAGTATTGGTAGCTGAGCGGTAAGGGTGTTGGGTTAGTAAGGTGTTGGGTAAGGATGTCCTAGGTTCGAAACCCAGGAAACACAAGGTGGACTAGAGAGGAGAATTTATTTTTAAAAAAAATTCCGCTAATTAGCGACACATGGGTCTATGCGTCTCTAAATTAGCGACCCATTTTTGGGTCGCTAATTTGGTCGCTAAATTAGCGACGCTTGACCCCATGGGTCGCCTCGCCATTTAGCGACGCATAGCATATGCGTCGCTAAACGGTTTAGCGACGCATGGGACGCAGTTTAGTGACGCATGGGAGCGTCACTAAACTGCGTTTTTTTTGTAGTGAAACATAGGCAACCAATCCACATAATCAAAGTTCAGCTTGCACTATAATCTCCACAACCTAAAAAAGAACAGAAGTAACCATAGCAACGAATTACCAACTATCTACACCCAAATTCTAAAAGCGAAACGTTGATTGCGACAAGGGGATCCTATCGCTCCACTTCTCTTTGTGTTGGTTATGGTGTATCTCCATAAATGTTTGCAAAGGCTTGCTCTGAATCCAAATTTCAATTTTCACCCAAAATGTGAGAATCTGAAAATTATAAACCTTTGTTTTGCTGATGATTTGATGTTGTTTGCAAGGGGGGTGTGATCTCTGTTCAAATTCTGATGCAACTATTTGAGAAATTCTCTCGGGCTACAAGGCTACACGCCAATATAGGGAAATGCAAACTTTTCTTAGGGGAAGTCAGCGATTTGGACATGGCATCAATTCTGAATCTTACTAGATTCACTCGCAGTTTCTTACCTGTGAAGTATTTGGGGGTCCCGTTGTTTGCTAGTAAGCTTACTATCAACATGTGTCAACCTCTTATTTATAAAATCTTGCAGAGAATTCGTCACTGGACTTCAAAGCTTCTAAGTTATGCTAGTAGACAACAATTAATTGAGAGTGTTTTGTTTTCAGTTACTAGTTACTGGCTTCAGGTGTTCCCACTCGCGAAAGGAGTACTGCACCATATTGAGAGCATGTGTCGTGTTTTCTTATGGAGTGGGAATGATAGTCAATCAAGGAAAGCTCTTGTTGCTTGGGACCAAGTATGCAACCCAAGGAGTTGTGGGGGGCTGAATATCCGTGCTCTGAATGAATGGAACCAAGCTCTGATGGCGAAATTGATGTGGAATATTCAGAATAAAATTGATAAACTCTGAATACGTTGGGTGCATATATACTACATCAAAGACACCCCTGTTCAGTCTTATGTGCCACTGTCTCACTGCTCTTGGATTATCAAATCCATATTCAAATGCAGGGATAGGGTGTATGGGCTACAGGAATGGATGGATTGTATGATTAAGGGGAAGTATGTGGTTAAACAGATTTACAAAGGACTATGTGGCCCACGAGACAGCGTTTACTGGCGTGATTTGGTGCTGCAAAATATAGCCCGACCACGTGCGATCTTCATCCTCTCGTTATGTCTCCACAAACGACTAGCTACGAACGATAGGTTGCGCTTTTTTGGAGTTGACACTGATGGGATGTGTTGTTTCTGTGGGAATGCGGAAGATGTAGAGCACCTGTTGTTTACCTGTACCCGCAAGGGTCCTATACTGTCCCATGTTCTCCGCTGGATTGGTATGAACTTAGTTTGGACTGGTTGGGATGCTGGGATCAGAGGAGGACTCAACCGCAGAGCCAAGGGAAAGGGTTGGAAAGCTCGGGTTTTTAAGGGACTGATTGCTGAGTATGTTTATGGAGTTTGGCAAGCCCGGAACGAAGCTATTTTCCAGCAAACACAGATCGATGCAGCTGCCATAGGGCTACAAATTGTCCGGCAAGTGGTGCAACGCAGTATTCTTTACTCGAAACTGAAAGAGCCGGTCCATGCACTTATATTTGGTTGATATTTTGATGTTTTATTTGTTTTATTTCTGGTTGTGCACTATTCATGATAGCTGATTTGGTTGGCCTGGACATTTGTCGGCCGTTTTTGTACTGACATTGTTTTTGGAGTCGTAATGAGATCTCGTAAAGTTTCCAAAATAAAAGCTCCTAGACAACTTAGACAGACAAGTGACAACTTCAAGAACAAAAATGAGCTTCAAATCTGACCTAAGATACATGAATTTAGCAGCAAGCTTCTCTGCGCAAAAACTCCCCCTTGAAACTTCTCCAAATTGCCTGTTTGTACATGAGTTCGATTTAGTGCCTGAAAAGGACCACACAGCATTCTGCAAGCGTAACAGAGACGATTAATGAGGAATTGCAGCGATTGCGAGGAATTGACAAGATCAAGAGCTTTGATTGATGAAAATTCATACCTAGGGTTTATGCGTCAGTCGCCGGCCATTGTCGACACTCGAGAGCTTCAAATCGATAAGTGAAATGATTGGTTGCCGTTTATATTTAGTACTGTACCATTTTTGCATAACAGTCCCTCAACTTAATCATAGTGACACGTTAACCACCGAGTTTTGCTAGAAAATTTCTAGAAATTTAAAAGCGTCTCTATAAGTGGAAATAGTGATGCTTAGACCACCAGCATTGGTGCCATGCCATGCCATGGCACCATGCACTATTTTGCCTCCATGCCGCGGCATCGTGGCTTGTTTCTGCATTGGTGGCCACGATGCCGCGGCATGGTGGTTTTTTTTTTTTTTTATTTTTTTTTTTTTTGATAATTATAATATGATAAGATGAACTAAAATTAAAACAAAATATATTTAATAGTTTATTTGAAATAACTTACATCAAATTTAAACACATAACACAGAATCATACTCATTATAGAACGAGTTCACATCAAATTTAAAACACAAAATCTAACGAATTGAGATGCAACAACCACACAACACACAAACATAAAATGCATGAAACTTAAAACAAATAAGACACACGATTGATGAAGCTCGCACAATCAATCACTAACACCTCCAGATATGTTCCATGAGGTCTGAAGTTAGTCGTTCATGCGTGTTGATGCTATGCATCTGTCGGTTAATATTCATGTACTCATTCAGAGAGTTTATTGTTGATGTCGTCCTTCGAATATGAATTCCACGATCGAAATCCTCAACGTAAGACCTTGTGTCGTCCTCAAACTCTTTCCTCAGGCTTTCCATTTCACTTTCATAGTTTTTGTATGTGTGGCGTTCATCCTCAACTATCATATTGTGGAGTGTGATGCAGCAATCCATGATCTTACGGAGTGTGGACTTGTTGTGAGCAAGAGCCGGGTTTCGTATTATTGCAAACCGTGCTTGCATAACTCCAAAAGCACGTTCCACATCTTACGGCAAGACTCCTGGAGCTGAGAGAACTTTGATTCTTTATGAGTTATGGGATTGGGGATGGCACTCACAAACGTAGCCCATGCTGGATAGATACCGTCAGTTAGGTAGTACGGCATGCTGTATTGATGGCCATTCACCGTAAATTCCACAGGAGGTGCAGTGCCGTTGAGAAGATCCTCGAACACTGGTGAACGCTGCACGATTGATAAGTCATTGAATTTTTCGGAAACTCCAAAGAATGAATGCCATATCCAAGTGTCTTGGGATGCCACAGCTTCTAACACAAGGGTAGGACTTCCACATTTCCCTTGGAATTGACCGTGCCACGCCGTCGGACAATTCTTCCAAATCCCTTGAAAAAATAGAGCTGTTGGTGATTTTTATTTATTTTTTGCATTTTTATTTTTCGAGTTATAGCCGTTTTTGTCCGTTGGAGTATTAAAGCAAATAAAGAAAAAAAAAACAAAAAAAATAAATAAAAAGTAACCAGTGAGGGGCTGCCAAGTGGCAGCCCCTCACTAAAAACGCTTTCTTCTTCACCGCGGCGTGAGACGCCGCGGTGAAGAGAAAGATCGGACGCCGGCAGCGATGCCGCGGCGTTCAGCCATCAATGCGAGCCTACGCCGCGGCATCGGGACGCCGGCTTCCCATGCCGAGCTCCCCCGGCACCAATGCGGCCGGTCTTATGGACAAGTGTGATAATATACTGTGTCTAATTAGATAGGTTTTTTTTAGTGAATGCAGTTATGAAAATAATCCATCAATGCTCCCAAGGAAAACAATGGGTTCTCCCGATAGTGATACACCAAACTATCTTAACTCCAATACAGATGCAAAATTGTACGTGGTTAAGCCTAATC
The DNA here is from genome assembly GCA_028274465.1 of Plantago ovata. Classification (NCBI taxonomy): domain Eukaryota; kingdom Viridiplantae; phylum Streptophyta; class Magnoliopsida; order Lamiales; family Plantaginaceae; genus Plantago; species Plantago ovata. Next base: position 49,643,014 of record CM051458.1, read on the forward strand.
AACCAGTGAGATGGAAAACAGGAGCAGGCGTAAGACATGGACACACTTCTAGTAATCCTTGTTGGAAGTTTAAGCTTAATTTAAAATAAATAAATCTAGAAGGACTAAAGTGCAAAATTGATATGGTAAAGGACTATTAGAAAAATCTAGAATTGGCTTGAGTAAATTGTTCCAGAATGGCGGTGGAGAACATTCAAAAATTAATTGAGCAGCAACGGTTAATGAAGTAGCTGGAGACTTCATGAATGTCGGTGGAAGGGAGAAAACATAAGCAAGTTCCTGAATCTTCTAGCTAGCAATCAACCGACATACTACTACTATAAATATGTATGTGTCATTTATGTAATGTAGAATAAGAGAAAAGAGAGTGAAATAAGAGTGATAATTAAGAGCGAAGCAGAACAAAACAGAGTAGCAGCTCGTGTGTGTGAGTATTGTATCATTATAATAAATAAAAGTGAGATTTTTCCGTTGCGCCGAATTAATCGATCATGGTACCTGTATGACGTTGAAACGTCCACCAAATTTGGCATCGGAGCTGAGTTGTTTGAAGTTTAAGGAGTGCAAAGAGGTACGTTATTCTCATCTATGGCGTCCCTATCGAATATGTTGCAGCCGCAAGTTCCGAAATTGGAGAAGCATAACTATGGATATTGGGGCGTTCAAATGAGAGTCTTGATGCAATCACAAGACTTGTGGGATATTGTTGAAGCGGGATATGATGAACCAGCGTCACCGGAGGCCGAAGCCGCATTGACGAATAATTAGAAGAATGCTTTAAAGGAGGCGCGGAAGCGTGACAAAAGAGCGTTGTACATTATCTATCAAGGAGTAAATGAAACGATGTTTGAAAGGATCAGCGCAGCGGCGACGTCAAAGGAAGCATGGGAGATTTTGAAGAATTCCCACACAGGTGTAGATAAAGCGGTGCGTGTTCGTCTACAAATTTTACGTGCTGAATTTGAAGCATTGAATATGAGCGAATCGGAATCTGTTGGTGATTATTGTACGAGAACTTTGGTGCTCGTAAACCAAATGAAAAGGCTCGGAGAAGAAATTGAAGATGTCCGAGTTGTGGAGAAGATCTTGAGGTCGCTAACTGGAAAGTTCGAACACGTTGTCGCAGCGATTGAGGAATCGAAGGACCTCAATATGATGACGGTGGACCAATTGCAAAGTAGTTTGGAGGTGCACGAGCAAAGAATGATGAAGAAGAGTTCTGGATCGTTGGAGAATGCTCTAGAAGCAAAGATGAATATAAAAGAGGAGAATAAATTGGAGTTTGAACAACTCGAGGAAGAGGCAACCGTGGACGCGGTTATTATCGTGGTCGAGGAGGCCGTGGAGCTTATCCAAGACAGGGAGGACATAATTACGGTGCTGGTCAAGAAGTGTTTGCACCGGGAGGCCGAGGTAAAGGACGCGGACGAGGCTATAGAGGAGGCGGACGCAACCAATTTGTAAGTCAGCAGACTTTTGATAAAAGAAATGTTGAGTGCTATAATTGTCACAAGTTTGGACATTTTAGCAATGAGTATCGACAAGCGAAATTCAACGGAGGTCGGCAACAAGTAAATTATGTAGATGCCAGTGTCGAAAACGATGATCAATGGAGCAACATCATTGTTCATCCATAAAGGTGTTGATGGAGATGAATATTCCACGTGGTATCTCGATAGCGGAGCAAGCAATCATATGTGCGGAAAGAAGGAGATGTTCACGGAGTTAGAAAAAAGTTCACAAGGAGATGTATCGTTCGGAGACTCCTCCAAAGTTCCGGTCCAAGGCAAAGGTACGATTCTTTACAAATCCAAATATGGTAATCATGGTGACATATCGAACGTTTATTACGTACCAGCTTTGAAAAGTAATATTTTAAGCCTTGGTCAACTATTGGAGAAAGGTTTTAACATCACTATGAAAGATTCTCACTTGACACTTAGAGATTCACGCGGAAATTTAATTGCACATGTTAAGATGGCAAAGAATAGGTTATTTTCGATAACATTAAGGCATGATACACTGAAGTGTATGAAAAGCATCATAAAAGATGAGTCGTGGTTGTGGCATCTACGGTTTGGACACTTAAATTTTGGAGGCTTGAAGTTGTTGTCCACAAAGAATATGGTGAAAGGTCTGCCTCATATTGATCACCCGAATGAAGTATGTGAAGGATGCATTCTTGGAAAGCATCATAGGCCAAATTTCTCGAAGGAGAAGAGATGGAGAGCCTCACGTCCATTGGAGATAGTGCACACAGATGTTTGTGGTCCACTCACACCTATATCGCTTGGAGGTAACCACTAGTTTCTTACTTTTATCGATGATTTTTCTAGAAAGACATGGGTTTATTTCTTAAAGAGAAAATCAGAAGTATTCGAAGTCTTTAAAGAGTTCAAGAATCTCGTGGAGAAGCAAAGTGGTTACCGCATAAAAGTTTTAAGGTCCGATCAAGGTGGCGAATATACATCGGAGGTGTTTGAGCGGTATTGCGAAGATCATGGGATCATTCACCAACTGACGCCTTCTTACACACCGTAGTTGAATGGAGTGGCAGAAAGGAAGAATTGCACGATATTGGACATGGCAAGGAGCATGGTGAAAGGGAAGAACTTGCCAAAAGAATTTTGGGCTGAAGCCGTAGCGACGAGCGTGTACCTGTTGAACCGTTGTCCGGCAAAAAGTGTACGGTTCAAAACACCCGAAGAAGCATGGAGTAGATTTAAGCCAGGCGTCTCACACTTGAGAGTATTCGGATGCATTGCATATGTGAAAATCCCGGAGGCCAGAAGGACCAAGCTTGACGACAAAGGTGAGAAGTGTATTTTTGTTGGATATGGAGATAGGACGATGAGTTATAAGCTATATAACCCACTTACGAAGAAGAATATTATAAGTCGGGATGTCGTCTTTGAAGAAGATCAAATGTGGAATTGGAATGATCCACAAGATAAAGGAAAATCTATTGTCGTCGAAGGTGAAGCAGAAGCTCACATAGAAGCTGAAGAACCGGAGTCTCCACCCAGAAGAACACGAAGCTTAAGAGATATATATGAAGCAACAGAAGCACAAGAGGAAAATGAGAATACAAATCTGATTTGCTTCTACATGGATGATGATCCTATGAAATATGAAGAAGCCGCGCAAGAGAACAAATGGAGAATTGTGATGGATGAAGAAATCAACTCCATTGAGAAGAATGATACTTGGTACTTGACGACGTTGCCAGAAGGCCGCAAAGCAATCGGTGTGAAATGGGTGTACAAGACTAAGAAAAATGCCCAAGGAGAGAGATTGGTGGCAAAAGGATACATTCAAAAAGAAGGAATTGACTACAATGAAGTATTTGCTCCCGTAGCACGAATGGAAATAATCAGGTTGTTTATCTCGCTTGCTGCACAACACAACTGGAAAATTTATCAGCTGGATGTGAAGTCTACATCTTTGAACGGATTTCTTGAAGAATAAATATATGTGGAGCAGCCCGAAGGCTATATTAAAGGAGGACAGGAAAACAAGGTGTATAGACTGAAGAAAGTAATATATGGGCTCAAGCAAGCACCGCGCTCCTGGAATAAAAGGATTGATGAGTATTTTGTGAAGGATGGATTTACGAAGTGTCCATACGAGCATGTGCCATACATGAAGAAAGACGGTGCAAGTAACGTGTTATATGTTTGCCTCTATGTCGATGATTTGATCTTTACAAGAAATAATGAAGCGATGTTCGAGAAGTTTAAGAAGAGCATGATCAAGGAGTTTGAGATGACTGATATCGGTTTGATGGGGCACTTTCTCGGAATCGAAGTGATGCAAAGCAAAGAAGGCATTTTCATCTCACAAAGTGCCTATGCCAGACAAATATTGGAGAAATTCAAGAGGCGTCATGCAATCAAGTAAACACTCCAGTCGCATGTGAACAAGAATTCAAGAAGTCCTATGAGGAGAATCGCCTGGATCCGACTTACTTCAAAAGTCTCGTGGGAAGTCTTAGGTATCTTACTTGCACTAGACCTGACATTCTTTATGTAGTTGGATTAATTAGTAGGTACATGGAGACTCCGTATCAGTCACATCTAAATGCTGCAAAAAGGATCCTACGCTATATCAAACGTACGTTAAATGACGGCATATTTTATTCTTCAAATCAAAAGGTTAGGCTTGTTGGTTATTCCGATAGCGATTGTGGTAGAGATCTAGATGAAAGAAAGAGTACAACTGGTTATTGTTTTTATACCGGAGACGCCACATTTACATGGTCATCCAAGAAGCAAGCCATTGTGACTTTATCGACATGTGAGGTGGAGTATGTCGCAGCAAGCTCTACCGTGTGTCAAGCGGTCTGGCTAAGAAATTTGCTAAGTTTTCTCGGATTCGCACAAGTCGAACCGACGGGGATAAACATTGATAACAAGTCAGCAATCGCATTGGCGAAGAATCTTGTATTTCATGAAAGGAGTAAGCACATTGACACACGCTACCACTTTATTCGGGAGCATGTCAGAAATCAAGAAGTGCAGTTAGTCTATTGCAGATCAGAAGATCAAATAGCGGATATTTTCACGAAGCCATTGAAGCAAGATGTATTTAGAAGACTGAAAATGGCACTCGGGATGAGGACGATAAAAAATTGAGCTTAAGGGAGGATCTTGGAAGTTTAAGCTCAATTTAAAATAAATAAATATAGGACTAAAGTGCAAAATTGATATGGTAAAGGACTATTAGAAAGATCTAGAATTGGCTTGATAGTAAATTGTTCCAAAATGGGGGTGGAGAACATTCAAGAATTAATTGAGCAACAAAGTTTAATGAAGTAGCTGGAGACTTCATGAATGTCGGTGGAAGAGAGAAAACATATATAAGCAAGTTCCTGAATCTTCTAGCTAGCAATCAACCGACATACTACTACTATAAATATGTATGTGTCATGTATGTAATGTAGAATAAGAGAAAAGAGAGTGAAATAAGAGTGATAATTAAGAGCGAAGCAGAACAAACAGAGCAGCAGCTTGTGTGTGTGAGTATTGTATCATTATAATAAATAAAAGTGAGATTTTTCCGTTGCGCCGAATTAATCGATCCTGGTACCTGTAAGACGTTGAAACGTCCAACAATCCTCGCCTTTTAAAAGAGCACGGCATGGAGGTTATTCATGTCTTTGAGCAAAACATCCATGTCTCATTAGCTTTTGAATGTTATTCTCAATAAGAACGCGCAAGTGTTTACAATGTATGAATTTCTTTTTGTCCAATAAACGGATGGTCTCCTATATTCGACATATCATTTACACATAACAAGCAAATAGGGATTATGCCATCTGAATCATATCAGTTACCAGTTTGATCAAAAGTTTAGCTTGATTCATGAGAAAGCATATACAGATTATGAGGCATAGAGAACAAAGAACCTGCAGGAATTCAACCCAATCATAGCCAATTTCTTTCTGTAATGCTTTCTCTTTCAGCAGAATATTAGTTCGGGAAGTTTCACTCCACATGTTCAACTCAGCATATAAAACAGACAATATGACACCAAAAGGTGAATAAAAGAAGCACAAAAGTTACACTCACTGAGGCAGCAAATTAAGTGACCCCATCCAACAGTCCACACCACACTAGTGGAGAAAAGAAACAATACCAACACCAATAGACCACTGGATCCGAAATCCTTTGGTAATTATAAGACTACTCGTATTTCCAATTGACTAATCAGCTTGTTCATAATGGAGTCCTATAACTTCCTAGCGTGTCGTGTGATGTCTTCATCAATGTTGATATACAAATACAAGCAGTATAAAAGTATTACTAAGAAATAAAATAAAATGTTAGGTAGCCATGCTTTTCTGCTCATCAACCATTCTCACATATATTGATCAGTAATGAAAATTAAGCTAAATAAAACTTGCACAGTACTGGAAGAAAATATGTAACCGTCCATTGACGTATCTACTTATAAAAAAAAATACTAAAAATGAACATTTCTCACAAAATGGAAGTAAATCCTGAATCAATTGGTTGATCATCATTGCCACAAACACATTCATCAACAAGATCACACGCGACTAAACACGTGCAAGGGATCGAATGTAGTTCAATCCATATTCAAACACAAACTTGCGAGTTGTTTCGTTAACCAATCCACCATTAATGTACAAAACAGGTGGTGAAGGCATGTCATTCAGCAACATATTGTCAACATTAAACCACAACGATACGCACTCTCTATGATTCTTCAAAAACAATTGTGAAGAGAGCCAATGGACAGACCATTACAATACACCCCCGTCGGGAAAATTGCAATTTTGGTCCCTTAAATCGACATCCTCCGCGAGTTTGTTCCCAAGTGAAATCGGAAAATGCAGAAAACGTCCATTTGGCAAATACGGTCCTGTATTTATACGTTTTTGCTCATGTGGCTGAGATGTGGCTTGTGAGGTGGAATTTGGGCTGAGGTGGAAGGGAAGAGAGAAAATGTTAGTAGTAAAATAAATATAAAAATATAAAAATAAATATAAAAAAAAAAGCAGAAAAGAATGGATAGAGAAAGCTCCGTGTTTGCCATTAACAGAATGGGCAGAGAAAGCTCCGTCCAAGGCGGAGCTGCTCAGCTTCGCCGTGGGCGGAGCTTTCTGCTCCGTCTCTGCCATTGACGGAAGCTCCATCAATGGCGGAGTGCTCCGTCAACTCCAGATCGGAGCTTTTGAAGCTCCGATCTCCGATCTGGAGCTTTTGACCCGTCCATATCGGAGCTTCAAAAGCTCCGATCTAGAATTCTCTGTCCATGGCGTGGACATAGCTGCTCTGATCTGGACAGCTTTGTCCATGATCGGAGCCGAGCTCCGGCCGGTCAGAGATCCGGTGGTTAATTAAATAATTTTAATTTTTCTTATCTTCAACTTTATAAATTTTTTTAAAGTATATATGTATATTCACCTTTAATAAAGTAAAAGTAAGACAAATTTTTTCATATATATATCTTAGTGATGTACTCTAAATTATACGAAGTATTATATACTCGATAAAATTATATAAATATTAAAAATATACATAAATATTAAAAATGTACCCTATATATATTATTAGTGATGAATATATATTTATGAAAAAAAATATTGTTTTTTCTTTTTCTTTTTTTAAATAAATTAACGGAACTTTATGTGTGATATTTTTAAGGTTTTTACGAGTTAAATAAGATTCAATTTTGGATTCAGCTGATACTTAGATTTCTAATATGAGGATTTTTAACAATTTGCGAATATATTCGTGTTTGGTGACTAAAATCGCGCCCGAAAACCAAAATAACAGACTGAAAAACACATTAGTCCACATGTATGCCTAGTCAAATGATCTAGTCATCAAAGGGACAAAAATCGCGAAAAATATAGTCCTTTAATTAAATTTGGGACTGTATTTGCATTTTTGAATCCACTTGGAACCGTATTTGCAAAGGATGTCGAGTTAGGGGACCAAAATTGCAATTTTCCCGTCCAATCTCAACTTTAAGAATGACCACATTTTCATTTGCTATCTGACCACAATCAGTCCAGCTTCTGGTCTCGGAGGAGTAAACCGTAATCCGAAATGCCGACTGCTCCATGACAACTTTGTAATGAGGAGACTTGACTGGGTCGAAAGCCAAGGCACCATGTGACCCTTGGGGATCATCAGGAAGAATGTCAATAGTGGCATAGATTTGCGTAGTTGGATTGTAGAAATAGAACGTGCAGTGGCCCTGGATAAAGTCTGTGATGGAACATAGTATTAAACCATTACAAGACCCCAGAACCAAGACCATGCTAAGACCTTGAGATCCTGCGAAGTTGTGGTTTACGTCGGGATCCATCGGAATGTACTGGTAATTGAAGAGAAAACCGGTTTGGAAGCGGAGGAAGATTCCACGGGCCGGATTTGGTGCTGGATTTCGCCGGAGACAAAAGTGACGGCTGGAAATCAGAGAAATCCACCGTTTGCTGACCAATTTGCAGCGGAAGACTGGTTTGATCGATAATCGGATAAGAATCCCGGTGAGGATATCATGGTTTGAAGCCACCTCTTCAGCGGAATTCATCGCAATTCTACAAAATCAGGAATTAAGGTTCTTGTTTTCTCTGAAACTGAACTGTGTCTATTTTCTTCTCCGATTGGGAATTTTGATAATTAAACTCATAACTTTTTTGCTTTCTATGTTCACATATTTCATTCTCCTTTTTCCTTTTTCTGATAAAGTTGAAATTTTATTGTAAAATGACTACGTACTAGTTATTTCCAGGATGAACATTTTACTGTAAAATGTTCATCCTGGAAATAAGTAGTAGTCATCTTCATCATCTAACTTACATTTTTTACAGATGCTTATAGCAGCTACGGTCGATCCCTATGTTATAATCAATTAACTCGCCCTGTTACTTATACATGCACGCGTTTTAGTTCTTACGATTTTAAGCATGCTACTCTGAGCGGATGGGAAGGATAACTTTCTTTTTGTCTGTAGTGCGGGGTGAGCTACGTACACTCATATAATCTGTATTCAGGCCACTCCGATACACTCAGCTCTATGGCATATGTAATTTAGCAGGGATTTTTGTGGTCTGTAGGCCGTGCTCAGAGGAAGAAGATACACTTTGTTGGGTTGAAACAAAGTCACTAGACCTAAGGAATGAGGAAGAAAGATCTGGGATTCATACTGCGAGGCAAAGTCACGAAGAATTGTCTTAAAAAATGATGTGGAAAATTCTTTGTATGGAGAAGACTGTTTGTCTGTTTGGTAAGAACTTATATATCCAGGCAAAATATCTTATGAGTGTTAACTTGCTTGATTATATTGCTAAACCAGGGCACCGTGCATGAGACATGGAAGGGGATATTTTAGTGTTACAGATTCATTAATTAAACCTTTTCTTTGATGAAAGATTGGAGATAGAGTACACTTTCTAATCGAGTTTGAGTCATCACACAAGTACTGATTGAGAAGGGAGATGGGTAATTCTGGGCAGATGCTGTCCAAGGCATCGAACAAGTCTGATTTTACAAAAGTATGTAAGCTTGTGAAAACCTATTGACGGAAAAGAGTTGCGCGCAAACCATATAAATTCAGACATGACTTGAGAAAGCTGTTACAAGTAGTAATTAACTCATAGCAATGGTGGGAAATTAATTAATTATTTGTTGGCTGCTGGTAGACTTTATATCGATGGCGGCCATGATGTATGATTTAGGAACAAAAGTGACACTTCTTAGCGCTTATTTTATAGCATTTGGTAAAATGTACACTCCACAAGCATTGACAATTTGACAATCAAAGTATAAAGTATGCAAACAAAGTACGTGTGACATGATCGATTATTTTGAATTCGAATTTACACACTGCAATTGAAGTTGAAGGGCAAAAATACAGATACATGATTATTTGGAAACTTGGAATTTGTTTAAACCATCTTCCAAGTTTGTTTTTGACTTAATCTTGGTCTTCTCATGACTTGTCAGGTGTGCAAATTGCAATACATTACTACCATTGACAGTTCATGACACTATCAATTACTAAGACAAATTATGCAATATTTTAAATCCAAGTAGAGATGAATCATTCACTTGTTGCAAATTTCAAACTGTTTAGTACTCAACAATTAAGTCAACAATGGTGGCTCCATGTGTTTTCTGTTAAGTTAACCACGTCAAGGAACTCTTTAAAACCATTGTTCAGGTTACTACTACGAAAAATCAGTACTAAATGCATTATACACATCTTAATTTCCAAACAATGCCACAAACACGTTCTACTACTACAGCAATGCTGCTGCTCATCATTTCCTTGCATTTATCTTCTCTAATTACCATTTCTACTGCTCAACCACTCAATGCCATGACTGATGAATCGACTCTTCTCTCGATCAAATCATTCATAACATCCGATCCTAACAACATTATAACTGCCAACTGGTCGCAGGGCACGCCGTTCTGCACCTGGATTGCATCACATGCAGCCCCAGGCTGGCCAGGCACCAAAGAGTCAACACCCTTAACCTTTTCGATTTCGAATTAGCCGGTACAATTTCACCTCAAATCGGTAACCTCTCATTCCTCACCTACTTAGACATACGAAACAACAACTTCACCGACATGATCCCGGACACAATCGGGAAGTTGTTCCGCCTTCGTGAACTAAGAATGAATGACAATCAACTGAGTGGGAACGTTCCTCCATCTCTAGGATTGTTACGGAATCTGGAAATAATGGATTTGGCTGATAACAACTTGAGAGGCAATGTTCCTTGGGGGATATTCAACATTACCTCTCTCAGAGAGATTACTGTCCGCAACAATCAACATCTCACTGGCAATCTTCCACCAGAGATATGTCCTCCTTCGTCAAGGTTACGTGACCTACAATTATCACAAAATCAATTTTCTGGAGAGATTCCAACAGGTTGGTCGAATTGTACAGAGCTGAGGAACCTTTATTTATCTTACAATAATTTTTCTGGGAGTTTGCCAATGGAATTAACGAACTTGCCACAGTTGCAGATACTTGCTCTAGGTCGAAATTTCCTGACAGGTAAAACATCAGTTTATCAACCCACTGAAAATTTATTGGGAAAATTGCACTATTGGTCCCCTAAGTTAAAGTACTTGTGATTTAGGTCTCAACTTTCTTTTTTTCTTTTTTTTGCAAACTTGGTCTGAAATACGTGAGATTTATAATTAATACATATTTTGAGCCACAATTTCAGTCCCACAATGCAAATTTAATACTAATTTTTCTCAATCTTTTATAAATTTCAAAATTAATTCGAATAAAACTGTAACATTACCCCCACAATACTTTATAAAATTTTACTTTTGGCCCCAAAATTGGAAAAAAGAAAAAAAAAAAAAAAAACCAATTTAAAACTCTAACACTAATTTAAAAAAATTCCTCAAATTCAAATAAGTAAAATATAAGCTATATATTGTACGTTCATAATAATTCAAAATAAATAAAAATAAAATAAAATGGGCACTTAAAAACATCTAATTCTCTATGAAAACTACAATACTAATTTGTCCATTTTTTAAATAATAAACTAGTTCATACGTGTTTTATATTAAACTTAACACTTCATTTTGTTGATTTTTTAAAGGTCCGTTTGACTTCACCTTAAAACCAAATCGTACTTGAAAAATAAATAAAAAGATTATATTATGAAATTATAACATTTAAACTTCCATAATATTAAACAAATTACATGCGTTGAGATTAATTTAAAGTCAAAACAAATACTTTAAAAAAGTCAATAAAATGATGAAGTGTTAAACTTAAAAATGATTGATAAATAATACTTTATATAGTACTCCCTTCGCCCATTTCAAAGTTATTTCATTCCATTTTGTGGAATTTGTTACGTTCGCAAATTACTTTTAAATATATTGGTGAAAATAAAATTAAAACAATTGTATTTGGTTAATATATAATACATTTGTATTAGAACATTACTCTTAATTTTAATTAAATAGTAATATAATTTTATTATAATTTTTAATGGTGTACAAATAATTGAATAATAATATGTGGTCTAAGTTTGAAAAAATATCTACTTAGAAAAGCTTAAAATGAAACATTTGTAATATTAAAACAGTATAATTGTGAGACTATATTCGTGTAATCTAACAAACAAAAAAAAAAAAAAAAAAAAAAAAAAAAAAAAAAAACTTCCACGTGATTAGTAATCTACAATCAAAAAATGGTCAGCAAAACTAAATAAAAAATATTGAAGGACAGAAGAAGTACTATATAGTAAGAAACAAAACAAATGAAAATGTAATTAAAATACCAATAAGAAAATCAATATTTAAAAACTACAGGATTTAAAAAAGAAAAAAAAAGGTACCTAAATCTAAATCGTGTGGACATCAACTTAGGGGATCAATAGTATAATTAATTTTTCCCAAATTTATTTTATGCTTACATTATGTATAATTGGTTATATATGATTTATAGGTTTTATTCCACCATCAATCGGTAACTTGTCAAATTTGGAAATACTAGACTTGGGGTATAATGGTTTTGAAGGCATTGTTCCTTCGGAATTGGGACAATTATCCAGCTTAACGCTTTTGAATCTACAGCTCAACAGACTGAACGGTGAACTACCACCATCAATTTTCAACCTCACGCGACTGCAAGCACTTTCTCTTGTAACAAATGAACTCTCTGGAACCATACCACCTTCCATAGGCATGTCACTGGCGAACCTTGAGCTTTTATACATAGGAGTAAACAGGTTTTCAGGAGAAATCCCCATTACCATTACCAATCTATCACAACTAATTGGGTTCGATATCAGTCGTAACTTTTTCACCGGTCTAATCCCAACAAATCTTGGAAACTTGCACCAGCTAAAATCCCTTAGTTTTTCGACAAATCAGTTTACAAATGACCTCTCCATACCTGAGCAAGACTTTCTAACTTCTTTAACGAATTGTAGAAATCTGACCACTTTGCAAATGTCACTAAACAACATTACATGCGCTTTACCCATATCTGTGGGCAACCTCTCTGCCTCCTCTTTTACACTGTTTCGAGCGTCAGGTTGCAGGTTCAATGGCAGAATTTCAAGTGAGATTGGTAATGTAAGTAGTTTGATTTTGTTAGACTTAGGAATAAATCAACTCATTGGGGAGATTCCCAGCACCCTGGGAAATTTGAGAAACTTGCAAGTCTTGTTACTCTATGGTAACAATTTACATGGCTCACTGCCTGCAAATCTCTGTAGCCTAGAAAACCTTTTTGCATGTGATTTAGGGGGAAACGATCTCTCTGAACATCTACCATGGTGTATAGGAAATTTTACTTCACTACGAGACCTCTTTCTATTCAACAATTCATTCAATTCCTCCATTCCATCATCTTTGGGTCTAATTTCCGAATTCAAGTCTTATCCTTGTCGGGGAATCAATTTGATGTTTTTTGCCAAATGAGATAGGAAACCTTGGAAACTTGCAGAGAATGTACCTTGATGGGAATCGATTCTCTGGGAACATTCCAAATGCTATCAGTAATCTTCGGATGCTAACACGTCTGGAGTTGCAAAATAACAGGTTGAATGGCCCTATACCTCCATCTTTCGCCAATCTCCATGCCTTGGAGTATTTGGACTTATCCCAAAACAATCTTTTTGGTCCAATTCCAATGTCCTTGGAGAACCTTGTGTTTCTTAATTACTTCAATGTCTCGTTCAATGAACTTACCGGAGAAATCCCCAATGGAGGTCGCTTTTGGAACTTCAGTTCAGGGCTTTTCATGGGTAATAGAGGTTTGTGTGGACCATCTAGATTCAGTGTTGAGCCATGTGTTAACACTTCCAACTCTTCAAGGAGAAAGGGTAGACTTCACACAATTTTGAGGTATGTTCTCCTCTCATTCGCTTCTGCTATAGTAGCTACACTTGTCATCATCTTGTTGCTAAGGTGTTATCGTAGAAAGAAAAGAGCTACACCTTGGGAAGATTCACCTCTTGGAATCACACATGAGAGGATTTCATACTATGAAATTCTTCGAGCAACGAACAACCTGGGTATTGGGAACTTGATTGGAAAAGGGGGTATTGGCTCCGTATACCAGGCAGTGTTTTCTAATCAAATGGTCGCTATTGTGAAGGTTTTCAATTTAGAAGTTCAGGGTGCTTTCAAGAGTTTTGACATAGAGTGTGGAATACTGAGGAGAATTCGACACATAAATCTTGTAAAGATCATTACTAGTTGCTCTAACCTTGAATTTAGAGCATTGGTGATGGAATATATGCCAAATGGGAACCTCGATAAGTGGCTCCATTCCCCTGATTGTGGGTTTAGCTTTCATCAAAGATTGCAAATTTATGATTGATGTGGGTTCTGCAATGGAGTACCTTCATCATGGATATTCCAACCCCATTGTTCATTGTGATTTGAAGCCAAGCAACATTCTTTTGGGTGAATATATGGTAGCTCGCGTTGGAGACTTTGGAATTGCGAAGCTCCTAACAGAAAATCAAAGGTCAGAGCAGACCAAAACGTTGGGTACAATTGGATACATGGCACCAGGTAATAATCTCTTACTCAAGTAATCTTGATCAATGCATATCTATAATTGCCAGTGAAATCATATGTGTCGTAGTTTATGTCTTTATAAACTGTGTTGGTCTAATCTATCAATCACACTCATGAATTCGCAGAGTATGGGTCATCAGGAATAGTGTCGACAACAGCAGACATTTACAGCTATGGCATTATGTTGATGGAAATAATTACAGGAAAGAAGCCTACTGATGAGCTATTTTCGGAAGGGATACCCATGAACAAATGGGTGCAGGAATCATATCCAATTCATACAATGCAAATTGTTGATGATAAACTATTGAATCCGGAAGAAGGTTCCAATAGCTCCAACATTGAGGAGTGTGTGAAGTCAATCGTGGAACTAGCCTTACAATGTACTGAAGATGCCCCAGATAAGAGGCCTAATATCCAAGATGTTCTGGTTAGGATCAAGAAGACGCTTGTTAAACTTGACAACCTAAGTGGATGATGTTTTCTCCATTCTTGATATGTCTATCTAGTCATTTATGGATGTATTTTGCCACGGATTTGATAATGGATAAATTTTCTAAAATTGACTGAAGTTGTATCTATTTAATTTCTTCTCACATTGGGAATTGGGATAATTAGCTTCGTATATTTTTTGCTTGCTATGTTCACATCACTCATTCTCTTTTTTTCCTTTTATGAGAAAGTTGATCAATTTACTCGTAAATAGTAGCCCCTGGTACCGCCGTGACTAGAAGAATTCTGAGACTCATTGTCTTTACAAAGTTACCTAACAAACGTGGTGAAGAGTAAAGGCTGAGAGAACAAAAATCTATGAGCTATGAATGCTTGTTTTCATGAGAAATGGAACACAACAATTAAATACAACCAAGTGGAATAGTAAATCTTCAAATAATTGATACAGTTGATTAACATGTTCATACTGGAAATATCTGGTGATCATCTTCATCATCTAGCTTACAATATAACATTTACATTTGCTTATTTGCTTATGGCAGCTACCATCGGTTCCTATTCCACGTGTTATAATCTGGTTTCTTGTCACATAATCATGTAATGATTTAAGTCGAGCAATCCACAATAATTAAGCAATAACAATTAATAACAGGGCTTATGAATGTAAGGTAATAATCGTGATATATATAAGGAGTCAATATTTGATTACAGAAACTGGATGAAAGGCCATATTGTTCAACCGGAGCACCTGCAATTCCGGTGAAAATGATATTAGAGATGGTAAAGGAATCTTAAGGTTCAATGTATGTGATCAAGGTAAATGAATTACCTCAACAAACTCCAAACACTCTGCTAAGCACCAACTTATCCCATATGTAACATACTTATGGATGACTGGCACCAGGAGGTAAGGCAACCGGTTAAGCAGGTCACAATAACGGCAATTTCACCTGAGATAACTTTGAATAAAAATAACCACAGTAAAAGATAAATTACCAGTAGTACTAATTAATAAAGTTAAATAGAAATAAAACATGCTTCCCAAATCACGCCTTTGACTGCAATATTCAGGCATGGCAATTCTTCCCTCTCACTTTTGCCTTGTCCTCAAGGCAAAGAAAATTGAGGATACTGTCGGCTCAACACTTCAACTCTCTCCCAAGTTGTTGCTTCTGGTGGAAGGCCTTGCCAATGAACCAAATGTTCCACCGCAGTTCGATGACGGATATGGACAGTTCGAGTTTGTAACACTTGAAATGGGTAAGTCACCGGAACCCCTTCATTGTTCATTTTTGGTAGAGTATCAATAGAAGTAAACCGTGTTTTAATCTTCTTATTCAATAAAGATACATGAAACACGTTGTGCATCTTGGTTGTAGGTGGTAAATCCATTCTGTATGCCACAGTACCGATGCGAGCTGTAATCGGAAAGGCACAAAATATTTGATTGAAAGTTTGGTCTGTCTCTTCAGCAAAGTGTTACCGATTTTGAAAGGTTGCATTTTGAGAAAAACCCAATCACCAACAGCGAATTCACGCTCTGAACGATGAGTATCAGCATAAAGTTTCATTCTTTCTTGAGCAAGTGTCATGTTGTCTCTGAGAATTTGCAGCATTTGTCGTCGACTGTGAACTAACTCTTGAGTTGTGGTGTTGGAAGTTTGCATGTATGGCCCTAAGGAGAGTTGATGAGGGTTGTAGCCATACAAAGCTTCAAAAGGGCTGGTCTTGATGGAGTGATGATAGCTTGAATTGTAACACCACTCCACTAGAGGTAACCACTAAACCCACTTCTTTGGTTTAGAATGAATCATACACCTTAGATAGGTCTCCAAGCACTTGTTGAGTCTCTCTGTTTGACCATCACTTTGAGGGTGATGGGTTGTAGTCATATGGAGTTGTGTGCCCAAACGTTTGAAAATTTCTTTCCAAAAACCATGCTGAGAAACCACACCTATGTCACTTACTATGATATCTCAGACTCCATGTAACTTGTGTATTTTCTGTAAATAAATGTGAGGTAGGGACTCAGTTGTACAGGGATGGGATAAGGGAATGAAGTGCTCATATTTAGTAAGTCGATCAACATTGACCCAGATGACTTCTTTCCCATTTTATTTAGGCAGCCCCTCAATAAAATCCATGGAAATGTTAGTCCAAGGACTTGTAGGAACAGATAAAGGTTGTAGGTGACCTGGAGTAGCAACTGTTTCATCTTTCCATTGTTTGCATATGTCACATTCCAAAACAAAGTCCTCCATATCTTTCTTAAGCCCCTTCCAATAGAATAACCATTTAGCTCTCAAATAAATGGTATGGATGCCAGAATGACGACCAACTGCAGACTCATGGATAGCTTTTAAAATTTTCAATCTGACATCTCTAGAAATGCCTACTAGCATCCTGTTTTTAAACCTGATAATGCCATCCACCAATGAATATTCAGGCATATCAGTTGAGTTTATTGGACAAGCTGTCAATATGGAATTAGCTTGCTGATCACCATTGTAACTACACGCCATTTTTTCAACCCAAAGGGGTTTAACTTGAGTAGTAGTCACATTGAGTGTCCCATCTTCTTGCACCACTTCTGACATATGTTCATATTTCCTAGATAGGGCATCAGCTGCAAGATTTGCTTTTCCTTGTTTGTACTATATCACAAAGTCATAGCCCATTAACTTGTATAGACATTTCTGTTGCAATGTAGTAGTGATCTTCTGTTCCTTAAGGTACTTCAAACTCACATGATCAGTCCTTAAGATGAACTTGGAACCTACTAAGTAGCTGGACCATTTCCCCATTGCTGTCATGATGGCCAACAATTATTTCTCATATGTAGAAAGAGCCTGGTTCTTAGGACATAGATCTTGACTGATATAAGCTATTGGCCTCCCCTTTTGCATTAAAACAACTCCTATTCAATTTTTACAAGCATCCGTTTCTATTTCAAAGAGAATACTAAAATCTGGAAGGGCAAGAACTGGTGCTTGCATAAGTTGCTCCTTCAAGAGATGGAATGCCTTTTCTTCTTTTGGTGACCAATTAAACTTCCCTTTCTTGGTCATGTCTGTTAGGGGCCTAGCCACCAATCCGTACTTTGGAGAAAATATTCTATAGTAACCTGTAAAACCCAAGAAACCTCGAAGTGCCTTGAGTGTTTTAGGCAAAGGCCAATCCATCATGGTCTGGATTTTAGTCGGATCTGTACCCACCCCCTCACCGCTGATTATGTAACCCAAGTAATCCACCTGTTGTAGAGCAAATGAGCATTTGGATAACTTGGCATACATCTCATGATCTCTTAATACTCCAAGAACTTGTTTAAGATGAATACAATGGTCTTCTAGTGTTTTACTATAAACCAATATATCATCAAAGAAAACTAGGACACTCATCCTTAGAAAAACAACAAAGATCTCATTCATTAACTTCGGAAAAGTTGTTGGTGCATTTGTAAACCCAAATGGCATGACATTGAACTCATATTGGCCATGGCGAGTCACAAATGCAGTTTTGGCCTTGTCCTCCTCCTTTTATCTGATTTGAAAATAACCTTGCCTCAAATCCAACTTGGAAAACACCATAGCACCATGTAATTCAGAGATTAGGTCTTCAATAACTGGCATAGGAAATTTGTCCTTGATAGATATCTCATTCAACTTCCTATAATCGACACACATTCTCCATGTGGCATCCTTCTTTTTTACCAATAAAACTGGTGGAGCAAAAGGACTAGAACTAGGGTGAATTAGCCCTTGCTCTAACATTTCACCAACTAACTTCTCAATCTCATTTTTCAGGGAGTGTGGACTCTATAAGGCCTGCTTTCGATAGGATCTGCGCCTTCCTTGAGCTGGATATGCCTTAATGGAGGTAAACTCTTTGTTTCCCTGAACACATCTCTATAATGATCAAGGAGTTGTTGTATGCAAACTGGTAGGGCAGTAGGTAGTTGTTCATCTTAAATATGGAACAGCTGAGCCATGATATCATGTGAAGTTTTAGATACAAGCCTCTTAAGTCACCTTCCACTCATCATTCTGATTTGTGGTTCTTCCCCTTCTCCTTGTAGTTGCACCTTCTTCCCTTGTTTGGTAACAACTAGACAGTTTTGTATAAGTGAAAAAGCGATAGGATCATATTGCCACATCCAATCATGGCCTAAAATGATATCACATCCACCTAGTGGGATGATTCTGAGATCTGCTTCAAACTTTGTTCCCTGAGATACCCACTGAAATTTTGAACACTTCTCATTGATCACTGTCCTTTCCCCGTTGGTTATTGTGATCACCCATGGAGGCGTTTCTACTACACACTAAAGCTCTTCTGTTGTAGCTTGGTTTAAGTAGTTGTGAGTGCTTCCACTGTCTATCAGTACTGACAGCTTCTTCCTCTTATGAAGACCAGAAACTTTCAAGGAATTGTGAGTTCTACTACCTTGGAGTGCATGGAGACTGATCTGGCTATCTGCAGGTCTGGACAAGGTATCACCATCCTCTTCTTCTCCTGTTTCTATCTCCTCTTCCCCTTCTTCCATTACTATGACAAAAATTTTAGCACACTTTTGTCCATATAAATACTTTTCATTAGAAGTGAAACCAGTGGCGAAGCCAGAAGCAAAATTCAGGTGGGTCTAAGTTAAAATATGATATTTTTCTAGACATATATTTAAAAATATATACATGCAATAAAAGAATTTTAAATGTAAATTCATTTTTCATATGTTTCTAACTTAACCTTGAATTAATGTGGATAAGATTTCAAGCATTAAAACAAGCGACATCGATAGTTAAAAAGATTGAACATACACAATCTAGATTTAAAAAGAAAAAAATGACAAATTTTAAAAATGTAAGATAAAAATTAAAAATAATTTTTTTAAATGATATTTGAGACAAGTCTAAATAAACAATAAAATAAAATAAAAAAAAGAAAGAGAGAAGGAAGAGTGCTATTAAGTATTAACCACCAGCAACAGAGGACAAGAAATTCATATAAAATTGGATAAGCCTAAAAAACAAACAAAATTAAATTTGAGAATAAGTAGGATCGAACGCAGGGACTTGCTGTATAAAATCTTGGGATTCTTACCACTGAGACAAACAAATTTAGATTAATATCTTTACTATATATATATATTTTTATCTACAATTTCAGTGGGGTCCAGTGCCCCCACTGGACCCTACCTGGCTCCGCCAGTGAGTGAAACACAATCCCTTCTCCTTCCGGACATTGTATTGAGCTTTTGAGAGTTTCTTGACTGGAACTGCATTGTCCTTTGTTGCTCAGTTTTATGAGGGTAATTCATAGCTTCACTTTGGTTGTTTAATTGAGCCTAATTAAATACTTGTTCTACATATGTCCCTATATTCTTCTATCTTGTTATTCTAACAAACTCTCCATTATTTCTACCTGCACAGATTGAGCAAGAAATTGTTTCAAGACGAACCTGATCCAAGAAAAGTATATATCCATCCCTGCTTCAGTTCGAGCAGATGGACGGTATATACCAAGAGCATGAAAGTTTTTATACATTGAAACCATGCGGTGAGATACTTATAGTTGTTTATCATCTGTCTAAATAATATGTTTGTGTTGTAACTTATGCGCAAACACATCGCAATAAATGGTGTACTTCAACAACTACAAATAGTTGTCAATTTATCACTAAGTATCACAATCATAAAATAAGTTATGCGCAAACACATCGCAATATATGGTACACATCAATAACTATACAAAGTTGTCAATCTATCACTAAATATCGCAATCATAGAATAAGTTATGCGCAAACACATCGCAATACATGCATGTTGCATTTCAAGAACTATACAAAGTTATCAATCTATCACAAAGTATCGCAATCATAGAATAAGTAATGCGCAAACAGATCGCAATACATGGTGCAATTCAATAACTATACAAAGTTATCAATCTATCACTAAGTATCGTATTCATAGAATACGTTATGCGCAAAAAACATTGCAATACATAGTGCACTTTAATAACTTACAAAGTTGTCAATTTATCACTAATTCATCAGCTGCTAATAAAATGGTCTGTTTGGAGTTTTCATGGAGTTGAACCAGTAATTGTAAAAACCTAGTAAAACAGAACAAATGGATGATTCATCAGATTGAGATGGAATTCAATAGATCTGGCAGCAAATAAGTAACAACACATTAACATATCTTGTAAAAATAGATGGTTGAGATTAACATTTCTCACAATATTGAAGTAAATCCTGAATCAATTGGTTGATCATCATTGCCACACACAACTAAACACGCGCAAGGGATTCAATGTAGTCTAATACATATTCACCAATAAAGTTGCGAGTTTCTGTGTTCACGCCTCTGTTGACAGACCTACGCTGGACATTGAACCTATCATACACAAAATCACACAACTTCTCACAGGTTCCACCAGAAAGATTAAACATTATGGCTTAACAATATGTATAACCTGTAGGCATTCAGAAACAAAGCAGACACAAAATTGACATGGTACTTTACAATCATACATCTGTATGTGCACGTTGAACTCTTCAATCTCGTACTCAGAATAATCGGTCTTCAACTCGTACACGTTGAACTCTTCAAGCATCAGTTCAACCAAGTGCATGTAGCCACAAGGCTCCCCAAAGTAATATTGTTTGTCCCACGAAGCTGTCTGTGCGCGACAGGCAGTAAAAGCATCTCATGCAGCAATAGAGTGTCAACATTAAATCGCAACAATGAACATCCTGCAGGACATCCAATGTGTAGACAACCAATGGATAGATCCATTAAAATACACCCCCTTCGCAGTTTGTACATGACGAATCACCTCAAGCCCATTTTCTATCATAAACTCACCGCAATCAATCCAGACTCCTATCTCAGATGTGTAAACCATAATCTGGAAAGTCGTTTCCTCCATGACAACCATGACAACATTGTACACAGGAGACCTGACTGGGTCGAAAGCTAATGCAACATCTCTTTGCGATTCACCAGGAACGTCAGGAAGGGCGGCATAGGCTCGGGTGGTCGGATTCTACACACATAACGAGCAATCTATCTCATGGATCATGTTCCTCCCTTCCTGAGAGGTTGAAAAGAGTAAGAGCCCATTGCACAACCCCATGATGGCGACGCTGCGAGGATCTTGAGATCCGATGAAATCGAGGTTTAGAGACAGTGTTCCATGTTGCGATTGATAGGAATGTACTGGTTACGGTAGAAAGGATTGGTTTCGATGCGCAAGACGACTCCACGGGTGGGATTTTGCGCAGGGTTTCACTAGAGACAAAATCGACGGTTGGAAATCGATTGGTTTGCACAGGGTTCCACCATTTGCTGACTCATTTGCAGCGGAAGAGCGGTTTGATCTGTAATCGGATAAGAATCTCGGTGAGGAGATCATCGATTGAAGCCACCTCTTCAGGGGAAGAGCGGTTTGATTGGTAATCGGATAAGAATCTCGGTGAGGATATCATTGATTGAAGCCACCTCTTCAGCGGAATTCATGGAAATTAGACAAAATCAGAAATAAGCGTTCTTATTTTCTCTGAAACTGAATTTTATCTTTTTTTCTTCTCCAATTGGGAATTGGGATAATTAACTTCATAGCTTTTTTGCTTGCTATGTTCACACCATTCATTTTCTTTTTTCTTTTATGACAAGTTGAATTTACTCATAAAGAGTAATCAGGTAAGGATTTCAGTCAGGAGATCGTCGATTGATGCCACCTCTTCAGTTGAATTCATGGAATTTGGTAGAACAGAGTTAGGTTTTACTCATTTTCTCTGCTTTACTCAAACTAAAACTGAAAATGTATCATGTTCCTCCCTCCCTGAGAGGTGGAAAAGAGTAAGAGGCCATTGCAAGACCCAAGGAGGTTGAGCTCCGATGAAATCGGGGTTCAGAGATGGCGTTTCCAAGTTGCGAAATCCATCGTTTGCTGACCAATTTCCATTTTAATTGTTTGTTGCGTGATGTATGCGCAACGGTATGTGGTGCAAACATAGCGCAAAGCTGCATAGTAGAGTTAATTGTTGTCCTATACAGATTGTATATATATCCTCAACTCCTTTTGAATATCTCTAAGATTCTTTCTGGATAAAAAACAATCACTGAGCAATGAGCATGAGAACACAAGACTTCATCTGCTAACAAAATGGCCTGTTTTGATTTTTCATGGAGATGAACCAGTACTTGTCAAAAAGTAGTAAAACAGAACAAATGGATGTGCATCAGATTGAGATGGAATTCAAAGCCGTCAATTTGTCAGGACCGGATGATCATGCCCATCACATCCACCTAGTTCGATATCTGTTTCAACTAATTAAAACATTATAAGACTGTCAATATTTTGGAAGGGTGGTACAAAAGAGATACAGGACAACCATTTTTCTATTGGTGAGTAGTTCATTTCTACTAATTAACTCCCTTAAGTGTCTAAAGTAAGATAGGACATGAGGAAAGCTATGATTTTAGTCCAGATACTTCTGCTTATTTATATGTCTAAATTACACTAAGTGTACTTTGATACACCAACATTAGTAACATACCTCAATTAGGCTGGTAGTTGGAGACGAAAAGAGCTCAATCTTGAAGATTGCCCAAATCAAAACTTCGGCAACAATGCATCACCTATCTCAGACATGTAAGCACCTGTCAGATATTCACTGTTTGAAACTCTGCTAAGCTCATAGACAAGCACATATACACTCTAATATAACAAAATGCATAACCTGCTAGTAATCAAACAGAGAAGAAAATCATTGAAAGTTGTTGTACATTTTGCAGTTAATTGTCTCTAAAAATGTTGAATCAGTTGCTTTAGTAAGTAAAGAAAATAACAGTATTTAAAAAATATAGTTGGATATACCAACTATATTTTCCTAGTTTTTTAGAAACAAAAAGATAATATGTAAGTTTACTGCAGACTATCAAATGAGATAACATGTAGGAAAACTTCAGATACGATCATATTAAACACTTATATATACTTCCACAAGGCGAACCTGCAATGGTTGTGATGGGACAGGTGGTAGTGGTAAAGAACGTAACGTGACGGGCTCAAATTGAGCAGAAATATTGACATCATCTCCTCCATCATGCCCTTGTACCAATGAACGTCAAATCATGAACCAAAATGAAAGATGAAAATTCTAAATTAAAATACTCTGAGTTGCATACAAAAGCAACGGAATACATGGTTCTTATTGTTTCCTTTCTTCTTTTTGTTGGTGGCCTTCACCAAGTTCCTAACAGTGCAAGAAACAAGAACAAATCTGTCTCTCAAAGCTAGAACCTATAATCTATATAATATCACCCTTCGAAGTAGTCGAACCGGGTCTTCAAGCTGTGATGAATATATCTCCAGATCTGGTTATGAGAATGCAATAATCAACCCTTTATATAGCCTTCAATTTGCAGCTAAACCTAAAGGAATTCGAATAGGAATTGAATTCAAATAGGAATTGATTTCCTAATGGAGACAATTACCTTTTCCTAATTGCATTCGGAAATAGTTGTTGAGATAACACCTCACAAATCTCCACCTTTAGCTCAACACCAACGACCTCTGTATCCCTGAAGTTAGGACACACCCCTTTGCATCTCTAAGGTTAAGACACGTCCCCATGTACCTCTAAGGTTAAGATACGCCCCCATGTACCTCTAAGGTTAAGATACGCCCCCATATGCACCTCTAAGGTTAAGATGCCTCCCCGTTCCCATCCCTGCGGTTAGGATGAACCCCTTCTTGTTTTGACACCCACAAGTTCCAGGCAAAACCTGAACTTTGGTACTGGAAGCGCCTTAGTCATAGCATCCGAAGCATTCAACGACGTATGAATCTTCTTTATCTTCACAACTCCCTTGGCAATGATATCTCTAATGAAGAAAAACCTTACATCAATGTGTTTGGTCCTTTCATGATACACATGATGCTTAGTCAACATAATAGCACTTTGATTGTCACAGTGAATATTCACATGATCCTGTTGGATACCCAACTCATTCAATAATCCACCCAACCAGATAGCTTCCTTAACTCCTTCAGTGATAGCCATGAACTCCGCCTCTGTTGTAAATAATGCAACCACAGACTGTTGACTTGCTTTCCAACTAACTGCCGTGCCAAACAAAGTAAACACATACCCTGTGATAGACTTTCTTCCATTCAAGTTCCCTGCAAAATCTCCATCCACATATCCAACCAATGGATTCTGCAAGTCATTGCTTTTCTTGAACCTTAGTCCCATCATCCTTGTGCCACTTAAGTATCTGAGAACATCCTTCACAACATCCCAATGCCTTCTCCCAGGATTCCCCATGTATCTGCTGATAACACTCATAGCATAAGCAAGATCAGGCCTGCAACAAATCATAGTATACATAATACTTCCAACTGCACTTGCATAAGGTACTCTTGACATAATCCTTGCTTCTGCATCATCCTTAGGACATTGTTCCTCAGATAACTTTACCCCATGCGCAATAGGAGTAACCACTACTACAATTTGACATACTGAATTTGGCTAGAACCTTCATGAGATAACTAGGCTGAGATAGAAACAAATTCTTCTCCTTCATGTCCCTAGTGATATCCATCCCAAGAATTCTACTTGCATCCCCAAGATCCTTCATCTCAAATTCTTCTTGCAGCTTCCCTTTAAGTGTTTCAATCTCCTCCATTGACCTGCTAGTAATCAACATATCATCCACATACAAGATCCTTCCATCTGCACTCTCCTGAAACTCATCATCTAGAGCTTCACATTCAGTACCTGAGTATTCTGGGACCTGATTATAAACCTGTTGTTCTGGATTTTCGATCAGGGTTGCCTCAACCCCATGTCCAACACCTAGTGTATCAACCTGCTCCATATTCCAAACAACTTCTCCTGGTGTTATGTCAGTTTCATCCTCAGACTCCGCCTCAACTGAAATTCCATGTGCATATCCTTGATCTATTGTATGCTGATAGTTTGAAGTTTCACCAACTTCATCATCAAGTCGATCATCACCATCTGATTCTGAGCTACTACTAGACTCTTCATTCACTGGTAATATAGGCTCAGCATCCGCAACATCATCCTCCACTGTGGGCTCCACCTGAGTGTGAACTCTCTCATTTTCTAACTCAATTCTGGTATTTTTCTGCAGAGTCGAGGTTGAGTGCGGGGTTGGGGGAACCCCCTCTGTCAACACCTGCCTGCTTGTCCTTCAGAGGTAACACATCTTCATTAAACTGGACATCTCTGCTTATAATACACTTTCCCTTTCCAGGTTCTATGCACTAAATCTTATATCCTTTAACCCCGTTTGGGTAACCAATAAAGATACACCTCAATGCTCTAGCTTCCAACTTATCTTGCTTGATATGTGCTAAAGCCAAGCAACCAAACATCTTGAGTTTTGAATAGTCCCCAGTTGTTCCAGTCCATACTTGATCCGGCGTCTTAAACTCCAAAGACACAGTTGGACTCTTATCGATAAGTATTGCTGCTGTAACCATAGCTTCTCCCCAGAAACCTTTGCTTACCCCAGAACTCAGTAACATACACCTAGCTCTCTCCAATAGAGTTCTATTCATTCTTTCTGCAACTCCATTCTGCTGTGGTGTACCTGCAACTGTTCTGTGTCTAGTAATACCCTTCTCTTTACAGAAATTAGTAAACTTAGTAGATAAGAACTCCAATCCATTATCAGTCCTGAGATACTTCAATGATCTTCCTGATTGATTCTCTACCTCAGCTAACCATTCATTGAACTGATTAAATGCTTGATCCTTACACTTCAGAATATAAACCCAGACCTTCCTTGAATAATCATCTATGAATGAGATGAAATATTTACCTCCACCTTGAGTGAGTGTCCTGGATGGTCCCAATAAATCTGAATGCATATAATCCAAGTTAGCTTTAGTAGTATGCTTCCCTGTGTTGAAACTGGTCTTGTGCGCCTTCCCCATCACACATGTCTCACAGAATGGTAACTTAGTGAACTTGTCTCCTCCAAGTAATCCCTGCTTGGTAAGTTCCTTCAATCCTTTCTCTCCAAGATGGCCAAGCCTCTTGTGCCATAGATATGTGTTGTCATTCCCATGAATTGCTGCACTTTCTCCAGCTACTGTGTTATCAGATAAATAGTATAGACCATTCTTCTTAACACCTTCCAGCAAGGTTGTCTGAGGTGTTGACCAAACACCCCCCTGAACCCCGTGCATAACCCGCAGAACACCATGACTACAACTCCATGAATATCCCATAGCATCAAATTGACCAAGTGAGATCAGATTCCTCCTCAAATCAGGTATGTACCTTACACCAGTTAACAATCTAACAGTTCCATCATGCAACTTCAATTTAACATCACCAATGACTTTGACCATGCATGACTGATTGTTCCCCAAAAGTACAGTTCCAACTTTCTCATATTTGAAGTTTGTAAACCATTCTTTAACCGGACTCATATGAAAAGAGCACCCAGAATCAAGTATCCAGGATAAGTCTATATTAGCAGTAGAGACCGTAAGTACCTCTGAGATGTCAAAAGATTGTGTAGCTTGTGCTATGTCAACTGTTCCTGCCTCTCCCCCAGATGGCTTTGGCTTCCTATTGTTCCACACATGGCAATCCTTCTTGAGATGTCCCTTATGGTGACAGTGATAGCACCTCCTATTCTCCACAGAATCTGATGACCTCTTACTCTCTTTCTTCTTATATTTCTCCTTTGGTAATCTTTCCCTTGAAGAACCCTTCTTGGAACCATGGTACTTCATAGGAAGACTCTCAGCCGAATGTCCACCTTCCTGCAGATTCTTCTGCTTATGGAACTCCCTAGTCTTCAATGATTCCCGTACCAAATCCAAAGTTACTTCAACATTACCAAACATCAACGAATCTCTGAAGTTCTCATAGGAGTTGGGCAGGGAGTTGAGCAACACCATAGCTTTGTCTGCGTGTGTAGTCTTGTCACCAACATTCTCCAAGTGTGTTGTGATCTTGTCAAACTCTGCTAACTGCTCCAGAATCGGCCTACCTTCATCCATCCCAAAACCAAGAAACTTCTGCTTGAGATACATCATCTGGGCTTATGATTTCCCCATATAAACTTTTTCAAGTTTATCCCAGATTTCTTTTGCATCAGTACACTTGATAACCTCCCTCAATGCTTCGTCGCTCAATGAGTGAATTAGTGTATTGAATGCCTTCTTCTTGATTTCCTTCTTCTTTGCATCGTCTTTAATATCCTTAAGACCTTCATCCCCCAACAGAGCATCGTCAGCTCCATAATCCGATAACAAGGCCTTAACCCTCAGTTTCCACAGGCTGAAATCTGTGTGCTTCGTCAGCTTCTCAATCTCGACTTTAGTTGACGACATGCTTATATCAAGCTTTGGATTCTCCTGGTAAATTCCTTCGGCCTTTCTTCCCACAGACGACGCCAATTGTTGAGTTTGATTCAATAATAGTCGATTATACCTAATCACAAAAGCTCACAACACAACTAAACCACCAAGAACCAGCTGCACCAATCAAACACACACCCAAGCAACCAAAACAGAAAACAGAGCAAGAACGCAAGCAAGAAAGAACACAAGAGTTTAACGTGGTTCGGTTCTAAATAACCTACGTCCACGGAGATCAACCAGCTGTCACTATATTATATCAATCCCAATTACAAGTCCCTAACAGTATGCAAGAAACAAGAACAAATCTGTCTCTCAAAGCTAGAACCTATAATTAATATAATATCACCCTTCGAAGTAGTCGAACCGGGTCTTCAACCTGTAATGAATATATCTCCAGATCTGGTTATGAGCATGCAATAATCACCCCTTTATATAGCCTTCAATTTGCAGCTAAACCTAAAGGAATTCGAATAGGAATTGAATTCAAATAGGAATTGATTTCCTAATGGACACAATTACCTTTTCCTGATTGCATTCGGAAACAGTTGTTGAGATAACACCTCACAATAATAGCTTTCGGATCGTCAGAAACATCACTTGGAAAGTTTCGCTCTTCTCCTATTGTCGAGACCTCTGCTCTCGTAACAACAGATTTATGGACACCATGGGATTCCATTGTTTTTTATTTATTTTTAAACTTGCATCAATTTCCTCTCCCGCCCTGAGAATATATTTTCTTGAAATTTCATACGATTCAGGTGTTAGTGAACCACGTGTCCTCAAGTAATTAAGTGGTCCAGACAATCCTTTATATCGCACTCCAATCAATCTCTTTTCATCTACTTCATTTTCAGAATCAACAAGTTGAGCATGTGGAAAGAAAGAACAGGCTTCATCTAGACCTTCCTTCGCATTTCTAGTCCACCTCTTCTTAATATACATCTCTGGGATCCTGGTAATATTTCTTAAAGTGAATACCTTGAGAGAATGTACGCACAAGATTCCTACAAACTGAAACTTTTTGCAATTGCAAGACACCTCACCTGTAGAAGAGTTATAAGTAACATTTTGCGGACGGTACCTCCCACGAGTAGTAACTTATAGAATTCCAACTCCCCCAAAAGCTTAAGCTGTTTGGGAGGAATGGAATCATGTCATTTATATTAATTCTCCAACAGTAACCTTCTACTCTGATACTTCTGCAATCTCATTGCACGGTTCCATTATGGAGTCATGAGCTTTTCTCAATTCTTCCTTAAAACGTTCAAACACCTCACGTGTATAAACACTGACAGCATGAACTAATAGTGCGACTGGTAAAGGAAGGTCTGGATGCATGTTGTGATTTGTCCGTATATCTATTTTATGCTCTTCGTGGCGACAATAATCAACCATCCTCGGAAATGGTGGAAATATTGCACGATGTTATGTTTGTAGCACGAATATATCTTGAGGGCACAGTTCATACTTTCACTCCTCTGAGTAGTAGTTGTAAAAATGTAGGATCGGTATAATTTGCTTTAGATACAAATTACCAGCCAATGGTCCACGATTGACTACGGAGTTTAATGAACACCTACGTCAACCAGTAGATTAACAAACACAGATAATATATATAAATTAAAGCACAGCGGAATATAAAGAAGAACCTGTAGTTTGAAACTTTTCAAGCAGCTTTTGTAAGCTTGCTTGATGCCCAGTCAAGGCAGAAAATCAACTAGAAAAGATCTTGTTCGTACAACGCTGTATACTCTCAATATCTATCCTAGAAAAAAAAACACTAGTCACCTATAAGATGATATACAAACCTATCTATCTATTCTACCTTCAATATGCTGTTAGAGAAGTCTAGAATATAAACTAGTGTAAAAGACACGATAACTAAAACAATAAAACCTAAAACTCAATAACTCGAATGCTCTCTTAT
Source organism: Plantago ovata (assembly GCA_028274465.1). Lineage (NCBI taxonomy): Eukaryota > Viridiplantae > Streptophyta > Magnoliopsida > Lamiales > Plantaginaceae > Plantago > Plantago ovata. The sequence goes on from CM051458.1 coordinate 49,672,870, forward strand.
TGTGTCTTCATGTGTGGTTTCTGGCTTGTCGACCCTCTGGTATATATAGTAGTGAAAAACCAGATCGACAATGATCAGGAAAGACGTCTTGATGAATCTGGACATGATCTGGAATTAGTCTTCTATTAGGAATAAAGTTCTTCTACAAGAACTCCATTTCCTATTAATACTTGATTTCCTTTTTGAGTCCTTCTTTGAATAAGTCTCTTCCTTCTTGTAATCTGACAATTCCCACGTTCTAATAAACTTCCTGCACAAGTAAAACAACTACAGCTGTGGAACAATTAGTGTTAGAATATGTAAAACTAAAATAGTCGATAAAGTGCTCTGTTTCCCGAAACTAGGGGTTGAGTGAACCTATAGGTGAATCCCTATGTCAACACCCTCGAAACAGTGACACTTACAATCTCTCCCTTTTTGCCTATTCTACACATCACCAAACCTGCACAGTTAGATCAATAAAACATAACCAATGCAACAAAACTAACCACAACTTAGTACTTAAACACATGCAGAAAATACTACTTAGCCATAGGATTAAATCTACTTGTCAAAAATAGATTACAAGCAATTAGAGACTTCAAGGAACCAAAATAAGAATCAAAAGGTTAGATTCCAGATTGTCACATCACATCAAGCAGACCTAGCAAGATGTGTACTTGTTCCCCTTGATCAGAACGCCTTCTTCTTTTTCATGATGAACTGTGCAAATGAACTGTGCACTTCTCCCCCTTGAGGTGTGGTATGGACAAAAAGAAACTCAGATCGTATTCGCAAAAAGTTCTATTTCCTCAGCTCGCTTAGGTTCAATCTCAACATCCCGGAGAGATATCATCCTATCAAAGTAAGTAAGCTAGAAGATAGCCATATCAAAAAGTAAACCTTGGTAGACAGAACCATAATAAGGTACCAGAAACATCAGCAGTTGAAGAACCAGGAACTGTAGGAATTGGAGTAGCAAATGCACCACCTTTGGTCGGATTTGAGAGACAGAGAGCAACAAGAGTTTTGGAGTTTGTGGAAAAGTTGAAAGGTTTTGTTTGTAATAACGAACCTGTTTGGTAAGGACATGGTTGGATCGTTTGGTAAAGAGGCTGGGCACACATGAATAACTGTCAAGATCTTCCATAAAAATTGTTTTGGTATGCTACAAATTTTATATCTGTAAAAGGTTAGTACCAAAAAACAAGATATATGTTATACCAAAAATATGAAAATCAATTTTATAAAAGATTCAAGATCAAGATAGAAAAAAATTTTAGGAATTAAACTAATGGAAGATCTTTGTATAGAGAAAATAACTTAATTAGTCACTTTAACTAAAAGCAAAACAAGATCCTTTATAATCCCCAATGCATATGTGCACTCCCCCTTAATGCAGACCTACATGTACACCACCACCTAGACACAACTCAGAGAGTTTACCTAGACTCAAAAAAAAAAAAAAAAAAAAAAAAAAAACACATTAACAGAAATTGAAATCACATAATTTCGAAAGACAGTCCAGAGGTGTTGGGTAAGGTGTTGTTCAACCTCCTGGTCAACACTCGATCAAGAACCTCAGTAATCATCAAAAGCCTCACCTGTATTTTTCCCTTTTCTATTTTTGAAGACGTTTGAAACAAGTTGTTCTCTGGTCTTTGTTTAAATCTCAGTGCAATGTCCATGGGCGATTTTGCTAAAAAACTTTTTTTTTTTTTTAAATGTTGTTCATTAATTTTTAATGCAGCTTTTTGCATTTGTTTCTTTCCGAACCTTCATAGACTTGAGACCCAAAGATTGCCAGAAAACCTGAGACAAGTTTTACCTTCCTTGCCTTTTGGGCCTTTGCGGCACTTGTTTAGCTACAATAGAGAATTCAAGGCCCCTAATGTGCTCTTTCTCCTGTCACTACAAGAAAAATAGAAATTAGTGACGCAAATTAGCGACAAATAACCATGCGTCGCTAATTTTAGCGACCCATAGCCCATGCGTCGCTAATTAGCGACGCATGGGCTATGGGTCGCTAAAATTAGCGACGCATGGGCTATGGGTCGCAAAAACTGCATAATTTTCAGGTGGGTCTCCTCACATTCAAATGGATCTCTAGGGCTCATCTGTTATCAGATTGGTGCGCATAACCTACCGTTGGATACCTCGTTGAGTTATCTACGCGTGGACGTTGATTTGAGGTTGATTCAATATCGTATGAAGGAGTTATGAATGAAATGGCTAGACTGCACTAATCCTGCACACTTGAACGACTCCAAAACCTTTATTCGAACTTCTGAATATGTGCTTCTAAGGTAAGTCTATGTTTTTCCCAAATGAACTTCTTGGCTTAAATCGAACTACGGTCACTCACGAAAATATCCATGGAGATCGAGAAACTTCAACAAGATCACTTTGCAGTGTTTTAAGCTCAAAATCACAGTTTCGTACCTAAGTGCTTGAAACATGAAAAACATCAAAACGTGACACTATTCTACAAAACTAAAAGAAGAAAAAGAATATAAAATAACACCAAAACTGAAGTCCGTAACTAAGTAACCCCAACCGTTCAAAAATAAACTATTAGTGTCTAAGTAACTCAACCGTTAAGAAATAAAAAAAAATTAAAATTTAGTGACCTATTCCTTAGATAGTCCACTTAGTAATTGAGATATCTCAAACCGTATGAAGATATAAACGGTTTATAAATATAAATATATGGAAGTGACTATGAAGACCAACAACTATATATTATCTAGAACTTATACAAGAATTATCACAAGTATTGATAGCCGAGCGGTAAGGGTGTTGGGTTAGTAAGGTGTTGGGTAAGGATGTCCTAGGTTTGAAACCCAGGAAACACAAGGTGGACTAGAGAGGAGAATTTATTTTTAATAAAATTTTCCAGATTTAGCGACGCATGGGTCTATGCGTCGCTAAATTAGCGACCTAAAAATGGGTCGCTAATTTAGCGACCCATAGAATGGTCGCTAAATTAGCGACGCTTGACCCCATGGGTCGCCTCGCCATTTAGCGACCAAGTGTTTAGCGATGCATTTTCTATGCGTCGCTAAGGCGTTTAGCGACGCATGGGGAGCAGTTTAGTGACGCATGGGAGCGTCACTAAACTGCGTTTTTCTTGTAGTGTGTTAATAAGGCATAGATATGCTCATAGGAAATTTAAGGTTCCTAGATATGAAAGACTATATTTGTCAATCACAAAAATTTGAGTTGCTCAAGCTCCAGGAGAGGGCTTCCAATAAGTGAGCAAAACAAGGGTCAACAAGGACTAGTAATTTTTTAAAGAGTTCCTCTTTCTCATGCATTCCAAGAAGTCTTACAAACAAATTTACTTGCAACATAGTACATAGACTGACGCAAAATATACACATAGAAAGTAAATTCTATCACAGACACAAAATTGAAAATGCAGACACACGCACCACATGCAGACTACAGGTGTTGACTGTGGTGTTAAGTCAACCCTTCGGACAATTCTAGTGTTTAGACAGTGCAGAAACCAAGAGACCTCCTAAGACTAAGAAATCTCTCAGTAACCAATGGCTTCGTGAACAAATCAGCAAGTTGGTTGGTTGTTTCTATATATTCAATGTCTAAAACATGAGCCTCAACAAGTTCTCCCAGAAAATGGTGTCTAATATCTATATGCTTAGACCTAGCATGATGTACAGGGTTATGCGACAAATGAATAGAACTCAAATTATCACATACAAGTAACACTGAATCACACTTAAGGCATCACACTTAAGACCATAGTCTGATAACATAGACTTTAACCACAAAAGTTGAGTAGCCCCAGTACCAGCTGCAACATATTCTGCTTCAGCTGTTGACAAAGAAATACAGTTTTGTTTTTGTTAAACCAAGAAACTAAGTTATTTCCTAAATAGAAACATCCCCCACTAGTAGTCTCCCTATCATCTAAATCACTAGCCCAATCAGAATCAGAAAAACCACAAAGATTTAAAGTAGTATCTCTAGTATACCATATACCAAGTTCAGTGGTTCTAGAAACATACCTTAGGATTCTCTTGACAGCATTCAAGTGGGTGATTTTGGGATCAGATTGATACCTTGCACACACACATACTGCATACATGATGTCTGGTTTTGAGGCTGAAAGATATAGGAGGCTACCAATCATGGATCTGTAGAGGGTTGGCTCAACACTCTCCTCAACCCTGTCTCTGCTGATTTTCACAGTGGAACCCATTGGAGTTTTCAAGGATTTTGCACTTTCTAGGGGGTGTCCTGCGTAAACAACATTCTGGAAACAATGGATGTCAGAATAATCAAAATTAAATATCTGCTCTAGTGTTGAGGTAGGGGTTGTGCAGCATCGCTGGTCAACTCCATCACACAAATCATCAACATCTCCTATTGAGATAAACAGAGCAGTTGCATCCTTTGTTTCTGTTGTTCTTTTCTCTTCTTCTGGATCTATAGCGTCAATGCTAGATAAGAAACAAAAATTGACTCGCTCCCGCAAGTTGTTAGCATAATCAATAGCATAGGGTTTAGATAATAAATTTCGAAGAGAGAAATTTAGGACACACTTCTTTTGTAAAATATTTTTGGATGGTCTTTTGAAAATAAAAACGTTCATGGAAGTATTCCTCTTCCAAAAAATATAAAATAAACCATCTTGAAGTCTTCCTTCTTTGGCTGGATCCATCGTATATACCTAAAACAATTACCTTAAGAAACGTAACAAGCTCTAGATGCCAATTGAAACGAGTGTAAGGGTCGTAGAGCTTGAATTAGGTACGAATTACCAGCCAATGGTCCACAATTGACTACGGCGTTTAGTGAACATCTACGTCAACCTACATATTAACAAACACAGATAATATATATAAATTGAAGCACAGCGGAATATAAAGAAGAACCTGTGTTTGAAACTTTTCAAGCAGCTTTTGTAAGCTTGCTTGATGCCCAGTCAAGGCAGAAAATCAACTAGAAAAGATCTTGTTCGTACAACGTTGTATACTCAATATGTATCCTAGAAAACAACACTAGTCACCTATAAGATGATATAGAAACCAATCTATCTATTCTACCTTCAATACGCTGTTAGAGAAGTCTAGAATATAAACTAGTGTAAAAGACATGATAACTAAAACAATAAAACCTAAAACTCAATAACTCGAATGCTCTCTTATTGTGTCGTCATGTGTGGTTTCTAGCTTGTCGACCCTCTGGTATATATAGTAGTGAAAATCAGATCGACAATGATTAGGAAACACGTCTTGATGAATCTGGACAGGATCTGGAATTAGTCTTCTATTAGGAATAAAGTTCTTCTACATGAATCTGGAGAGGATCTGGAATTAGTCTTCTATTAGGAATAAAGTTCTTCTACAAGAACTCCTTTTCCTATTAATACTTGATTTCCTTTTTGAATCCTTCTTTAAATAAGTCTCTTCATTCTTGTAATCTGACAATTCCCACGTTCTAATAAACTTCCTGCACAAGTAAAACAACTACAGTTGTGGAACAATTAGTGTTAGAATAGGTAAAACTAAAATAGTCGATAAAGTGCTCTGTTTCCCGAAACTAGGGGTTGAGTGAACCTATAGGTGAATCCCTATGTCAACACCCTTGAAACAGTGACACTTACAGTAGTCAAATCACGACAAAACATTTGTCGCCCATAACCCATTTTTCTTTAATTGAGTACAAGTTCTTCGACCAGAAATTGGTTTGTAGGCCATAGGTTTGTAACATCGTCTCCCATGCACTGACAAAATCATCTTCCTCATCATGATCATACACACAAGAACGGAAGACCTTTGCAAAATATTTATATTTTGCAAAAGTTTGGCTGAGATGTGTAGCAACATTTTGGTAAATGTGCCAAATGCACAACCTATGATTAGTTTTACCCCACTTATTCTTCAGCTCACTTGCCATTGTTTTGTCTTGATCAGTTAGAGTAGTTTGTGCGAATTTTCTCGACATAGTTTCCTGAAAGGTTTCGAATAACCATTCAAATGTTGTCGCGCTTCAATCAAACAATAGCGCTGCACCAAACACAATGGTTTGCTTGTGGTGGTTTATTCCAACAAATAGAGCAAATGGCCGAGCATCCTTTTTTTTCTTTTTTTCTTTTGTAAGTAGTATCGAAAGACACTACATCACCAAAATGTGCAAAATCAGCCCTCATTTGTGCATCTGCCAAAATATACTAGCTATTAAGCCCTCTAGATCAACATGAAGTGCAAATACGAAATTAGGATCCTCTACTTTTCTCTGTTGCAAATACTCAAGCACTCCTCCTGTATCACCTATCTTCATTTGCATTGCTCTGTTTTCCTTCTGGCATGCGCGCGCTGATGATGTCGTTTTTCACCAATGAAATTTGTTTAAAAGCCAAAGAACACTTATCACTACACAAACTAGAGTGCAATGGCAAGTTTTCCCCAAGTGTCATTCTCTCGGGACCTAACGTGGCTTTGTTTGTGGTTTTTGCTAGTTATTTCAGTCAACGAGTTCAAATGTTTATAGAATCGCTTTCTTCGAACAAAGCAACGAGAAATCAGATTGTTGTAATCAAGTTTGGAAAACGGTTGGTGGTAGAAATCAAATACACATGCATGGGTTACGAATATGCTCACAAGTTCAGTGTGTAAAACCTTCGATCAAGTCTGCTAAGCAACTCGTCTAGGTAACTTTCAAGACACACATCATAAAAGACCACTATCAATACTTTAGAGGCGCTTGTCACTAACACCATTTATCTAGCATGCTGCAAATCTCTAACATACAATCCTATAGCTTTCATTGACCAAGAGTTTGCCACTATACTCAATTCGAATATATTTTATAGGCAACTAAGAATCATATGAAGGAATTTGCAGCAAGATTGAATCACAATCTCATGTAAGAATAAACATAACCCATAACATGCATATTCTACATTCTACCACCAACACAAAGGATTTAGCGACTCATATTCACAAACATAGACATCAAATCATATGAATTGTAAATAGAATACATCAAATCAAACTACTAGACAAGAGATAATGATACAATGTTACCACCAAGCTGTCACTAATCGGTGGGTATTGATGAAAACCTCTCCGTAGATGAAACAATGGATGCAACCCTATGCCAAAACCTTTAATCCAAGCTAGAATACAATGTAATCTAAGTTTTCTATGAGGTTTGGGGCTTAGGAGCTCTCCAAAACGAAGATACAGTTCAAAAGTATATAAAAAAGTAACAGAAGATCAGATCTAAGAAGGAAAATCCAAAAACGTAACTGCTGCCAAGCGGACCCGCCTGGAGAGGCCAAGCGGAGCGCTTGGCAAGCGAAGCGCTTGGCAAGCGAAGCGCTTTGGCCCTCCAAGCGCTTCACTTGGCTGCTGTGCCAAAGCTCCTGGAAAATGAAGCGGAGCGCTTCACTATTCCAGGCGCTTAGCTTGGCTCCTGGGCAGATTTTTGTCTTCAAACTCAATCTTTTTGCCCTCGTACGGCCCTCGGGTGCCTTGGATTCATCCTTCTCAATGCTTATTGATGCTCAAACACTCACGAACAAGCCGTGGAGATCAAGGAACTTCAACGGGGCCATTTCCTATCAAAAAGGCTCATTTTTAGCTCCAAAAACGCCATTTCGTACCTAAGTGCCTGAAAATGCAGAAAACAATAAACGTGACACTATTCTACAAAACTAACCAAAAAACAAGGCCAAAAGATAGCAAAATAAGGTAAAAAAGACAAGATGAACGCGTCAAAAATACGTTCATCAAACTCCCCAAACCAAACCTTTGCTTGTCCTCAAGCAACAAACTATCCTAAATGCAACACAAAAGGAGTCTCATGCCAAGTAAAGTGAACTAATCTATTGAGTCTACCAAATGCTTATGAACAAAACCAAATGAGCATGACATGCAAGTAGGTTGAAGAATGCCTCGATTGCGAATATACACATTCTCATGTGCACTTGGTTAAACAAAGGAGTCTCTCGTAACATCTTCCACCTGGACCTGGTTAGTGACGACACAATGATGCATGTTATCATACTACAATTGCCCCGTGCCTATGAAACCGAGGGCTTACTACTGTTCACCAAGCGAGACTTTTCCTCAAGAGAGGGCGAACCAATACTGGCTCTCATCAAACGAAGGAGGGTTCCCTAGAAAGAGAAGACACTCCCTATTCTACCCAGACTCTCAACGAATGAGTCTCCTTCAACCACTTCTTGAATAGCAAGACGAGGGTGGTCAAGAACAGGCCTTGGACAAAGGCGACACGAAACGAAAGATAGAATTTACAACTCGATAACTTCACAAGGACAAAATATTTACATGACACTTGACACTACGAGACTGATTTTGGCTTGCAACGACCCTTCTTTTGCTTTTGGGTCTTATTCTTTATTTTCTTTCTTCTTCCTTTTTTTATTTTCTCTTTTCTTTTCTCTTTTTTTCTTCTTTTCTTTTTCTCTTTCTTTTTTTTTTTTTTATATAGGGGCAAGCAGCAGTACTAAGTGTCAAAAACACCTCCCCAAACCTATTCGAAAGAATAGGTTTGAGCACAAAGACGAAAAAGAAAAAGGAAAGACTCTTTTACAAAGACACCTCCCCAAACCTATTCGAAAGAATAGGTTGGGACACAAAAGAAAAAGAAAAAGAAAAAGGGAAACTTTACAACGACTCAAAGACGAAAGACAAGATCAATAAGGCAACCCCCTCCCCAAACCTATTCGATAGAATAGGTTTAATACAAGGAATCGCACACCTCACACTACCTCCTTCCTAGGCATTTGGCAATCTCTAATCGAGGTGAAGAACTTGTCGCCTCTTACGTACAAAATTACACGGGCTACAACCATAGACTCTAACATGCATCATTTTATAAGGCCATCGTGAACCGCAGCAGAAGAAACACCACTCAAGGTGATGTCGTGACTACTAAGCTTAACTAGTGCACATGCGAATGTGACAAACCAAGCGAGAAAAGCCTCAAACTACTTGCAAAGTGATGCAACATATGATCAATGGTCATAAACACTTAGTCTACTCAATAAAAAAGTTCAAAAGACTTGGCAATAAACTCCACACACAACAACATGCAACAACCAATCTAGGGATGATATGCATGCAAAAATTTGAAAAAACACGACAAATCACATGAACTTGAGTAAAATCAGGCATGTACGAACCACACAAGCATATAGTACTGAAAATCCAATACCCCCTCCCCAAACCTAAACTTTTGCTCGTCCTCGAGCAAAGAAAAGTTGAATGAAAAGGAAAAATTGGATTGAAAGTACACTTCCCTGAGATAAAGGTTCGTGTCCAATCTCCTATATATGAGTAGTACCTGAAAGGACTCAAGAAACAAGTGAAAACGGGTGCGCAAAGGTGAGAAGAATGGAAAAAACGAGGAAAATCTGGGTACAGGGTCCAGGCGGACCGCTTGGCGGGAGCCAAGCGGTTCGCTTGTCAAGCGGAGCGCTTGGGAGGCTCCAGGCGCTCCGCTTGAAATTCCAGTAAGAATAAAATTCTTACTGGAATTCCAAGCGGACCGCTTGGGCTTGCCAAGCGCTTCGCTTGGCTCTGTTTCCAGATTTTCGATGTTTTTTCCTATCTTAATCACCTAAGGCACCAAGACAAACACTAGACTAAACGAATCACGACAAAAGGCACACAGGCCACAACTACAAAAGCAAATAAAGAGGAAAAACTAAACTACATGCAAAGAAATACCACAAAGGTTATCTATTATCAAATGGGAACGAATCTCGTGCATTCGTTCCATTACTCCTTGCATCTTGGGAACCATCTTTGGCTCCTCTCCTCAAGTTCTCAAGCAAATCCATGATTCCCTGAAAACAAACATCAACTAAATTAACAAAATCAAAATCTAAGAAATAACTAAAGGAATCAGAGGGAAAATAAAAAGAAAAAAGTGGATCAAAACTCCCTTGAAGCTCATAGGTGGGTGCATGGACCAGAACATAGGAGTCAAGATCAAGAGTGTCTGTAGCAATAGAATCCAAACATGTCGATTCAGAGACACCAAGATCTTCAGAGAGTAGCTCCTCGATCTCAACACAACTCAAGACAACACTGTCTGACTCAGGTGAAGCAATGGATTCAGTCATCACCTCCTCCACGACTTCTTCTTTACCAACAGTCTCAACATCCTCAGTTAAGGACGTGGAATCCAAGCTAAGCACTAAAGAGGCTTCATCAATAGATTCTTCACAACATTCCTCTACATTGGCTATGTCGATTTCTGGTGGCGGACTAGCAAAGCGAGACGTCCATGTCTTTGAACCGGGAGGTGAGTCCCAATCCCAATGTTCCAGAAACTTGTTGGTTATTTCATCCCAAGTGTGCAATGATCTTTCCGGCGGGATTCTGAGCCACTCACGAGCGCTCCCTCTCAAGGCTCCCATAAATCCCCTTATACAAAGCTGCTCATATGATAAAATAACCCCCTCCACATTCTCACGAGGTATCCTCAACACCCCTTCCTCGAACGTATCTAAGAACTCTCTTGGATCATCACCACTCGAAAACGTGGAAACAATGGAGTAGTACGAAGGGTCAAAGTCATAATCCTTGCAATCTTCGTCCAATGTTATGCAAGGCCCTCGAGGTTTCACATACCTTGTCAAAGAAGCTCGCATACTCATCCTTACAAGGAACTAGTTTCTGCACATGAGGAAACAAGAAACCAAGGAGCAGAATCCACAAAAGAATTAAAAAAAACTTGCAAGGGAAAAAATCCTCTAATCTAGTAATATATACAAAGAGCGCAAGCACGCAAGGTAACCAAGGGCAGATTAGATAAATTTTCTGAAAAAGATAGGGGGAAAGAAATGAGGTGAGAAAGTGATGTTGGCTGAAAAACCAAAACAAAAACACCAACCAAAGGAGTTAAGTCCCCGGCAGCGGCGCCAAATTGATGATGTCGTTTTTCACCAATTAAATTTGTTTAAAAGCCAAAGAACACTTATCACTACACAAACTAGAGTGCAATGGCAAGTTTTCCCCGAGTGTCGTTCTCTCGGGACCTAACGTGGCTTTGTTTGTGGTTTTTGCTAGTTATTTCAGTCAACGAGTTCAAATGTTTATAGAATCGCTTTCTTAGAACAAAGCAACGAGAAATCAGATTGTTGTAATCAAGTTTGGAAAACGGTTGGTGGTAGAAATCAAATACACATGCATGGGTTACGAATATGCTCACAAGTTCAGTGCGTAAAACCTTCGATCAAGTCTGCTAAGAAACTCGTCTAGGTAACTTTCAAGACACATATCATAAAAGACCACTATCAATACTTTAGAGGCGCTTGTCACTAACACCATTTTGGGGCTTAGGAGCTCTCCAAAACGAAGCTACAGTTCAAAAGTATATAAAAATGTAACAGAAGATCAGATCTAAGAAGGAAAATCCGAAAACATAACTGCTGCCAAGCGGACCGCCTGGAGAGGCAAAGCGGAGCGCTTGGCAAGCGAAGCGCTTTGGCCCTCCAAGCGCTTCGCTTGGCTGCTGTGCCAAAGCTCCTGGAAAATGAAGCGGAGCGCTTCACTATTCCAGGCGCTTAGCTTGGCTCCTGGGCAGATTTTTGTCTTCAAACTCAATGTTTTTGCCCTCGTACGGCCCTCGGGTGCCTTGGACTCATCCTTCTCGATGCTTATTGATGCTCAAACACTCACGAACAAGCCGTGGAGATCAAGGAACTTCAACGGGGCCATTTCCTATCAAAAAGGCTCGTTTTTAGCTCCAAAAACGCAATTTCGTACCTAAGTGCCTGAAAATGCAGAAAACAATAAACGTGACACTATTCTACAAAACTAACCAAAAAACAAGGCTAAAAGATAGCAAAAGAAGGTAAAAAAGACAAGATGAACGCGTCAAAAATACGTTCATCACGCGCTGGTCTTCATAATTGCTAGACAACCTGTTCTTGTATGGGCACGAGGTTTCTTAACAGCTGTGTGGGCCGTGTAGTATGAATTCTAGGGTTTAGGAAGATTCTGGAATCGGGCCAGCCTACTTTATTCTTATGGGCTTAGGGTTTTTGTCTTGGGGCCTAAGTTAGGTTAGAGAATTATTAGGAGAATTTTTAGGAATTTCCCACTATATATAGAGGGGTTCTCTAGAGCGTTATTCATTCATTCTTTCACAATTTAGGTAGATAAAAATCATAGAGAGCTAGAGAGAGGGGGGGGGGGGCGAATTCCAAGAGAAGGAGGCAACCGGCGAGATCAGCTAGAGAAGGAGAGAACGAGGCTCTGTTCGCCATACACGGTTGAGGAGTACTTGTAAGTTCTTGTATTCTTCTTATATAGTGAAAAGATCTCTGACCTCCGTGGACGTAGGATATTCAAATCCGAACCACGTAAATTGCTTGTTTTTCTTTTACTATTTTGATTGTTATTGCTAGATCTGAATTAGGGTTGTGTGATTGTTCGATTTGGGATTATTATTATTGTTTTGCACAACAATTGGCTGGGAAATCCCTGGAAATCAACTGGAATCCAAACCCTATTGATCTGTGAAGCGGAGATATGACATCAACAGTAAAGTTTGAGGTAGAGAAGCTGTCAGCGAAAATCGATTTTGGTTTATGGAAGCTGAAGATGAAGGCTTTGCTCACGAAGGAAGGCACGGTAGAGGCCTTGGATAGAGATGCAGGATTTGCAGCGATGGTTTGAGCCGCTGACAAGGCATCGACTATCAAGAAAGCACACAGTACACTGATACTGTCGATTTCTGATGAGACGCTACATGAAATTTCTGATCAAACTACGACGAAGGCGCTTTGGGACAAGCTCGAGGAGATGTTCAATGTTAAAACAACAGAGAGCAAGCTGTATTTGAAACAGAAGATGTTCAATTTCAAGGTTGTAGCCGAAAAGCCAATCATGGATCAAGTTAATGCGTTCAAGAAACTATGCAAAGACATGGTGGATGCAGGTATAAAACTTACTGAGGATGATAAGGCTTTGATGTTATTAAATGCTCTCCCGAAGTCCTATGAGAATGTCGTAGATGCACTCGTGATTACTAAAGGCGACGAGCTCACAGTGGCTGATGTTGAGAAGTCATTGAAGACTAAGGAAATCAAGAAGGGAGTAGCAACATCGCAGGATGGGAATGCTGAGAGTCTAATGTTGAAACATCAAAGGAAATATCAAAACAAGGATAAGCAGATGATGACATACAATCAGGGTCAGAGGAATGCACCAACAACGGATACCAGAGATGAGAAACGGAAGTGTTTCCACTGCAAGAGTCCGGGACATCTTAAGAAAGATTGTTATGCTTACAAGAATTCTCTAAAGAACAGCGGAGGCTACAAGCAAGCAAACCAAACATCTGCAGAAACCAATCAAGGTGACCATGTTCAACATGCTGAGGTACTTTCTATTACTGATAGTTATGTACCATCTGATTGGGTGATGGATAGTGGTTGTGATGAATGTGTATTTTACACTTTCATTCGAGTCTTTTTCACCTATTTTAGCTATCCTCTATGTTAATTTAGCTATATTTTAGTACATTTTATTAGAATAGTGTCACGTTTCCCTTTAGATTTTATTTTACAGGTTTTGGTTGAAATTCGGAGATTTCCGGGCAATTATATTGAAGTCTACAAGGAATTGGTGTTCCAGAAGCCTATTTGGAGTATCTGAAGGTTTCCAGATAGGATTTGGAGTCTAGGGGTCGAATCTGGAGGTTAGAAGGCCACTAGAAGTCAGAAACCGAGTCCGAAAAGGTGAAGAAATCCAAAACCGCGTCGAAAACGTGGAATTCCGCGAAAAAAGCGTGGGGCGAACCGCCCCGTGATAATTCGGGGCCTATATATAGTGCTCAGTTTTTCTCCGAAAATCATATCTTTCCAAGCCTACTTTCTCACCTCTCTCTATAGTTTTAGGTAGGAACTTCCCGGGGCCTGTCCTGGGAGTTCCATAGCTTAGGGGATACTTTTTCATAGCAGATTGGAGCTCGTAGGACCACAATCATCCGGAGATTGACAACCTTCGGTAACTTTGTATCTTACAGTTTTATCTACTTATTTTATATATCTTTCAATATGTTTTCTTCTATGATTTCTGTTGATTGCATGCCTATTATGAGTAGCTAAACTTATCGTTGGTGATAGTATGTGAATTCTTAGCGAGGGAAGATAATCATGCTACTGGCTATATCGCGCATTATACTCCGTGTCATTGCTTTATTTCGTTGATCAGTTGTAACCAAAATTCTCGTATGTTGTATTGTTCATTATGCACAATTGGACACTAGTCAACCATCAGACCAATTATCTTCGTAGTGTTGAATAATTGCGGAACACATTAGGACAATCGTGATTGACTAGTCAGACCAAATTATCTTCGAAGTGCTTAATACTTGCAACAGGACACTAGATTGATTCAAAGATCTCTATGCAAGACCGAGGAATTTATGCATGATTATCGACCCATTATGTTAAGAAGGACCATACTATCACCAATCTCCATTATCTGCTAGAAACCCCCTATTGCTATCTGTCTGCTGTTTTATATTTTCTTGTTAAATAGATAAAGCTAGTTATAGTCATGAGAGAACGAAACTCGAGTCATTCTACTGCTACACTACGGTTTTCGTTGTAGTTGTGGATTGCCTTTGGCTAAATAACAAATTTATTTGACTGAACCGGGACTGACAAACTCGCGTTCATCAGGTTGTTCTTTTCATATGACACCAATGAGAGATTGGTTTTGCAAGTTTGAGTATATATGCCTAGGTTCCGTGTTACTAGGTAACAATGAGAGTTGTAAGGTGAAGGGAATTGGTTCTATAACGATTAAGATGCATGATGGTGTTGTTAGGGAGCTGTCTGGGGTGAGGTATATTCCTGCTTTGAGGAGAAATTTGATTTCCTTGCGAATGATGGATTCAAAAGGCTACTCGCTTAAGTCTGAAGGTGGAGTCATGGAGATAAGAGAGACTCTACTGTAGTAATGAGAGGATTGAAGGTAAATGATTTATATTTCCTTCAAGGACACACAATTGTGGGTGAAACTGCATCTGTACAAAACTAGGATGCCACTAGACTTTGGAATAATAGGATGGGACACACTGGAGAGAAAGGTCTGTATGAACTTTCCAAGGCAGGTGTGCTAGATGGTGTCAAGTCGGGCAAGGTGGATGGATGTGAGGATTGTAGTTTGGCAAAGGCTACAAAGTAGAGTTTTGGTTCAGGAATTCATAGTTCACAAGAGAAGTTGGACTATGTGCATGCTTATTTATGGGGACCTGCTAGAGTTCAAACTAGGAGTGGTGGTTCTTATTTCTTATCTATCGTTGATGATTAAACAAGGCGACTACTTGAAAGGCGCGCACTAGAGGAAATAGAGGAAACCGATTTCTCTGAATCTCTACTTAGCCTTTTAAAGGAAATCGACGGAATGGCAGAAGCTAGACCACTGAAGGCATGGGTACAACCCACCAAGGATCGTATGAGGGGACCGGCGATTGTTCTTTCGTCTGCAACCCGAGATCTGGAGATCAAGAACCACGCATTCCAACAACTTCCGAGGTTCTATGGCTTATCAAGGGAAGATGTGATGGGGTACTTGCACGATATCGATGATTTCGTCAACCAACTCCCACGACCCGGAGCTGACATAACAACGGATGAGTTAAGGATGAAGGTTTTTGCTATGGGATTTGGCGACAGAGCCAAGTCATGGCTGAGTTCTCTTCCAGCAGGCTCGCTGGACACTTGGGAAAAGGTTTTTTCAGCTTTCATGGAAAAATACTTCCCACACACTCTGACTACCGCGCTTAAGGCGCAAATCACTGGATTCAAGTAGGACTATGATGAGACCATCTACACCGCGTTCGAGAGGTTCCAAGATCTCACGAACAAGTGCCCTCACCATGGTTTTGAACTCTCCGACCTAGTCCAGCACTTCTACAATGGACTAACCTTCGAGAACCAACAAGTGGTGGATTTCCAATGCCGAGGCAATATTTGGGAGGAAACCGCAGAAGCCGTCTGGGCAGTTTTCGAAAGGCTTGCTAAGGGTTCGCAGTTCAAGGACCCAAGAGCAATGGTTAGGAGACGTGGACCTGAAGCTCCACCGACTCAAGAAGCCCCTATGTACAGGGGGAATGAGGATCAATTCGAGTGCTTTACCAACGAATTGAAGCAAGTCCTCAAGAGCGCCACCGGAACAACTGTTTCGAACGAAGTATGCCGAATATGCAAGAACTATGGGAATGGGGCTCATATGTGTAGATCGGAGCTGGCGTACGATGATGGCAACTGGGCTCGGGGAGGCGAAGAAGAAGCCTTTTCTACGGAGTTTGGTACTCAAGAAGTTAGCTACGGACAAGACGGTAGGAATCCTCGAGGTGGATTTTGGAGAAGAGGATACCGTAACAATCAAGGATATGCACCGGCTAACCAAACTTATGGACCTAACCAAGACCGTAGTAGGCTGAACTATGGTAATGACCACTGCGAAAACCCCGCTCCGAAAGAGCCACCGAAGTCGAAGACGGCTCAACTGATGGAGAACTTGCAAAAGATGGTCGATCACACACAAAGTTTTCTAAAACGTTATGAAGAAGATTCCGAGAAGACTAGGGCAAGGCTCGATAGGTTGGAAGAGAGCACTAGGCTTGCCCATCAAAAGATGCAAGAGTTGATCGACCGAGGAGCAAGTAGGGAGCAAGGCAAACTGCCCAGCAACACTGAGAAGTCGTTGTCCATTAACTTAGTGGGTGATCTACCTGTTGAAATCACCATCAAGAAGGTTGCTAAGTGCGAGAGTTGCAAGAGGGACCTACCTCCACAAGCCGAAGTAGAAGAAAAGGACCTTGGTACTAACAAGAATGAAGAGGAGCAAGTGGATCCCGAGCCACTCCCTCAAAGTTTCGATGTTAAGGTCGGGATTGGGGAGCTTGAAGATGTCCGAGCCACACTAGACACAGGATCCTACTCTAATGTGCTCCCTTTGAATATTTTCGAGAAGAGTAACCTAGGAGAACTAACTGTGCATAAGGCTATTGTGCAACTGGCAGATGGATCCCTTGTAAACCCCGAAGGCGTTGTGAAGAATGTATAGTCAAAATTGGTGAAGCCTCTGACCACACCGATTTTGTAATTATGCCAGCATCAGCACCAGGAACGGGGGATGTCATTCTCTTAGGACGAACATTCTTGACTAAAATACGCTCCGTGATGGACATCTACCAAAGGACTTGCACTATCGAAGTGGATGGCAAGCAACATGTGTTGCAAGCATATCCGATCCACCTGATCCACCCGATACTTCTAACACTATTGATTACAGTGTCTTAACGTCTATGTTCACTCTTATTCACAGGTTCAAAGCACGGGAAGGAGACTCATGAAGGGAAGTCTAGTACCCTCAGAAGGAAAGATAGGCGAGACAGAGTCGAGTCCAGAGACTTTAAACAATGGCGCTATCCGGGAGGCAACCCGGAGTTTTTATCGCTTTCTTTACCGCTTATTGGCATGCATCATACTTGAACAATTTGCTTTTCATATGGAATTTGTTTTGTTCTGTGTCGTATGTGCTATGTTAGTTCGAGTGCGACTTTTCGAGTGATTTTTGAGGAAAATGGTTTTTCGGGGACTAAAAACTTTTTCGGGACTAAAACCGCATTTTTATTTCAAAAAAAGTTCGTCTCCCACCTAAAGTGGGGGGCGAATCGCCCCAAGACCAGAGCCGCGCGGCTCTGGGCGTGCGGGGCGGTTCGTCCCGCACGGGCGGTCCGCCCCAGGTGTTGGGTGGTTCACCCCAAACTTCGGATTGACAAAAACACCGGGGTTTCTTCCCCAAACCCCCATTTTCCTCCATTTTCATCTTCCAACTCCAAACTTTCCTCCAGATTCAAAATACGTCAAATCTTCATAACGTCTTCATCTCTCCATCATTTTGTGGTTTCTTTAGCTTCATTCGAAGCCCGTTGCGTGCTCTTCATTCTATCCGAAAAATTCTTTCTAGCAAATTCAATTTCCGGATTTGAGGTATTATCACATGAACCCTAATTGTTACAATTTGGGATTTTTGATTTATGCTCTCAATTAAGCTGTATATGTATGGGTGAATATTTATGTGGTAATTCGTATATTCATTGTCGAATTAACTGTCAAATAGGCGTGGTTGTGATTGCGAGGTTCTATTGGATGATATAATGTCTTGTTAGAAATTGCTCTCTTACTTTCATTCATGTTTGAAACATGTGTTTTATGGATTGAAATTGAATGATGTATGGGAGCCATGCATGATTATGAGAGTGGTTTAGCATAGAATTTGATTTTTATGGTATGGATTGAACCTTGTTCTTCAAGGCATTTGT
>CM051458.1:49691305-49849529 GCA_028274465.1 Plantago ovata
CCGCGGGGCGGTTCGCCCCGTGACTCCCCGTGCGGGGAGACGGCTTCCGTCGTCAGAAAATGCGGTTTTCACCCGAACCCTAATTTTTTTCAAAAACAACCACTCGAAAAATAATCACTCAAACATAAGCATCTACGACACAGTCATGAACAAATTCGCCCTACGAGATAGCACATAGTTCAAGAATGAATGAGAGAAAAGCGGTAAGAAAGCGATAAAATTCCGGGTTGCCTCCCGGATAGCGTCATTTGTTTAATTCTTTGACTCGACTCACTGTCTGCGCCTATCTCTTCTTTGCGGGTACTAGGCTCCCCTTCCTGATCTCCTCTCCATGCCACGAACCTGTGATAAGAAAAATATAATAGGCTGCAAGACCACAGTAGTGAGTAGGTAGAAATATCGGGCGGTCAGGTGGATCAGCTATGGCTTGCAAACGTGTTGCTTGCCGTCCACTTCGATGGTGGCAGTTCTTTGGTAGATGTCCACACGGAGCGTAGTTTAGTCAAGAATGTTTGCCCTAAGAGTATGACATCCCCCGTTCCAGGTGCAGACGCCGGCATAACTACAAAATTGGTGTATACAGAAGCTTCACCAATCTTGACCAACACATTTTTCACAACTCCTTCGGGTCTCATAAATGATCCATCCGCCAGTTGCACAATAGCCCTTTGCTCAGATAGTTTTCCAAGGTTACTCTTTTCAAACACATTCAAAGGAATTATGCTTGAGTAGGATCCCGTGTCTAGTGTGGCACGGACATCTTCAAGCTTACCAATCCCTACCTTAACATCAAAACTTTTAGGGAGTGGTTCGGGATCCTCTTGCTCCTCATCACTTACGTCAGAACCAAGGTCCTCCTCTTCTTCCTTAGTCTGTAGAAGTTCTTCCTTCTTGCAACACTCGCACTTAACAACCTTCTTGATGGTGATCTCGTCAGATAGATCACTAGCCAATGTAATGGCATTCGACTTTACAGTGTTGCTAGGCAGTTTGCCTTGTTCCCTACTTGCTCCTCGGTCGATCAACTCTTGCATCTTTTGATGGGCAAGCCTAGTGCTCTCTTCCAACCTATCGAGCCTTGCCCTAGTCTTCTCGGAATCTTCTTCATAACGTTTGAGAAAACTTTGTGTGTGATCAACCATCTTTTTCAAGTTCTCCATCAGTTGAGCCGACTTCGAATTCGGCGGCTCTTTCGGAGCAGGGTTTTCGCAGTGATCATTACCATAGTTTAGCCTGCTACGGTCTTGGTTAGGTCCATAAGTTTGGTTAGCCGGTGCATATCCTTGATTGTTTCGGAATCCTCTTCTCCAGAATCCACCTCGAGGGTTCCTACCGTCTTGTCCGTAGCTAACTTCTTGAGTACCAAACTCCGTAGCAAAGGCTTCTTCTTCGCCTCCTCGAGCCCAGTTGCCATCATCATACGCAAGCTCCGATCTACACATATGAGCTCCATGTCCATAGTTCTTGCATATTCGGCATACTTCGTTCGAAACAGTTGTTCCGGTGGCGCTCTTGAGGACTTGCTTCAATTCGTTGGTAAAGCACTCGAATTGATCCCCATTCCCCCTATACATAGGGGCTTCTTGAGTTGGTGGAGCTTCAGGTCCACGTCTCCTAACCATTGCTCTTGGGTCCTTGAACTGCGAACCCTTAGCAAGCCTTTCGAAAACTGCCCAGACGGCTTCTGCGGTTTCCTCCCAAATATTGCCTCGGCATTGGAAATCCACCACTTGTTGGTTCTCGAAGGTTAGTCCATTGTAGAAGTGTTGGACTAGGTCAGAAAGTTCAAAACCATGGTGAGGGCACTTGTTCGTGAGATCTTGAAATCTCTCAAACGCGGTGTAGATGGTCTCATCATAGTCCTGCTTGAATCCAGTGATCTGCGCCTTTAGCGCGGTAGTCAAGGTGTGGGGGAAGTATTTCTCCATGAAAGCTGAAAAAACCTTCTCCCAAGTGTCCAGCGAGCCTGCTGGTAGAGAACTCAACCATGACTTGGCTCTGTCGCCAAGTCCCATAGCAAAAACCTTCATCCTCAACTCATCCGTTGTTATGTCAGCTCCGGGTCGTCGGAGTTGGTTGACGAAATCATCGATATCGTGCAAGTACCCCATCACATCTTCCCTTGATAAGCCATAGAACCTCGGAAGTTGCTGGAATGCGTGGTTCTTGATTTCCAGATCTCGGGTTGCAGACGAAAGAACAATCGTCGGTCCCCTCATACGATCCTTGGTGGGTTGTACCCATGCCTTCAGTGGTCTAGCTTCTGCCATTCCGTCGATTTCCTTGAAAAGACTGAGTAGAGATTCAGAGAAATCGGTATCCTCTATTTCCTCTAGCGTGCGCCTTACGAGTAGTCGCCTTCTTTGGTGGTAGACTCTGTCGATCTCAGCAATTGAATCAGCAAGCGGTGTTCCTGCAGAACGTGTATGCGACATACACTATCTATAACAGACTAGGAAAGCAGTATAAGAGAGAGATTAAAAAGGAAAACTAAAACTAAAAGAATTAGGAATTGAAAGCTGAAAATATAAACAAATTAAACAGAAAAAAGGAGTATAGTCCCCGGCAACGGCGCCAATTTTATGAAACGCGGATTTGTCGGTTCCGGATTCAGCAAATAATATTTGTATTTAGCCAAAGGCAATCCACAACTACAACGAAAACCGTAGTGTAGCAGTAGAATGACTCGAGTGTCGTTCTCTCAGGACTATAACTAGCTTAATCTATTTAACAAGAGAATATAAAACAACAGACAGATAGCAAAAAGGGGTTTCTAGCAGATAATGGAGATTGGTGATAGTATGATCCTTCTTAGCATAACGGGTCAATAATCATGCATAAATTCCTCGGTCTTGCATAGAGATCTTTGAATCAATCTTGTGTCCTGTTGCAATTATTAAGCACTACGAAGATAATTGGTCTGACAAGTCAATCACTATTGTCCTAATGTGTTCCGTAATTATTCAACACTACGAAGATAAACTCGCGTACAGGTCGACGAGGATCCAATTGTGCATAATAATTAATACAACATACGAGAATTTAGGTTGTGCCTGATCAACGAAATAAAGCAATGACACGGAGTATAATGCGCGATATAGCCATTAGCATGATTATCTTCCCTTCACTAAGAATTCACATACTACCACCAACGATAAATTTAGCTACTCATAATAGGCATGCAATGAACAGAAATCATAGAAGAAAACATGTTGAAAGAATATAATAAAATAAGTAGAATAAAACTATAAGATACAAAGTTACCGAAGGTTGTCAATCTCCGGATGATTGCGATCCTACGAGCTCCAAACTGCTATGAAAAAGAGTCCCCTAAGATACGGACTCCCAGAACAGGCTCTGGAAAGTCCCTACCTAAAACTACAGAGAGAGGTGAGAAAGTAGGTCTGGAAAGATATGATTTTCGGAGAAAACTGAGCAACTATATATAGGCTTCGAATTACTGTGGGGCGGTTCGCCCCACACACCCGGCGGTTCGCCCGGTGTGGGGCGAACCACATCTGCGGCGGTTCGCCCGACGGTTTTTTCGCGGAATTCCGCGTTTTCGACGCGTTTTTGGATTTCTTCCCCTTTTCGGACTCGGTTTCTGACTTCTAGTAGCCTTCTAACCTCCAGATTCGGCCCCTAGACTCCAAATCCTATTCGGAAACCTTCAGATACTCCAAATAGGCTTCTGGAACACCAATTCCTTGTCAACTTCAATATAATTGCCCCGAAATCCTCAAATTTCAACCAAAACCTGTAAAATAAAATCTAAAGGGAAACGTGACACTATTCTAATAAAATGTACTAAAATATAGCTAAATTAACATAGAGGATAGCTAAAATAGGTGAAAAAACTCGAATGAAAGTGTAAAATACACATTCATCAATGCCATGATGACTTACATGTTATCTATGCCAATGTAACGTCAATATTGGATTTTACCTTGAATCAAGGGATGTTGTCATTAAGCACTCAGCTTTTTGAGACAACATTCAACAAGTGTATTTGACTTTAGCAATTACTTATCAAGTAACACGCCTTGTACTTGTTGAAGGTTCACCCTTAATTATTATCTCCTTTTTCTTTAAGGCAACAAGGTTTCTGAGTTCCCGTCTCAACAAATCCTTCTTCTTTATGAGATAATAGGGTAAACTAGTAAAAACATAATTGCTCTTTTGCTGAGTTCCCGTCTCAGTTTTCATCTTTGGTCAACCTTCATACTGAATACCTGTTTCAGTAACCTTGATTGTCTGAATGCCTGTTTCAACAATCTTATGTTCCCTTTTTACTGAATGCCTGTTTCAGCAAACACTTTGTGATCAGCTAACCCTTTATTATGGTGGAGATTGATGAACGCGGATGTCGTGCTTCGAATCGATCAAATAAATTTGTTATTTAGCAAAAGGCAATCCACAACTACAACGAAAACCGTAGTGTAGCAGTAGAATGACCTCGAGTGTCGTTCTCTCAGGACTATAACTAGCTTTATCTATTTAACTAGAGAATATAAAAACAACAGACGTAAAAGCAAGGAGTTTTTCTAACAGATAATGGAGATTGGTGGTAGTATGATCCTTCAAAGCATAACGGGTCGATAATCATGCGTAAATTCCTCGGTCTTGCATGGAGATCTTTGATCAATCGAATGTCCTGTTGTAATTATTAAGCACCACGAAGATAAAGATACTGACAAGTCAATCACTATTGTCCTATTGTGTTCCGTAATTATTCAACACTACGAAGATATAGATGCGCATAGGTCGACGAGGGTCCAATTGTTCATAATAATTAATACAACATACGAGAATTTAGGCTGAGCCTGATCAACGAAATAAAGCAATAACACGGAGTATAATGCGCGATATAGCCATTAGCATGATTATCTTCCCTTCGCTAAGAATTCACATACTACCACCAACAATAAGTTTAGCTACTCATAATAGGCATGCAATCAACAGAAATCATAGAAGAAAACATGTTGAAAGATATATAAAAATAAGTAGAACAAAATGTAAGATACAATGTTACCGAAGGTTGTCAATCTCCGAAGAATTGCGATCCTACAAGCTCCAAACTGCTATGAAAAAGTGTCTCCTAAGCTACAGACCCCCAGAACAGGCTCTGGGAAGTCCCTCCCTAAAACTACAGAGAAAGGTGAGAGAGAAGGTCTGGAAAAGTATGAATTTCGGAGAAAAATTGAGCAACTATATATAGGCTACGAAATAGTGTGGGGCGATTCGCCCCACGTCCCGGGCGGTTCGCCCGGGAGAAAATTTCGCGGAATTCCGCGTTTCCGACGCGTTTTTGGATTTCTTCCCCTTTTCGGACTCGGTTTCTGACTTCTAGTGGCCTTCTAACCTCCAGATTCGACCTCTAGACTCCAAATCCTATCCGGAAACCTTCAGATACTCCAAATAGGCTTCAGGAACACCAATTCCTTGTCAACTTCAATATAATTGCCCGGAAATCCTCGTTTTTCAACCAAAACCTGTAAAATAAAATCTAAAGGGAAACGTGACACTATTCTAATAAAATGCACTAAAATATAGCTAAATTAACATAGGGATAGCTAAAATAGGTGAAAAAGACTCAAATGAAAGTGTAAAATACACATTCATCAAACTCCCCAAACCGAACCTTTGCTTGTCCTCAAGCAACTAAGCTAGACTCTAATGCAAAAAACAATGAAAGACACAAAATGGAGTCTCATGCCAAATGAAATGAACTAATCTACTGAATCTATCAAAAAGCATATGAACAAGAACCATATAAATCAAAGCATGAATATAGGTTGAAGAATACCTCGATTGACTTATACACATCCACATAAGCACTTATATCCACATAAGCACTTATGTCAAGACAAGATAGTCTCTCGTAACATTCTCTACCTGGACCTAGTCAGTGACGACGTAATGAAGCATGCTAAGATACGAATGGTTGTCCCGTGCCTATGAAACTGAGGACTTACTGCTGTTCCACCATGTTAAGAATTTTCCTCAAAGATGTCGAACCAGTACTGGCTCTCATCAAACGAAGGAGGGTTCCCTATAAAAGTTAATACTCCCCTATTCTACCCATCTCTCAAGTAAAGTCTTAAGCTATTCACCACTTCCTTAATGGCAGGACGAGGGTGGTCTAGAACAGATGACACTCAAGAACAAAAGACAAAAAATAGAAAATCACAACACGATTACGAACATTACAAGAATTGAAAATGAGACACAACACTTTGCTAAACTGCTATTTGGCTTTCTTTTTTTGGACCCTTCTTTGCTTTTTTGGGGTCTTTTCTTTTTTTCTTTTTTTTTTTTTCCAGATTCTTTTTTCTTTTCATTTTTTCTTTTTTTCTGGAATTTTCTTTCTTTCTTTTTTTTTATTTTTTCCTAGCCAGCAGTAGCATAACAAAAAGAGAAACAAAATAACTCACACGACTTCCCCAAACCTATTCGAAAGAATTGGTTGGAGTACAAAATTTATGGAAAAAGAAAAAATAAACTCACGATACGGGAATGAAAAACGAAAACAAGTCTAATGATGGTGTAACCCGCTCCCCAAACCTATTCGGAAGAATAGGTTATAAACAAAGGATCACACAACCTCACACTACCTCCTTCCTAGGCATTTAGCAATCTCAAAGCATGGTGAAGACTTGTTGCCTCTTAGGTACATAATTACTCGGGAAACAACCATAAGACCCTAACATGCATCATCCTATTATAAAAGCCTTCGTGAACCGCATTAGAGAAAACACCACTAAGTGATGTCGAGACTACCAAGCTTAACTAAGTGCAATACATAAATGTGACAAGCCAAGCGAGAAAAACCTCAAACAAATTCATAGAGATGAAGCATACGATTAATGGCATAGTTGGTTGATCTACCCAATAAAAAAGTTCAAAAAATTCAGCAATAAACTCCATATAAAACATGCAAGACTATCCTAGGATGAATGTAGTGAATGCAACCTAAAAAATCTAAGAAAGCAGTAAACGTGCAAATGCAAATGCAGACGGATAAAACATGCGAGGTACTATACTCATCCTATCAATTCCAAGCTCCAAACTAACAACATTAGATCACTTAAATCCCATCCCCCCTCATGATATAACGCTAGTCCCTAGCAGTAAGAAAATGAGGAAATAAGATATGATACTAGATGTTACCGCATGGTTTGGCCTCGGTCGGCTGAGTATGCTGCTTGTGAGTTATTGGGACTGCTCTGGGAGCCTTAGTGCGTGTCATCAGGTCTTTTGGTGGGCGTGGCAGTTCCAGTTATAGGCCGGACAGGAACAACTCCTCAATCTGTATCATTCTTGTCCGTATGGCCTTCATTGTCACTACTGTCACGCACATCCTCACTAGTAGAGTTGCAGTGTCAAATAGAATCCTCAAGACTAGCCGCCGCTGTTATGGAATCCTCCATCCTGAAGCCCTCCAATAGGTTGTGAACTGTTGAAGGGGAAAGGGCAGTGGTATCAGGACCTCCCCCTTCAGCGTTTTACACCCCGAGGAGGCTACAGTAAGCTGCTCGGATACTCAGAAGTCTTCTACCATCTTTTCCAATGTCGACCACATACTCTAAAGTTGAAGTTCCCGATGTCTATATGATGCTCCCTTTAGAGGCAGTCAAGGGGTGCCCCAACGATGGACTGGGCACCCATGTCATTATGTTTTGGAACCAAGCTAGCGCTTCGGAACCTTCTAGCAACTGCGAACTCGAGATTGAATCCGTCGCGGCTAGATTATCCCGGTGCCTTCCAGTTCACTCGAACTTTGCAGTCCTTGTGATGGATTGCTGACGTAATAATGGTTTCTGTCCCTTCGGTGGTGCATGAATAGGCATAGGAGTCCTTACTCCAGGTGTACTCTAGCTCCTCCTCTTGGATAATCCACGACGTTGTTGCAAAACCCCTTGGCTCGAACGCACATCTAACGAGGTCACTCTTCTTGACATTGTTGTAATCGATCCCCCTCCAACACTTCATAGTAATCATGCGGGAATGCTCCTTTCCCATGGCATGGCTCCTGCAAACAACAGTTAGTACCTCGCATGACACAAAACTGACTCATGCATATGCTAGTGTAAGAACGAACACACAAGTGATAATATCAACAATCGAGCTCCCAAAACCTTATATGTCTAGCCTAGCTTCTACAACATGCAACATACCAATGTAACTACTACATGCAATACATCACATTATGCTCTTGCTAGACAACCAATAGCCTAGATAACAAGGCTCAATTCATACCATAGAAGCGAAAAATTCTAACATCATAAATCTTCATACTCAACAATTAAGCATTCTATTATCTAATCCACCATCATCACATCAATAAACACAATCATATGGAAGAAATCAAAGATAAAGACATATTGCATAACAAGATATATCATCTAGTAGAAAAATTCCCAAATCAACAATTCAAGCATAATTGAGCATGTAATTGATAGTAAATAGCACTTCTAATCACACAAACAACCTACCCATGCATCAAATAAGCATAATTGAAGCTCAAATTAGAAAACCCCCAAATTCGAAAATTAGGGTTCATAAGAAGATACCTCAGATCTGAAAATCTAATGCATTAGGACGAAATCTGTTCGGATGAAAAGATAGATCATGTAATAGGCTTCGATTGAAGGTAAAGAACACTAAATTTGGTCAAGAAATGAAGAAGTTATGAAGTTTTGAAGTAATTTTCGCAAGGTTCGAATTTTGGGGAGGAAGGATGATGAAAATATGAAGAAATGAGGAGAAAAGGGGGAGACCCGCGTTTTTGGTCTCCTGGGACCGTGGGGCGAGTCGCCCCCGGTGTGGGGCGAGTCGCCCATGTGGGGAGACGGTCCTTTCGTCCGAAAACGCGGTTTTTAATCCCCAAAACCAATTTTCTCATAAAACCACTCGAAAAATCTCACTCGAACATAAGCATATACGACACAGACATGAACAAATTCACATATGAGAAGCAAATAGTTCAAGAATGAATGCATGCAATAAAGAGGTAAAGAAAGCGATAAAAACTCCGGGTAGCCTCCCGGATAGAGCCATCGTTTAAAGTCTTTGACTCGACTCCTGTCTGTGCCTATCTCTTCTTTCTGCGGGTACTAGACTTCCTCTTCATTGATCTCCTCTCCATGCCACGAACCTGTGAATAAGAAAGAACATAGGCTGCAAGACCACAGTAGTGAGTAGTATAAGAAATATCAGGCGGATCAGGTGGATCAGATATTGCTTGCAACACGTGTTGCTTGCCATCCACTTCAATAGTGCAAGTCCTTCGGTACATGTCCATCACGGAGCGTAGTTTAGTCAAGAATGTTCGCCCTAAGAGTATGACATCCCCCGTTCCAGGTGCAGACGCCGGCATAACTACAAAATTGGTGTATACAGAAGCTTCACCAATCATGACGAACACATTTTTCACAACGCCTTCGGGTCTCATAAAGGATCCATCCGCCAGTATGCACAATAGCCCTATGCTCAGATAGTTTTTCAAGGCTACTCTTTTCAAACACATTCAAAGGGAGTATGTTTGAGTAGGTGATGAATGTGTATTTTACACTTTCATTCGAGTCTTTTTCACCTATTTTAGCTATCCTCTATGTTAATTTAGCTATATTTTAGTACATTTTATTAGAATAGTGTCACGTTTGCCTTTAGATTTTATTTTACAGGTTTTGGTTGAAATTCGGAGATTTTACGGGCAATTATATTGAAGTCTACAAGGAATTGGTGTTCCAGAAGCCTATTTGGAGTATCTGAAGGTTTCCGGATAGGATTTGGACTCTAGGGGCCGAATCTGGAGGTTAGAAGGCTACTAGAAGTCATAAACCGAGTCCGAAAAGGTGAAGAAATCCAAATCCGCGTCGAAAAACGCGGAAATTCCGCGAAATACTGGGGGGCGAACCGCCCCAGCACCGGGCGAACCGCCCCAGACGAATTTCGGGGCCTATATATAGAGTTCAGTTTTTCTCCGAAAATCATATTTTTCCAAGCCTACTTTCTCACCTCTCTCTATAGTTTTAGGTAGGAACTTTCCGGGGCCTGTCCTGGGAGTTCCGTAGCTTAGGGGATACTTTTTCATAGCAGATTGGAGCGCGTAGGATCGCAATCATCCGGAGATTGACAACCTTCGGTAACTTTGTATCTTACAGTTTTTATCTACTTATTTTATTCTTCTTTCAATATGTTTTCTTCTATGATTGCTATTGATTGCATGCCTATTATGAGTAGCTAAACTTATCATTGGTGGTATTATGTGAATTCTTAGCGAGGGAAGATAATCATGCTAATGGCTATATCGCGCATTATACTCCGTGTCATTGCTTTATTTCGTTGATCAGTTGCAACCAAAATTCTCGTATGTTGTATTGATTATTATGCACGCTTGGACACTTGTCGACCAATCAGACCAATTATCTTCGTAGTGTTGAATAATTACGGAACACAATAGGACGTTAGTTGTTGACGAGTCAGACCTATATTATCTTCGTAGTGCTTAATACTTGCAACAGGACACAAGATTGATTCAAAGATCTCTATGCAAGACCGGGGAATTTATGCATGATTATCGACCCATTATGTTAAGAAGGACCATACTATCACCAATCTCCATTATCTGTTTGAAAACCCCTATTGCTTTCTATCTGCTGTTTTATATTCTCTTGTTAAATAGATAAAGCTAGTTATAGTCCTGAGAGAACGACACTCGAGTCATTCTACTACTACACTACGGTTTTCGTTGTAGTTGTGGATTGGCTTTGGCAAAATAACAAAATTTATTTGACTGAACCGGGACCTGACAAATCTCGCGTTCATCAAATTGGCGCCGTTGCCGGGGACTATACTCCTTTTTTCTATTTAATTTGTTTATAGTTTTAGTTTTCCTATTCTTCTAACCAGGTGTGGGGCGAACCGCCCCACACCTCCAGAGACTAAAAATCGGGGGTTTCTTCCCCAAACCCCCATTTTTCTCCATTTTCATCCTTCAAACTCCAAAATTTCCTCCATATTCAAAATAACTTCAAATCTTCATAACTTCTTCATCTCTCCATCATTTTGTGTGTTCTTTAGCTTCATTCGAAGCCCGTTACGTGCTCTATCATTCTATCTGAACAAATTTCTTCCTAGCTCATTCAATTTCCGGATTTGAGGTATTATCACATGAACCCTAATTTTTACAATTTGGGGATTTTTTGATTTATGCTTCAATTAGGCTTGTATGATGTTTGGGTTGATGATTTATGTGATTAGATTCGTTATTCATTGTCAATTACATGTTCAATTAGGCTTGGTTTGATGATTTGAGATTTTGCTAATTGGATGATATATGTCTTGTTAGGAAATGGTCTCTTTTACTTTCATTCCTTGTTTAAACATGTGTTTATTGATATGAAATTGATGAATGTATTGGTAGAATGCATGATAGTTGAGATTGAGGATTTATGCTAGAAATTGATTTTTATGATATGGATTGAACCTTGTGATTCAAGTCATTTGTTATTAGCAAGAGCATAATGTGATATGTTATTGTAGTAGGTACATTGATATGTTACGTAATGAATTAGCTAGACTAGGCTTTGGGATTTTGAGGAGTTGGATTTTTGAGAATTTTACTCGTTTGTTCGCTCGTTTATTTACATATGCATAGGTCTGTTTTGCATTGTACAAGATACTAATTGTTGTTTGTAGGAATCATGGCACCAAGGACAAGGAGAGCCGGCTCTAGCAAAAAGGGGAAGGGAGTGGCATCAAGCTCCAAACCGTCTCACGATTTGTACGAGTTGTCTGCCGCTGCAATAGAGGTGCGACAACGGCTAGAGGAGGAGATGGCCGACGGAGGAAGGTCTATCATTCCCGACAGGAGGATTGACATTCCTGTGTCTGCAGCAAATAGAGCGGGGTATAGGACGCTGTCAAGTTTGGGGTCACAAAGGAATTGGGCATGGTACAGTTCCGACAGGTTCAAAGGCTACCACGAAAGCCTCCTCAGAGATTTCTATACTGGGTACACAGATCTCGACGAGAAAATGGGGTATTAGTCCGAGGCCTGATTATACCATGGAACCCAGAGTACATATCTTCCTTCATCCATTTCGGGAACTTGGAATTCACAGAGAGCGCCCACGCTTACTTGTATTCGAGGACCGCTAGGGGGATAGGGAGAGACATTACCGATGTGATCTGCAACAGGGAGTACAGATATCCTGGAGTTGGGGCAGCACCTGGACGGATCAGTTATAGCGACCTTAGCATCGAAGCTAAGGTGATGATGAAATTTTGCATCTCCGACTTGATCCCGAGGAAGAATGACACATGGATTCAACCCTACTACGCCGAGCTCCTCTACTGCCTCATAGACGGACATCAGATCGACATAGGGCACATTATGTATGAGGAGTACGAGCGCCACTGGGAAAAGAAGAGGAAGCCTTTCATCTTCCCGAGCTTCATCACAGCCTACTGCAAATATCATGGGGTCGACGATATTGAGGAGGGGGATTGCGAGGTCGCTGCCTTTCACCCTCGACCATTGAGGTACAGCTCAACAGGTATCAGTTGAGGAACCCCACTGCAGCCGCTGCTGATGTAGGAGGGCCATTCCAGCCAAATGATTCCGATCATGAGGATGCTATGGAGGCCGATGTTGGTGAACCCCCGATTCCAGATATTCCATTTGTCCATCATGCACCTCATGCACCAGTTGGAGCACCACAGGGATCTGGAGGATTTGACTTCTCCGAATTCCGTACCTACCTCGACATCCGTTTCGACAGGATTGATGCCAACAACGCGGCCATGCGACAGGACATCGACAGGCACATTGTCCAGCACAACCGCGATTGGGAGATATTCGAGGAGCACCGCCGAGAGGATAGGCAGCACATGTAGGAGCAGTAACAGCTGATCCAGCAACAGCAGGAAGCTCTACGACAGTCCAATGAGCTCATGAATGACATGTGAAGTGACTTTTATGGGGACTACCATCCCGATAATTAGTCCTTCCACTTGTCCACTTTCAGCCGACCGAGGCCAAACCCTTCGGTAACATCTAGTATCACTTCTTATTACTCATTCTCTTTTGCTAGGGGGCTAGCTTAAGAATCGTAAGGGGGATGGGATGTGAACCATGATGTTAAGTTTTGTTTGGTTTTGTGTCGATTAGTATCTTGTTCTTTGTTTGCTTTTGCACGTTTACTGCTTTCTTAGATTTTTTAGGTTGCATTCATCCTAGGATAGTTTGCATGTTTTATATGGAGTTTATTGCCGAATGTTTTGAACCTTTTTATTGGGTAAATCAACTAGCTATGCCATTAATCGTATGCTTCATCTCTATGAATTTGTTTGAGGTATGTCTCGCTTGGCTTGTCACATTTATGTATCGCACTTAGTTGAGTTAGGTAGTCTCGACATCACTTAGTGGTGTTTTCTCTACTGCGGTTCACGAAGGCCTTTATAATAGGATGATGCATGTTAGGGTCTTATGGTTGTTTTCCCGAGTAAATATGTACCTAAGAGGCAACAAGTCTTCACCATGCTTTGAGATTGCTAAATGCCTAGGAAGGAGGTAGTGTGAGGTTGTGTGATCCTTTGTTTATAACCTATTCTTCCGAATAGGTTTGGGGAGGGGGTTACACCATCAATAGACTTGTTTCTGTTTTCATTTTCGTATCGTGAGTTTATTTTCCTTTTCCGTAAATTTTGTACTCCAACCTATTCTTTCGAATAGGTTTGGGGAAGTCGTGTGAGTCATTTTGTTTTTTCTCTTTGTTATGCTACTGCTGGCTAGAAAAAAAATCGAAAAAAAAAGAGAAAAATTTCCAGAAAAAAAGAAAAAAAAAAAAAAAAAGAATCTGGAAAGAAAAAAAGAAAAAAAAAAAGACCCCAAAAAAGCAAAGAAGGGTCCAAAAAAGAAAGCCAAATAGCAGTTTAGCAAAGTTTTGAGTCTTTTCCATTTTTCGTGTTGTTCGTAATCGTGTTTATCTATTTTTTGTCTTGAGTGTCATCTGTTCTAGACCACCCTCGTCCTGCCATTCAGGAAGTGGTGAATAGCTTAAGACTTTACTTGAGAGATGGGTAGAATAGGGGAGTGTTATGTTTTATAGGAAACCCTCCTTCGTTTGATGAGAGCCAGTACTGGTTCGACCTCTTTTGAGGAAAAGTCTTAACATGGTGGAACAGCAGTAAGTCCTCAGTTTCATAGGCACGGGGCAACCATTCGTATCTTAGCATGCATCATTACGTCGTCACTGACTAGGTCCAGGTAGAGAATGTTACGAGAGACTATCTTGTCTTGACATAAGTGCTTATGTGGATGTGTATAAGTCAATCGAGGTATTCTTCAACCTATATTCATGCTTTGATTTATATGGTTTTTGTTCATATGTTATTTGGTAGATTCAGTAGATTAGTTCATTTTATTTGGCATGAAACTCCATTTTGAGTCTTGCATGTTTTTTGTATTAGAGTCTAGCTTAGTTGCTTGAGGACAAGCAAAGGTTCGGTTTGGGGAGTTTGATGAATGTGTATTTTACACTTTCATTCGAATCTTTTTCACCTATTTTAGCAATCCACTATGTTAATTTAGCTATATTTTAGTACATTTTATTAGAATAGTGTCACGTTTCCCTTTAGATTTTATTTTACAGGTTTAGGTTGAAATTCGGAGATTTACGGGCAATTATATTGAAGTCTACAAGGAATTGGTGTTCCAGAAGCCTATTTGGAGTATCTGAAGGTTTCCGGATAGGATTTGGAGTCTAGGGGCCGAATCTGGAGGTTAGAAGGCTACTAGAAGTCATAAACCGAGTCCAAAAAGGTGAAGAAATCCAAATCCGCGTCGAAAAGCGCGGAAATTCCGCGAAATACTGGGGGGCGAACCGCCCCAGCACCGGGCGAACCGCCCCGGACGAATTTCGGGGCCTATATATAGAGTTCAGTTTTTCTCCGAAAATCATATCTTTCCAAGCCTACTTTCTCACCTCTCTCTATAGTTTTAGGTAGGAACTTCCCGGGTCCTGTCCTGGGAGTTCTGTAGCTTAGGGGATACTTTTTCATAGCAGATTGGAGCGCGTAGGATCGCAATCATCCGGAGATTGACAACCTTCGGTAACTTTGTATCTTACAGTTTTTATCTACTTATTTTATTCTTCTATGATTGCTATTGATTGCATGCCTATTATGAGTAGCTAAACTTATCATTGGTGGTAGTATGTGAATTCTTAGCGAGGGAAGATAATCATGCTAATGGCTATATCGCGCATTATACTCCGTGTCATTGCTTTATTTCGTTGATCAGTTGCAACCAAAATTCTCGTATGTTGTATTGATTATTATGCACGCTTGGACACTTGTTGACCAATCAGACCAATTATCTTCGTAGTGTTGAATAATTACGAAACACAATAGGACGTTAGTTGTTGACAAGTCAGACCTATATTATCTTCGTAGTGCTTAATACTTGCAACAGGACACAAGATTGACTCAAAGATCTCTATGCAAGACCGAGGAATTTATGCATGATTATCGACCCATTATGTTAAGAAGGACCATACTATCACCAATCTACATTATCTGCTTGAAAACCCCTATTGCTTTCTATCTGCTTAAATAGATAAAGCTAGTTATAGTCCTGAGAGAACGACACTCGAGTCATTCTACTACTACACTACGATTTTCGTTGTAGTTGTGGATTGCCTTTGGCAAAATAACAAAATTTATTTGACTGAACCGGGACCTGAAAAATCTCGCGTTCATCAGTAGGATCCCGTGTCTAGTGTGGCACGGACATCTTCAAGCTCACCAATCCCTACCTTAACATCGAAACTTTTAGGGAGTGGCTTGGGATCCTCTTGCTCCTCATCACTTCCGTCAGAACCAAGGTCCTTCTCTTCTTCCTTAGCCTGTAGAAGTTCTTCCTTCTTGCAACACTCGCACTTAGCAACCTTCTTGATGGTGATTTCGTCAGGTAGATCACCAGCTAATGTAATGGAATTTGACTTCTCAGTGTTGCTAGGCAGTTTGCCTTGTTCCCTACTTGCTCCTCGGTCGATCAACTCTTGCATCTTTTGATGGGCAAGCCTAGTGCTCTCTTCCAACCTATCAAGCCTTGCCCTAGTCTTCTCAGAATCTTCTTCATAACGTTTGAGAAAACTTTGGGTGTGATCAACCATCTTTTGCAAGTTCTCCATCAGTTGTGCCGACTTCGACTTCGGTGGCTCTTTCGGAGCGGGGTTTTCGCAGTGATCATTACCATAGTTTAGCCTACTACGGTCTTGGTTAGGGCCATAAGTTTGGTTAGCTGGTGCATATCCTTGATTGTTTCGGAATCCTCTTCTCCAAAATCCACCTCGAGGATTCCTACCGTCTTGTCCGTAGCTAACCTCTTGAGTACCAAACTCCGTAGCAAAGGCTTCCTCTTCGCATCCTCGAGCCCAGTTGCCATCATCATACGCAAGCTCCGATCTACACATATGAGCTCCATGTCCATAGTTCTTGCATATTCGGCATACTTGGTTCGAAACAGTTGTTCCGGTGGCGCTCTTGAGGACTTGTTTCAATTCGTTGGTAAAGCACTCGAATTGATCCCCATTCCCCCTATACATAGGGACTTCCTGAGTCGGTGGAGCTTCAGGTCCACGTCTCCTAACCATCACTCTTGGGTCCTTGAATTGCGAACCCTTGCAAGCCTTTCGAAAACTGCCCAGACGGCTTCTGCGGTTTCCTCCCAAATATTGCCTCGGTATTGGAAATCCACGACTTGTTGGTTCTCGAAGGTTAGTCCATTGTAGAAGTGTTGGACTAGGTCAGAAAGTTCAAAACCATGGTGAGGGCACTTGTTCGTGAGATCTTGGAACCTCTCAAACGCGGTGTAGATGGTCTCATCATAGTCCTGCTTGAATCCAGTGATTTGCGCCTTTAGCGCGGTAGTCAAGGTGTGAGGGAAGTATTTTTCCATGAAAGCTGAAAAAACCTTCTCCCAAGTGTCCAGCGAGCCTGCTGGTAGAGAACTTAACCATGACTTGGCTCTGTCGCCAAGTCCCATAGCAAAAACCTTCATTCTCAACTCATCCGTTGTTATTTCAGCTCCGGGTCGTGGGAGTTGGTTGACGAAATCATCGATATCGTGCAAGTACCCCATCACATCTTCCCTTGCTAAGCCATAGAACCTCGGAAGTTGTTGGAATGCGTGGTTCTTGATTTCCGGATCTCGAGTTGCAGACGAAAGAACAATCGCCAGTTCCCTCATACGATCCTTAGTGGGTTGAACCCATGCTTTCAGTGGTCTAGCTTCTCCCATTCCGACGATTTCCTTGAAAAGACGGTGTAGAGATTCAGAGAAATCGGTATCCTCTATTTCCTCTAGTGCACGCCTTTGAAGTAGTCGCCTTTTTTGGTGGTAGACTCTGTCGATCTCAGCAATTGAATCAGCAAGCGGTGTTCCTTCAGATCGTGTATGCGGCATACACTATCTGTAACAGACTAGGAAAGCAGTATCAGAGAGAGATTAAAAAGGAAAACTAAAACTAATAGAATTAGGAATCGAAAGCTGAAAATATAAATAAATTAAACAGAAAAAAGGAGTATAGTCCCAGGCAACGGCGCCAATTTGATGAACGCGGATGTCGTGCTCCGAATCGATCAAATAAATTTGTTATTTATCCAAAGGCAATCCACAACTACAACGAAAACCGTAGTCTAGCAGTAGAATGACCTCGAGTGTCATTCTCTCAGGACTATAACTAGCTTTATCTATTTAACTAGAGAATATAAAAACAGCAGACGTAAAAGCAAGGAGTTTTTCTAACAGATAATGGAGATTGGTGGTAGTATGATCCTTCAAAGCATAACGGGTCGATAATCATGCGTAAATTGCTCGGTCTTGCATGGAGATCTTTGATCAATCGAATGTCCTGTTGTAATTATTAAGCACTACGAAGATAAAGATACTGACAAGTCAATCACTATTGTCCTATTGTGTTCCGTAATTATTCAACACTACGAAGATATAGATGCCCATAGGTCGATGAGGTTCCAATTGTGCATAATAATTAATACAACATACGAGAATTTAGGCTGAGCCTGACCAACGAAATAAAGCAATAACACGGAGTATAATGCGCGATATAGCCATTAGCATGATTATCTTCCCTTCGCTAAGAATTCACATACTACCACCAACGATAAGTTTAGCTACTCATAATAGGCATGCAATCAACAGAAATCATAGAAGAAAACATGTTGAAAGATATATAAAAATAAGTAGAATAAACTGTAAGATACAATGTTACCAAAGGTTGTCAATCTCCGAAGAATTGCGATCCTACAAGCTCCAAACTGCTATGAAAAAGTGTCTCCTAAGCTACGGACCCCCAGAACAGGCTCTGTGAAGTCCCTCCCTAAAACTACAGAGAAAGGTGAGAGAGAAGGTCTGGAAAAGTATGAATTTCGGTGAAAAACTGAGCAACTATATATAGGCTACGAAATAGTGTGGGGCGATTCGCCCCACGTCCCGGGCGGTTCGCCCGGGAGAAAATTTCGCGGAATTCCGCGTTTCCGACGCGTTTTTGGATTTCTTCCCCTTTTCGGACTCGGTTTCTGACTTCTAGTGGCCTTCTAACCTCCAGATTCGACCTCTAGACTCCAAATCCTATCCGGAAACCTCCAGATACTCCAAATAGGCTTCTGGAACACCAATTCCTTGTCAACTTCAATATAATTGCCCGGAAATCCTTATTTTTCAACCAAAACCTGTAAAATAAAATCTAAAGGGAAACGTGACACTATTCTAATAAAATGCACTAAAATATAGCTAAATTAACATAGAGGATAGCTAAAATAGGTGAAAAAGACTCAAATGAAAGTGTAAAATACACATTCATCAGAGATCCATAAAGTTACCGAATAGATAGGAAACCCACTCTTTTGAAAGATGTTCAATAATCTCAATTTGATTTGTTGAATACCTGTTTCAGCAACCAAGTGGTTGTTCCATCTTTATTGAGGTAGTTCAATCAATCCAAGGTTATACCTTAGCATTGTGAATCTATTGTCAACCAATGGCTTGGTAAAGATATCAGCAAGCTAGTCCTTAGTACCTACCTGTAAAACCTCAATATCTCCTTTGTCAACATGGTCTCTTATGAAGTGATGTCTAATATCAATGCACTTAGTTCTTGCGTGGAACTTAGGATTTTGTGTGATAGCAATAGCACTTGTATTATCATAGAAGATTGGAGTCTTCTTTTCATACACATTACGAGCAACAGCCTGCTTATTTGACTTTTGCATCTACACTCCAAATTTAAAAAGGAATATATATTCAAAAACTAGAAAATTATACGGTTCATAATATAGTGTTCGCTCTTTGATAGGCCCTCGTTTGAGTGTAAAACGGCCAAGCCAAGGTCTTTAAGGGCCGGGACTACTAAAATTTCAAAAATAGTAAATTCTTAGAAAAATATCATAAAATACTATAAAATTATACGATCCATATTACTGTATCGTTTCCCACATTAAACCTAGTTTAGGTACCAAACCATTCCATCAAACATTAATGGGGCGGAATCATAAGAGTTAAATAAGAATAGTAATAAAGACGTGATGAACGAGATTGTCAGACTCTAACAATCAAATAAATTTATTTTAGCCAAAGGGCAACTCACAACTACATAAAACACGTAGTGCAGAGGTAAGATGACCTCGAGTGTCGATCTCTAGGGACTAAACTAGCTTTAACTAAATAACTGACTATATAAATGCAGAAAATAAATTTAACTTAGCTTGACTTAACAATATATGATGGGAGCTGGTGATAGTATGCTCGTTCCAAGCATCAAATTTTAATTATGCATGAAAGTGCAACTCGTACTGCTTTAAAAGTAATTCGAATTAACAAACACCAAA
This sequence comes from Plantago ovata, assembly GCA_028274465.1. Classification (NCBI taxonomy): domain Eukaryota; kingdom Viridiplantae; phylum Streptophyta; class Magnoliopsida; order Lamiales; family Plantaginaceae; genus Plantago; species Plantago ovata. Next base: position 49,711,223 of record CM051458.1, read on the forward strand.
AATAGATTTGTAGACGTGTATTTTGAAAGCTTCCTATCTATACTAATACTTGGCTAAGGTTGTCAGTCTTAGTTCTAGCAGTACTTGTAATTGAAGATATTGAAAACGATGATCTTGAACTGTCCTAGTGTTTCTAACACTTTTCTACGAAGATATTGGCTTAGTCGGATCAAAGATTTGAATATAACAATAAAACAAGTAAAAGACTCAGAAACTCAATCATGCATAATATGAACCCTAGCTACGAATTTACATACTATCACCAACTAGAAACTTAGCTACTCATATCAAAATCGAAATCAACACAAGCAATCATAGATGAAAACATAATTGGATTGAAAGATAGAGTATAAATTGGTGAGATACAAAGTTACCACCGAGGGTTGTCAATCTCGAGTGAACTGCTAAACTCACAAGTTTCTAGCAAGGTGAGATCAAAAGATGTCTGAATCTCTACCTTGGTGCTCCAAATTGCTAAGATAAAGTAGTTCTAAGAGAAAAGATACCCAGAACAAGCTCTAAGGTTTAAGTATGCAAAATAATGATCTCAGATATGAAAATTCGCAGATTTTGGAAATATATATAGTTGCTGTCGGAGGCTGAGCGGCGGACGGCCCCGTACGCGGCGGTGCACCGGACACGCGGCGGACCGCCCCGTATGCGGCGGACCGCCTGGCACGGGCAGATTGTTTCCCGTGCCAAATTCTTCGTCCGGGTCTTCGATTTCGGCCCCTTGCACGGTTTTGAGCTCCGAAACTTGGTCTTTTATCCTGGAAACTCGTCCCGGCACTCCTCGACACACCACGGGTGATCTCGTTGCACCAAAACATCATTGTTTCGCCATGATTTATATCCAAAAGCGCGATTTTCACCTAAAACCTGAAAATAACAAAAGAGATGGAAACGTGACACTATTTTAACAAAATGCACTAAAAAATGCATGCAAGAGGATAGCTAAATTGGTGAAAAAGACCCGAATGATAGTGTAAAAAACACTGTCGTCAAACTCCCCAAACCGAACCTTTGCTTGTCCTCAAGCAACTAGCTAGACTCTATGCAACCTACATGCAACAGAAAGAGGAGTCTCTCGCCAAACAAGAAGAAATAATCAATTGTATCTACCAAATACTTATGAACAAAGACCATACAAATCATAACATGGAAGTAGGTTGAAGAAAGTCTCGATTGAACCTATACACATTCACATATGCACTTTGTTAAACAAGGGAGTCTCTCGTAACATTCTCTACCTGGACCTAATCAATGACGACGTAATGATGCATATCAAAATACAAATGGTTGCCCCGTGCCTATGAAACTGAGGGCTTATTACTGTTCACCAAGTGAGACTTTCCCTCAAGAGAGGTCGAACCAATACTGGCTCTCATCAAAGGAAGGAGGGTTCCCTAAAAGACAACTCTCCCCTATTCTACCCGACTCTTAAAGAAAAACTCTTCACCACTTCCTGAATGGCAGGACGAGGGTGGTCTAGAACAAGCCTTGGACAAGGCGACACGAGAACACAAGGAAGAATTTACAACTCGATTACGAACTACTACAAAAGCTGAAAAATAACGCAACACTTTGCTAAAACTGCTTTTTGGCTTGCTTGGACCCTTCTTTTGCTTATTTGGGTCGTATTCTTTTTTCCTATTTTTTTCTTTTTCCAGATTCTGGAAGTTTTCTTTTTTTTTTTTTCTTTTTTTTTTTCCTCTTTTTTTTCTTTTTCTTTTATAGCCAGTAGTAGCACAATGAAAGTACAATGAAAGGAAATAACAATGACACTACAACGACCTCCCCAAACCTATTCGAAAGAATAGGTTGGAGCACAAACTCACAAGAGAAAATAAAAAACAAACTCGACATGACTCGACAAGACGAAAAACAAGTCATAATGAAAGTAACCCCTCCCCAAACCTATTCGTTAGAATAGGTTTCAAACAAAGGATCACACACCTCACTCTACCTCTTTCCTAGGCATTTAGCAATCTCAAAAAGCAAGGTGAAGACTTGTTGCCTCTTACGTACATAATTACACGAGAGTACAACCAAAGACTCTAACATACAACATTTTATAAGGCCTTCGCGAACCACAGTAGAGAAAACACCACGTAGTGATGTCGAGACTACCATGTTTAACTAGTGCACATACAAATATGACAAGCCAAGCGAGACAACCTCAAACTATTCCATAGAGATGCAATGTATGGGCAATGGTCACAAACACTTAGTCTATACAATAAACAATGTCAAAAAATTTGGCATTGAACTCCACACATCATCATGCAAAAACTAGACTAAGGATGAATGCATACGAACAAACTAAATCCTATGAAAGCGGTAACGTGCAAACAAAGGTTTTCACAAGTTATCATAAGAAAGATAAGTTATAGAAATACACAGCGATACCCCCCCCCCCAAACCTGAACTTCGGCATTCGTCCCGAACGTCGAAAGTGGATATGAGGTGAGAGCTAGACGTATACCTGTAACCTGTATTACTCAAGGAAACTCGTGAGAAACCAAAATGGGTGATAAAAAGGGTAAAAGGGTTGATATGGTTGCATTCGGGGGTGATTTGTGGTGTCCGGGGTCAAATCTGGGCACCCGGATCACAGGCGCACCGCCCGTGTGGGGCGGTTCGCCTGGGGTGCCCAGGGGGCACCCAGGCCTCTGCCCTTCTCGGGCGCACCGCCCCGGGTGAGGGGCGGTCCGCCCGGGAGCGGCAGAATTACCCGGGCGTTCTGCCCTTCCCAGGCGCACCGACCCGGGTGTGGGGCGGTCCACCTGGGAGCGGCAGAAAACGCCCAGGCGTTTTGCCTCTCCCAGGTGCACCGCCCCGTGTGGGGCGGTCTGCCTGGGAGCTGCAGACTCCTGGGTCCTCGTTAATCACCTCCGAATACAAAAAATATCAACTCTTTACCTATGTTATCACCAAAAACACATTCTAACACATGTAGAAAAACAAATAAATGTTCAAAATATGCATGCAATGCAAGAAAGCGATAAAACTCCGGGTTGCCTCCCGGAAAGCGCCATTGTTTATTAGTCTCTGACTCGACTTCTTCATCTCCTTCAGCTCCTACCAGGACGGGTACTAGCCTTCCCCCTCATGGATCTCTTCCTCATACCTAGTACCTAAGAATGAGAATGAACAAACGCAGCAAGGCCAATAAACCTTATGAGGTGAGAAACTTTAAAGCGTGGGCTAGGATCAGAAACGGCTTGCAACACATGTTGCATGCCATCCACCTCAATAGTGCAAGTTCTCCGATAGATGTCGATTACAGAGCGCAATTTGGTCAAGAAAGTTTTTCCCAAGAGAACTACATCACTCATCCCAGGTGTTGATGCCGGCATCACAATGAAATTGGTGTAAACATAAGCGTCACCAATCTTTATCAACACATTCTTCACTATGCCTTCCGGTCGTACAAAGGTTCCATCTGCCAGCTGCACAATGGCCTTATGTTTCTCGAGCTCTCCCAGACCACTCTTCTCGAACACATTCATTGGGAGCACATTAGAGTATGCTCCTGTATCAAGTGTAGCACGGACACCATCGAGGCTACCAGTCCCAACCTTAACATCAAAGCTATCAGGAATTGGTCCAGGATCGTTAGGTTCTTCATCACTTACATCAAATCCCAAGCCTTTATCTTCCTCCTTGGCCAATGGAGGCTCGTCTTGTGCACAACACTTGCACGCAGCAACTTGCTTAATGGTGATTTCCACCGGAAGATCTCCCACCAAGGTGATCCACATGGACCTCTCAGTGTTACTAGGCAACTTCCCCTCCTCTCTACTAGCTCCACGGTCTATCAACTCTTGCATCTTCTGGTGTGCTGATGAATGTGTATTTTACACTTTCATTTGAGTCTTTTTCACCTATTTTAGCTATCCTCTATGTTAATTTAGCTATATTTTAGTGCATTTTATTAGAATAGTGTCACGTTTCCCTATAGATTTTATTTTACAGGTTTTGGTTGAAAAACAAGGATTTCCGGGTAATTATATTGAAGTTGACAAGGAATTGGTGTTCCAGAAGCCTATTTGGAGTATCTGAAGGTTTCCGGATAGGATTTGGAGTCTAGGGGTCGAATCTGGAGGTTAGAAGGCCACTAGAAGTCAGAAACCGAGTCCGAAAAGGGGAAGAAATCCAAAAACGCGTCGAAAACGCGGAATTCCGTGAAATTTACTCCCGGGCGAATCGCCCGGGACGTGGGGCGAATCGCCCCACACCAGGCGAATCGCCCGGTGTGTGGGGCCCTTCGCCCACACTATTTCGAGGCCTATATATAGTTGTTCAGTTTTTCTCCGAATTTCATACTTTTCCAAACCTTCTCTCTCACCTTTCTCTGTAGTTTTAGGGAGGGACTTCCCAGAGCCTGTTCTGGGGGTCCGTAGCTTAGGAGATACTTTTTCATAGCAGTTTGGCCCTTGTAGGATCGCAATTCTTCGGAGACTGACAACCTTCGGTAACATTGTATCTTACGGTTTGTTCTACTTATTTTTATATATCTTTCAACATGTTTTCTTCTATGATTTCTGTTGATTGCATGACAACTATGAGTAGCTAAACTTATCGTTGGTGGTAGTATGTGAATTCTTAGCGAATGGTTGATAGTCATGCTAATGGCTATATCGCGCATTATACTCCGTGTTATTGCTTTATTTCGTTGATCAGGTTCAGCCTATATTTTCGTATGTTGATTAATTATTGCACACAATTGGACCCTTGTCGACCTATGCATATCTATATCTTCATAGTGTTGAATAATTACGGAACACAATTGGACAGTAGCGCTTGACTTGTCAGTATCTATATCCTCGTAGTGTGTGATAATTGCAACAGGACAATTGATTGATCAAAGATCTCCATGCAAAACCGAGGAATTTACGCATGATTATTAACCCGTTATGCTTTGAAGGACCATACTATCACCAATCTCCATTATCTGTTAGAAAAACCTTTGCTATATCGTCTGCTATTTTATATTCTAAATTAGATTTGATAAAGCTAGTTATAGTCCTTAGAGAACGACACTCGAGGTCATTCTACTACTACACTACGGTTTTCGTTGTAGTTGTGAATTGCCTTTGGCTAAATAACAAATTTATTTGACTAGCCGGAATCCGACAAATTCCGGTTCGTCATGTGCAAGCTTAGTACTAGCTTCCAGCTGATCTAGACGAGCACTTGTCTTCTCCGAATCCTCCTCGAATCTCTTCAGAAATCCTTGGGTGAAATCTACCAATTTCTGTAAATTATCCAAGAGAGTAGCAAACTTGGATTGAGATGCTTCGGCCTTAGGGGCAGGATTTCCACAACGGTCGTTTCCGTAGTTGCGATTACTACGGTCTACCCAGTAAACACTATTGTTTGCCAACTCAGACCTACACATATGAACCTCATGCCCATAATTCTTGTATACCCTGCATACCTCATTGGAAAGAGATGATCCAATCGAGATCTTAAGGATTTGCCTCATCTCATTGGCGAAGCTATCAAACCGATCCCCACCCACTCTGTTCACTTGAATCTCTGGTTTTGCTGGAGCTTCAGTTCAACGCCTCTTGAACAGGGCTCTTGGATCCTTGAACTGAGATCCCTTAGCAAGCCTTTCAAAACACGCCCACAGATCCTCGGCGGTCTCCTCCCAGATATTTCCACGGCACTGGAGATCCACCACCTGTTGGCTCTCATAAGTAAGCCCATTATAGAAGTGCTGGACGAGATCAGAAAGCTCCATCCCATGGTGAGGGCACTTATTCATGAGGTCCTGGAACCTCTCGAGAGCAGTGTAGATGGTCTCATCATAATCTTGCTTGAAACCACTGATTTGCGCCTTCAGCGCGGTAGTCAAAGTATGGGAAAAATATTTCTCCATAAAAGCAGAAAACACCTTGGCCCAGGTGTCTAGTGATCCGGCTTCCAGAGAGCCTAACCATGCCTTGGCTTTATCACCAAGCCCCATAGCAAAAATCTTCATCCTCAGCTCATCATCCGTTATTCCTGCTCCGGGCCTTGGAAGATTGTTGATGAAATCCTCAATATCATTCAAGTATCCCATAACATCCTCCCTAGCCAACCCATAGAATCTCGGGAGTTGCTGGAACATGTAATTTTTGATCTCCAAATCACGAGTTACAGTAGAAAGAACAATAGTCGGACCTCTCATCCGTTCTTGGTTGGGTTGAACCCATGATTTCAAAAGTGGGCGAGCCATCACAAAACCTGAATTTCTGTGACAGGAGTAACTCACAACCAAAAATCAGTCCTGTTAGTAATCGCCAAAATCTTGAATTCAACTACTAATCGAGACAAACTAACTAAACTACTAACTCTGAGAATTGAATGCTGAAAATATAAATAAGCTAAAGAGTAAAAAGGAGTTATAGTCCCCGGCAACGGCGCCAATTTGATGAACGAGATTGTCAGACTCGAACAATCAAATAAATTTGTTTTAGCCAAAGGGCAACTCAGAACTACACAAAACACGTAGTGCAGAGGTAAGATGACCTCGAGTGTCGATCTCTAGGGACTAAACTAGCTTTAACTAAATAAATGACTATATAAATTCGGAAAACAAATTTGACTTAGCTTGACTTAACAATATATGATGGGAGCTGGTGATAGTATGCTCGTTCTAAGCATCAAATTCTAATTATGCATGAAAGTGCAACTCGTACTGCTTTAAAAGAATTCGAATTAACAAACACCAAAAACAGATTTGTAGACGTGTATTTTGAAAGCTTCCTATCTATACTAATACTTGGCTAAGGTTGTCAGTCTTAGTTCAAGCAGTACTTGTAATTGAAGATATTGAAAACGATGATCTTGAATTGTCCTAGTGTTTCTAACACTTTTCTACAAAGATATTGGCTTTGTCGGATCAAAGATTCGAATATAACAATAAAACAAGTAAAAGACTCAGAAACTCAATCATGCATAATATGAACCCTAGCTACGAATTTACATACTATCACCAACTAGAAACTTAGCTACTCATATCAAAATCGAAATCAACACAGCAATCATAGATGAAAACATAATTGGATTGAAAGATAGAGTATAAAAAGGTGAGATACAAAGTTACCACCGAGGTGTCAATCTCCGGTGAGTTGCTAAACTCACAAGTTTCTAGAAAGGTGAGATCAAAAGATGTCCGAATCTCTACCTTGGTGCTCCAAATTGCTAAGATAAAGTAGTTCTAAGAGAAAGATACCCAGAACAAGCTCTAGGGTTTAAGTCTGCAAAATAATGATCTCAGATATGAAAATTTGCAGATTTTGAAAATATATATAGTTGCTGTCGGAGGCTGAGCAGCGGACCGCTCCGTACGCGGCGGTGCGCCGGACACGCGGCGGACCGCCCCGTACGCTGCGGACCGCCTGGCACGGTCAGAGAGTTTCCCGTGCCAAATTCTTCCTCCGGGTCTTCGATTTCGGCCCCTTGCACGGTTTTGAGCTCAGAAACTTGGTCTTTTAGCATGTAAACTCGTCCCGGTACTCCTCGACACACCACGGGTGATCTCGTTGCACCAAAACATCATTGTTTCTCCATGATTTATATCCAAAAGCGCGATTTTCACCTAAAACCTGAAAATAACAAAAGAGATGGAAACGTGACACTATTCTAACAAAATGCATGCAAGAGGATAGCTAAATTGGTGAAAAAGACCCGAATGATAGTGTAAAAAACACTGTCATCAAGACGCACATAGTATCATATAAGACCACACATTTCACAATATTGCATATATATCATGGTCAAATATTGAAAATGCCATGCATTATTATTTTTAATTTCATTTTAATTTACGGCTAATGCATGCTTATTATGAGAGAAAAGAGGTTTGGGGCGTTACAGATTTGATCCAGCATGATCAGCATTAGAGTAACCAACCAATTGTAAGCTAGAATCCTTTGGATACCATAATCCAACATTGACATTACCTTTGACATATTTCAGTATTTTGATTGCTTTGTTGTAGTGTGATTCTCTGGGATTAGATTGAATCTAGCACATACACAAACATCATACTGAATGTCAGGTCTACTTGCTGTTAAATACAACAAGGAACCAATGAGCTTCATGCATGTATTTGTGTTGATCAACACTTTTGTCATGTTTGCTATAGCCCATTTTGGTACCAATATTCATAAGGATCTTTTTAGGTTTTTCATCTTCTTTGATCCTGAATTTTATGAGCATTTCTTTGGCATACTTTGATTGACTTATGAATATTCCATCTTTGAGTTGCTTGACTTGCAATCCTAGGAAGTAATTCAATTTGCCCATCATACACATTTCAAACTTGTTTGTCATAAGTTTGGCAAAGTCGTGACAAAGTTGTTTGTCTTTAGACCCAAATATTATGTCATCCGCATAAATCTGGACTAAAAGTAATTTGCCATCTTGATTCATGGTAAACAAGGTTTCGTCCACCTCACCTTTCTCGAAACCATTGTTTAGCAAGAACTTAGCTAAGGTATCTGAAAGTATATATGTCCTAGAGACAACCAACATTCAGGACGATATGTACTTTACCGCATTCATCTTATTGGTATTTATTTAAGCATACATAAATACAATTGGCATTACATTTACTGAATAGATTATTTGGTTGTTTAAATTATTCTGTAAGATGTTCCCAAGGACTAAACATAATCACCAAGTTAGTGGGAGCTTGCGTGTCAGAACTTAAGTCCTAAAATTAGCCACTAGTTGATGGTCATTGAGATATGGGATATCAATGATGCGATAGAGACTAGCATGTGTTGTATCAGATCCTTCGAGGATGTAGTAGTTCTCACTGCTGCGAATAGCTTGGTTATTCATGATGGACACATGGACACTTTGGAGAGTGTTGGCATACACAACCGAGAAACCATTTGGTAAATTCTATTTAAGTGTCTATGGGAGTATCGGATTGTAGGGTGATGTAATAGTCCTCAGACTTGAGGTCAATACTACATCATATGTGGAATAATATACTTTGACCATGCGCAACGCTTGCACTCTTAAAGTAGGGTAGATACGGCATGCGTTGGGTATATTAGGAAGCATATGGTGTGAGTGATTGGACCAAGATCAGGATTCATTCCTCCGAATAGATTCAAGGAGAGAATACTCTTCATCTCATATTTAGTGCGATCATTAGTCAGTGGCCACTGCAAAGATATATGTCAAAATGGTGTTTGGACATAATCATCTAGATCGACTAAGAAGATTGAGAGACAATGGATGAGTTATTGGAATAGACACTAATCCATATTCTAGACTCATTCGATTATTCGAGAATGAAAGGACCGTATCATCAAAGTACTCTACATCACAGGCAGTTTGTATCTCCTCAACAAACGTTCCTTACATATTAGTATTGTCTAGTGACGATTGTCTAGGAATATTCACTGAGACCTTGATTTGATCATTGCCTAATATGTGAGGGCCTGTGGGTCATATACAACTAGGTGATAATTCTCCCGATTAAGCATTAGGGTAAATTAAATGTCAATTGGATTGATAAGATTTGATTTACTATTGTCAATGACATTTCATTTGATGGAAATCATTAATTAAGTTAAAATTGGATTTATGACTTAATTACTATATAAAATAAAATATCATTTGGATTGATAAATATTTAATTTAATATTGTTGAGAATGTTCTATTTGATAGAATTAATTAATTAAGTTGAATTGAATTCAATGTACTTAATTAATTTATACTTTTAGAAAGTAAATTAATTAAATTAGATTTAATTAATAAAAGAAGAAAAGAATAATTAGATTAAATTGGATTTGATTAATTAAAGTTAGAATGTGTATTTGAATCAATTTAGAATGAGGTTCAAGTGTTAAAAGCCCAAAAGAAAAGGATTGATAGTAGTGGGTTTCGAACCCAAGACCTCCAGCTCATTAACTAGCATACCAGCCGACTGGGCAGGCCCATGTAAATTTTATTATGCGTTTTATACCCATATATCCATCAAAATGCGGCTGACATTAGTTAGTAGGGTTTGATACGTGTTGTTGCTGCTCGTGGCTTTGAGCTCTCCTTCTCTCTAGGGTTTCTACACGGTTGTATTCGTTCTAACTTCTTTCTTTTTTCTTTGATTAATTCTCTTTTATTATTATCTTTGAGATTTCTTGTTTTGATTAATGTAGATTTTGAATATGGATTTCCTAGCATCCATGGAGAATTCATCAACGGAGAATTGAACTACGTTTGACTTGATCCTGAGGGTACGTAGGCAGCTTAGAATTGTTCTGAGTTCAGTCAGAATCTTTAGAAGATTATCAATTGTTTTGAAGAACAAATCTCTTTGATTAGATCAAAGATTAATGGAAGTTGGAAGCTGGATAACGGGTAAGTATGTATTTACATGAAGCATGTTAAATAATCATTCAATCAACGATTCATGTAAGAAATTTTTTATTCCGCTGCATTAACCTTAGAGGTAATTTCCTACAATTACTAACAGTGGTATCAGAGCTAGGCTGATTGAATGAATTATTTACATGTTATTTTATGTATAATTGTGAGTTTGAAGTTTTAAAGAAATTTGATTTAGATATAATGTGTTTATGAAATGGGTTTGGAAATTTGACGATCAACAAGAAGATTGGATCTATTTGTGTGCGGCCTACCGCAACAAACTGGGTTTGGGTTTTGTATAAAATTGATGTTATTTGATAATGTAATTGCTTAAATTAATTTTGGATAATTGATGATTAATCATTGGATTGATTAATTAGTAATGAACGAGTTCTTATTCCATCTTTGCATATACAATGGACTTGAATAGATCAATTGATTTCTTCATGTCCAGTGTCGTCCATCACCATCACCATGGACAGACAAAGGAGCTGGGCCCCGTTCGACCACCACCGGATTAGTTGATCCCACCAACGTTTTCTTCATCCTCCATCACAACCACCGGAGCTCGGCTCTGTTCGCCCCTTAGCATCGAAATCTCATATATATAAAAAAAAAGGGATTTTGATGCTTTGATCCGATCTGGTGATGATACTAATGAAGGATTGTATGTTGATTCGTGTTTGGAACATTTTGATTACTGGGAAATCAAATTTGAAATCGAAACTCCATTGTTGGACTCTGTGCAAGCTTCTAGGATTTGCAGGGACCTGATTGAAGATTTGCAGAAAGTTTTGGGGCTGGTAGAATAGAAGCAGGAGATCAGGGACTCTCTTTCAATTCGACGGATTTGTCTGTCTTATTGCGGCAGAGGCCCCTGTGCTGTTCCAATTCATTATTCCAGTATCCGAATTTACAAAACTGCAATTTAATCCACCAAAATTAGATTTTATGATTCTGGAAATTCACATTGGTCCTTTAATATTAGGTACCTTCGATTATGCCCATGAAAGTTTTAGAAACTTCATAATTGTCTTCTGGAAATTTAAATTAAACTCCTGGAGTTTTAGAAACTTATTATTTAATTTATAAATAGTTTATAATTAAATTTTTGACCCGATATTAACCTTGGAGGTTTATATTAATGTTTAGTGACATACTTGACATAGTTAATAAACTGAGTTTAAATATTAATATATATTCTTTAGAAGATTATATTAATGTAGAAACTTGTTTAAATGTTTATAAATTTGTGAAAAATTTATAAATTAGATTTATGACTCATAAATTATTATGATTGAATTTATAATTTATTTAATTTCTTGAAAATTAGTAGATGTTTTATATTTGAAATAAAACATTTATAAATACTTTAGAAGTATAAAGATGAGACAAATTATATTTTCTTGTAAACTTTAAACTCACAATTACTTGCTCATATGTTTGAATGTCTATATGATTTACTTTAAATTAGTATAGCACTTTATGTCCGCTATTTATGGGTAGGCGGCACCCACTAGTTTTCGGACCGCATCTGTCATATGCATGGGTAGGCGGCACCCATTACTTGCTTGTCCGCATATTGTATGCGTGAGTAGGCGGCACTCATTATTTGTTTGCCCGCAAATTGTATGTGTGGGTAGGCGGCGCCCTAGGTTTGATAGTTATCTAAGATCTTGTTTAAGCGATTAAATACCCCGACATAAATGTTCCCCAACTAAAATTTAAGTCTCGATTTGATCGCACGACATCACCCATCATAATTGAATGATGAATGGAACCATCTAATCTCATGAGTAATATGCACCATAGTGCTTACTCTGTTTGCCGAAGGAAAGTCTCTTTCATAGGTCCATAGTTGGTACTGTGTGATGGTTGTGACTTACTTGGGCTATGTCGAGTCGCCATAGCGTCAGACATAGTCTATAGGATGTCGATCAAAGTAGATTTGGTCAACCAAGAGTTGTATTGTACAATTGGTTTAGATACCTACCTTATTTGGCTATTACAGTGATCAGCCATAGCAGGGGCTGTAGTAGTTGATGAATGTGTATTTTACACTTTCATTTGAGTCTTTTTCACCTATTTTAGCTATCCTCTATGTTAATTTAGCTATATTTTAGTGCATTTTATTAGAATAGTGTCACGTTTCTCTTTAGTTTTTATTTTATAGGTTTTGGTTGAAAAACGAGGATTGCAGGGCAATTATATTGAAGTTGACAAGGAATTGGTGTTCCAGAAGCCTATTTAGAGTATCTGAAGGTTTCCGGATAGGATTTGGAGTCTAGGGGTCGAATCTGGAGGTTAGAAGGCCACTAGAAGTCAGAAACCGAGTCCGAAAAGGGGAAGAAATCCAAAAACGCGTCGAAAATACGGAATATCCCGAAAAAAGCTCCCGGGCGAATCGCCCCACACAAGGCGAATACAAATTCGAAGCCTATATATAGTTGCTCAGTTTTGTCCGTTTTTTATACTTTTCCAGACCTTCTCTCTCACCTTTCTCTGTAGTTTTAGGTAGGGACTTCCCAGAGCCTGTTCTGGGGGTCCGTAGCTTAGGAGATACTTTTTCATAGCAGTTTGGAGCTTGTAAGATCGTGATTCTTCGGAGACTGACAACCTTCGGTAACATTGTATCTTACGGTTTATTCTACTTATTTTTATATATCTTTCAACATGTTTTCTTCTATGATTTCTGTTGATTGCATGACAACTATGAGTAGCTAAACTTATCTTTGGTGGTAGTATGTGAATTCTTAGCGAAGGGTTGATAATCATGCTAATGGCTATATCGCGCATTATACTCCGTGTTATTGCTTTATTTCGTTGATCAGGCGCAACCTATATCTTCGTATGTTGATTAATTATTATGCACACTTGGACCCTTGTCGACCTATGCACATCTATATCTTCGTAGTGTTGAATAATTACGGAACACAATTGGACAGTAGCGTTTGACTTGTCAGTATCTATATCTTCGTAGTGTTTAATAATTACAACAGGACAATTGATTGATCAAAGATCTCCATGCAAAACCGAGGAATTTACGCATGATTATTAACCCGTTATACTTTGAAGGATCATACTATCACCAATCTCCATTATCTGCTAGAAAAACTCCTTGCTTTACCGTCTGCTGTTTTTTATATTCTAAATTAGATTTGATAAAGCTAATTATAGTCCTTAGAGAACGACACTCGAGGTCATTCTAATGCTACACTACGGTTTTCGTTGTAGTTGTGAATTGCCTTTGGCTAAATAACAAATTTATTTGATTAGTTGGAATCCGACAAATTCCGGTTCATCAGTAGTGCAGATTTGGATCTTGGCCATTAAGATTCATATTAGAAATGAATCCATATTCTTCCAATGGGGTCGATGAATATGATAAAATTAATGGAACTAAATAAGTCAAAAGGCCTTGATTATTTAGTCGCTGAATGAGGATATTGTGAATTGTTATTTAATTAGAGTTAAATTTAATTCACGCTTTATTTACATTATGTTTTATAAGGTTGTTGTAGAATGGCATTGATGAATACTATTAGTTTGATTTATTTACCAATGGCATTTTGATTGTACTGTTATTTGCGTTTGATTTAATTGAGTTTGTCTTGGACAAGCACATACCCAAGATTGTCTTGTGTTTGAATTTGAGTATTTCGAGTTGGACAAGAATACTTATATTAAATACAATGACAACTAGGTAACATATTCGACTTAAGGCGTGTATGGCACACAAGTAGCTTACACAACATGAGAGTATGAAGACATTATGGAAGATACCTCTTAGAACATGTATGTTGAACAATGACTTTTGGTCAACCTCTATTCTAGAGTTTGGCTAAATCAGTGGGAGTACAAGTTCTTATGATAGTCAATGCGTATTGTCTTTAAATGTTGAAATTTGATTTCTCTTCACAAGCTCTCATATTAATTGGAATAAGAAAGTCAATTGAGGATATTGAAATTCTTAGAGAATACTGTATGCCATTTCTTCAATTAATTTCTTTTAGGTCACTTATGATTTGTATTAATTTCATAGAGAATATTAAATACAATAGAAGTGAGATTGACTAAAGCTGCTTACTACTCATAATCTTTTGCAAGAACATCATCCATGGGTAAATTGTGCTCATAGTGAGCAGTTCTATTAAACCAATCCGTAAGGAAGAAAGGTAGAATAAATATACTAAGAGATGCTCTAAGTATATTTTTTATTTATCTCAAAGATGACCATGAAAGCAAGAGTAGATGCCTAACGAATAATACACTATATTGCAATTATAGTAATTCAATAAGAGTATGGGTAGCAAAGTTTGATTTCTTGAACCTAAAGCAATTATCGCTTAAAGGTTGAAGGATATATATTGCGTATTAAGAACTGGTTATGTCTATAAAGTAATTTTAGTATTGGATACTAATTACAAATGAAATTATTCTATTGATTTCATATGTTAAGAACATTGTTTTTGTACTTGTTAAGACGATAGTGGATTTACCTACTATTGAGTCACACTAATAGTATAGAGGTAGACGTCTTCAAGAACATAGATCAAAAGTTCTTAACCAAAAGACATGAATTTCTCAATACATGATAAGAAGACCAACATAACAAACCAATTTCTCAAAATTATGTTATTCGTCAACTTGGTTGAACTTGCGAGATAAGAATGACAAGTGTTAAGTAAGTTAGACTACTTGAGACCATTTGTTTTGAAACATATGGATTGTAAGTCTTATCTTATAATTAAATGGTATTCACTAGATCTTTTTGGAAAGGGGTGACACACATTGCAAGGCATGTGTGAGCATTCAAATTGGGAAATGTACTAATTCACCATGTGCTTTATGTTTTCCTTGGTCTAACCACTTGCGCTTGAGAAGATGCAAGTTCATTGCCCTTGAGAAGTACAAAGTCATAATGCTGAATAGAATATAAACATGTTATATGAAGTATTTTATTCTTTGATTGGATCAATTGAATAGTACTTACAACATGGTTATGGATTGTTATAAAAGGCCATGGGTTCTAATAGAGTGGAATTAATTAAACCTTGTTAGACATGGTTAATCTCCCATGATGGGTTCCATTGAAATGGAAATGCTATGTTCGACATAGATTAACCCATATACTTTGTTACACGTGCAATTGAAGCTCAATATGTATTCTAATTATATCCTTACTAAATCAGTCTTAGAGACACAAATAGTTATGTTGTAAGATTCTTTATTACATAGTTGAATATGGGGTTGTCCCATATATGTATTAAAGTTCTTCATGATTAATAGGATTTTAGAATGTGTTAATTTGTGAAACTTTATCTCTATATTTATAAGAGACAAATTGGATGTTGTTTCTTTACACATGTTATTCTTTTAAAACTTGGAGTTCACAAGGAATGAATTAGATAGGAGTATTAATATTTGAAATGGTTTCAAGACCACAAATTAACTAATGAGACTGATAATTTGTCATTTAACCATGACAAAGATTCAGAGGAAGAGTCAACAGTGCTTGAGGTTAGTGGGAGTAAGTTACTTGGTAATGCCCATAAGCTAATGAAAGCATTTGGAGAGTAATCTTTTTATGAATAGGTTATTCTCATAAGTTGATATAGTGCAATTTAAAGGTTGCACATTCCTCGTAGCAAGGTTAGCATTTGAGTGTTATCTTGATCACTATAATTTATTGGTGTCCCAATATTAGAGTGCCTCATAACATTCAGGATAATTAAACGAATTCAAATGCAAATGAACAAACTCCTAGGTTAAGTAAATTGTCGTGACAAATTGAATTGTATGGAATCCTTTAGAAGGATCACGATTATTTACTGTCATACTCGCAGGGATGAGTTTATAACCTATAGCTAACAAAATGATATATGATATCGATTTTGAGAGGTGGCTTAAAGCCATAGGATCTTAAGAGATGGACTAGAGATTACTTAAGTTTAGAACTTAAGTAAGTTGATATTTTATTATTACATAGTAGTAGTTTCTTTCAGGAAAGTATTATTTCAACAACGGAGTCTATGCCTACATAGTGTAGGATAATCAAAATTATATAGTTGAGTCTGGGAGACATACTATATATTATATATTGGTTGGATTATAGACCAGTCTTATAAGATTTTACTTGCATAAGCATCTAATAATTGCATGATATATTCGATAACAAGCCTATACCACTTTCTGAGGAGAAACTTTATTGTAAAGTGTGTTTGACACAGTTATAGGCCTTAGTGTCGAATTCAAATCATGTATGGATATGCAAATCAAATAAGATAAGACCATTGTGGACTTATGCAAGCCTCTAGGAGTTTGATCATTTACATTTGAAATAAGTAAATTAGTTTAACTTATTTCAAAAGTAGATGAATCATCTGTACATATTTAGAAGTGTTTGTGAGAAGCTCTTATCTATATGATTGAAAATGATTTACACCAACATCATATGAAATAGCTTCCACGTTAACAGTCAAAATATTGGTCATTCAAGACTTTCATTGTGAGGGGGCTTGAATGAAAGTTTCTAGGATATTTTCATATTGAAACCTTGTTGGATAGGTTCGAGAGAATATTCAAATTCTTCATGATATTCACTATTTTGAATAAATAATGTGTTGATAAACAATAATAGAATTCTAGGAGAATGTATTATTATTATCACATGGTTATACTGTCAATATTAGATTGTCTTATTGAAGTATGAACTCTGTACATATACACGATGTTATATAGTGCAACCATCACCTAAAATGTACAAATGTGATACATCAAACAATCAAGGTGACTTAGAATTATCAACGGATTTCATGGACAGTGGGAGCTTAGCTTAGATATATATTGGATATATGAGTAGTAAGCTTCATTATAAATGTGATGAATGGAATTATCACAATTATAATTTTGTATTCATCTTAGTAATAGTATCATATTAGATTAGATCTAATGATGTATAGATTCAACAACCTATGTCCTGTATGATTATGCTAGAAGGTTCTTAGAAGAACAAGGGGTAGTTCCAAGTGTTAGTAATCGAATTGTGAAATTGCGATTATACTAATGCGACTGCACATGCAAAGGAACCAAGATTTTATGAGACACTATCATTGGTTTGGAAACCACTGATAGATTGCAACATAAACAAATAAAGTATTTTCTCCGTGTGGACACTACGCTGATTCTTTCACAAAACCTTGTCTTTGGAGAGACAAGTTAGCCATTCCAAGAATCTAAATGTTGGACACACATGAGTGATTGACTCTAGTCCAAGTGGGAGATTGAAAGTATATATGTCCTAGAGACAACCAACATTCAGGACGATATGTACTTTACCGCATTCATCTTATTGGTATTTATTTAAGCATACATAAATACAATTGGCATTACATTTACTGAATAGATTATTTGGTTGTTTAAATTATTCTGTAAGATGTTCCCAAGGACTAAACATAATCACCAAGTTAGTGGGAGCTTGTGTGTCAGAACTTAAGTCCTCAAATTAGCCACTAGTTGATGGTCATTGAGATATGGGATATCAATGATGCGATAGAGACTAGCATGTGTTGCATCAGATCCTTCGAGGATGTAGTAGTTGGTGCACGCGTTGGGTGTCGAGTTCCAACGAAAATCAAATAAATTTGTATTTAGCCAAAGGCAATTCACAACTACAACGAAAATCGTAGTGTAGCAGTAGAATAACCTCGAGTGTCGATCTCTAAGGACTATAACTAGCTTTATCTAATCTAATTTAGAATATAAAACAGCAGACGATTTAGCAAAGGTTTTTCTTAACAGATAATGGAGATTGGTGATAGTATGGTCCTTCAAAGCATAACGGGTTAATAATCATGCATAAATTCCTCGGTTTTGCATAGAGATCTTTGATCAATGAATTGTCCAGTTGTTATTATCAAACACTAAGAAGATATAAATTTAGATAGGTCGAAGACCAATAAATTGTCCAGTTGTGTGCAATAATTAATCAACAATACGAAGATAGAGATTTAGATAGATCAAAGAAATAAAGCAATAACTCAGAGTATAATGCGCGATATAGCCATTAGCATAATTATTAACCCTTCGCCAAGAATTCACATACTATCACCAACGAGAAGTTTAGCTACTCATAGCTGTCATGCAATCAACAGAAATCATAGAAGAAAACATGTTGAAAGATATATAAAAATAAGTAGAAAAACTGTAAGATATAATGTTACCGAAGGTTGTCAATCTCCGAAGAATCCCGATCTTACAAGCTCCAAACTGCTAAGAAAAAGTATCTCCTAAGCTAAGAACCCCCAGAACAGGCTCTGGGAAGTTCCTACCTAAAACTACAGAGAAAGGTGAGAGAAAAGGTTTGGAAAAGTATGAAAAACGGAGAAAAACTGAGCAACTATATATAGGCTACGAATTGTGTGGGGCGAAGGGCCCCACACACCGGGCGATTCGCCTGGTGTGGGGCGATTCGCCCCACATCCCGAGCGATTCGCCCGGGAGTAAAACTCGGCCAGATACGCGTTTTCGACGCGTTTTTGGATTTTTTCCCCTTTTCGGACTCGGTTTCTGACTTCTAATGGCCTTCTAACCTCCAGATTCGACCCCTAGACTTCAAATCCTATCCGGAAACCTTCAGATACTCCAATTAGGCTTCTGGAACACCAATTCCTTGTCTACTTCAATATATTTGCCCGGAAATCCTCGTTTTTCAACGAAAACCTGTAAATAAAGACTAAAGGGAAACGTGACACTATTCTAATAAAATGCACTAAAATATAGCTAAATTAACATAGAGGATAGCTAAAATAGGTGAAAAAGACTCAAATGAAAGTGTAAAATACACATTCATCAAACTCCCCAAACCGAACCTTTGCTTGTCCTCAAGCAACTAAGCTAGACTCTAATGCAAAAAACAATTCAACACAAAAAATGGAGTCTCATGCCAAATAAAATGAACTAGTCTACTGAATCTATCAAAAAACATATGAACAAAAACCATACAAGTCATAACATGAATATAGGTTGAAGAATGCCTTGATTGATTCATACACATCCACATAGGCACTTATGCCAAGAGAAGATAGTCTCTCGTAACATTCTCTACCTGGACCTAGTCAGTGACGACGTAATGAAACATGTTAAGATACGAATGGTTGTCCCGTGCCTATGAAACTGAGGACTTACTGTTGTTCACCAAGTTAAGACTTTTCCTCAAAGAGGTCAAACCAGTACTGGCTCTCATCAAACGAAGGAGGGTTCCCTATAAAAGATAACACTCCCCTATTCTACCCATCTCTCAAGCAAAGCCTTAAGATTTTCACCACTTCCTGAATGGCAGGACGAGGGTGGTCTAGAACAGATGACACTCAAAAACAAAAGACAAAAAATAGAAAATTACAACACGATTACGAACATTACAAGAATTGGAAAATGAGACACAACACTTTGCTAAACTGCTATTTGGCTTTTCTTTGCTCTTTTGGGGTCTTTTCTCTTTTTTTTTTTTCTTTTTTTTTCCTTTCCAGTTTCTTTTTTTTTTCTTTTTTCCTGGAATTTTTCTTTCTTTTTGTTCCGATTTTTTTAGCCAGCAGTAGCACAACGAAAAAGAAACAAAATGACTCACAAACGACTTCCCCAAACCTATTCGAAAGAATAGGTTGGAGTACAAAATTTACGAAAAAGGAAAAATAAACTCACAATACAGAAATGAAAAACGAAAAACAAGTCTAAAGATAGCGTAACCCCCTCCCCAAACCTATTCGACAGAATAGGTTGTAAACAAAGGATCACACGACCTCCTTCCTAGGCATTTAGCAATCTCAGAGCATGGTGAAGACTTGTTGCCTATTAGGTACATAATTACTCGGGGAAACAACCATAAGATCCTAACATGCATCATCCTATTATAAAGGCCTTCGTGAACCGCAGTAGAGAAAACACCACTAAGTGATGTCGAGACTACCAAGCTTAACTAAGAGCAATACATAAATGTGACGAGCCAAGCGAGAAAAACCTCAAACAAATTCATAGAGATAAAGCATATGATTAATGGCATAGTTAGTTAATCTACCCAATAAAAAAGTTCAAAAAATTCGGCAATAAACTCCATATAAAACATGCAAGACTACCCTAGGATGAATGTAGTGAATGCAACCTAAAAAACTAAGAAAGCGGTAAACGTGCAAATGCAAACAAAAAACAAGATACTAATCAACACAAAGCCAAACAATACTTAACATCGCGGTTCACATCCCATCCCCTTATGATACTTAAGCTAGCCCCTAGCAAAAGAGAATGAGTGATAAGAAGTGATACTAGATGTTACCGAACGGTTTGGCCTCGGTTGGCTGAGAGTGGACATGTGAAAAGACTAATCATCGGGATTGTAATCCCCATAAAAGTCCCTCCACATGTCCGACAGGAGATCATTGGACCGCTGTTGAGCCTCTTGTTGCTGCTGAATGAGCTGTTATTGCTCCCACCTTTCTTACCTATCCTCTCGGCGATGCTCCTCGAATGTCTCCCAATCGCGGTTGCGCTGGGCAATGTGCCCATCGAGGTCTTGTCGCAGTCCTTGGACAGAAGTGGTCAAGGCTGCAGCACGAGCATCGGCTCTATCGAAACGGTCGTCGAGGTAGGCCCGAAATTCAGAGAAGTCAATACCTCTAGACCCCTGTGGTGCTCGAGGCGTTGCATGAGGTGCTCTATGGAAAAATGGAATATCCGGGATAGGGGCTTGTCCATCATCAGCCTCCATAGCATCCTCATAATCATTCTCATTATCTGAACCGCTCGGTTGGAAGGTGCTTCCACATCAGCAGCAGCAGCCGTTGGTTTCTTCATCTGATACCTAGCAAGCTGCACATCAATAGTCGAAGGTGAAAGGGCAGCGACCTCGTAATCCCCCTCATCAATGTCCTCGACCCCGTAATATTTGCAGTAGGCAGTGATGAAGCTCGGAAAGATGAAGGGCTTCTTCTTCTTTTCCCAGTGACGCTCATACTCTTCATACATGATGTGACCGATGTCGATTCGATGCTTGTCGATCAAGCAGTAGAGGAGCTCGGTGTAATTTGGCTGTATCCAAGTGTCATTCTTCCTAGGGATCAAGTTGAAGATGCAGAATTTCATCATCACCTTAGCCTCAATGCTAAGGTCGCTCTGACGGATCCGTGCAGGTTCTGCTCCGATTTCTAGATATTTGTACTCCCTGTTGCAGATCACGTCCGTAATGTATCTTCCTATCCCCCTAGAAGCCCTCGAATATTGGTAGGCATGGTTGCTCCCTGTGAACTCCCGTTGCCCAAAATGGATGAATGAAGAAATTGATTCTGGTGTCCATGGTATAATTATGCCTCGAACTAGTACCCCATTCTTCTCCTCGAGATCAGTGAATCCAATGTAGAACTCTTGGAGGAGGCTCTCGTCGTACCCCTTGAACCTGTTGGAACTATACCAAACCCAATTCCTTTTTGATGCCAGTCGGGAGAGCGTCCTATACCCTGCCGTTTGAGCTACCTCTTCCGCAATATCAATCCGCCTGTCTGGTATGATCGATCTCCCACCTTCAGCTAGCTCCGCTTCGAGTCTTTGTCGGACATCTATCGCAGCTAGAGACAACTCGAACATGTCGTGAGAAGGTTGGGAGCTTGATGCTACCCCCTTCCCCTTCTTGCTCGACCCAGCCTTCCTTGATCCTCTTGGAGCCATGAAACCTGCAAACAACAATTAGTATCTTGTATGACACAAAACAGACTTATGCATATGCAAATGTACGAGCGAACAAACGAGCAATATCTACGAAAATCGAACTCCTCAAAAACCCAATGTCTAGTCTAGCTACTTCATTATGCAACATATCAATGTTACTACTACAATCACATATCACATTATGCTCTTGCTAGACAACAAATTCCTTGAATCACAAGGCTCAACTCATACCATAGTAACAAAAATCTAACATCATAAATCCTCAACTTCATCAATCATGCATTCTTCCACTACATCCATCATTAACATAACAATTAACACATGTTTAAACAAGGAATGAAAGTAAAAGATACATTGCATAATAAGATATAGTCATCTAATAGCAAAAATCTCAAATCAACAAACCAAGCCTAATTGAACATGCAATTGATAGTGAATAACGTTTCTAATCACACAAATCATCAACCCATACATCAAACAAGCTTAATTGAAGCATAAATCAAAAAACCCCAAAAAATTTCAAAAATAAGGGTTCATGTGAGATTACCTCAAA
The DNA here is from genome assembly GCA_028274465.1 of Plantago ovata. Lineage (NCBI taxonomy): Eukaryota > Viridiplantae > Streptophyta > Magnoliopsida > Lamiales > Plantaginaceae > Plantago > Plantago ovata. Next base: position 49,733,872 of record CM051458.1, read on the forward strand.
TTCGAAGATTGAATGAACTAGGAAGAGATTTGTTCGGATGAAAAGAAAGAGCACGTAACGGGCTTCGATTGAAGCTAAAGAACACACAATTTGATGGAAATATGAAGAAGTTATGAAGGATTGAAGATATTTGAAAATGGGGGAATTTTTTGGAGTAAGATGAAGAAGATGAAGTAAAATGAGAGAAAATGGGGGAGAACCCTGTTTTTACTTTCTGCAGGGGCGCGGGGCAAATCGCCCCACGCCTCTTGAGGCGGGGAGACGAACTTTTCGAAAAAATGCGGTTTTTAAGTTCCCGAAAACAATTTTTCTCATAAAACCACTCGAAAAATCTCACTCAAACATAACATAAGCACATACGACACAGAGACGAACAAATTCACATATGAAAAGCTAATTGTTCAAGTATGAATGCATGCAATAAAGCGGTAAAGAAAGCGATAAAAACTCCGGGTTGCCTCCCGGATAGCGCCATTGTTTAAAGTGTTTGACTCGACTCCTGTCTGTGCCTAGCTCTTCTTCTTGAGGGTACTAGACTTCCCCTTCATGGATCTTCTCCTCATGCCACGAACCTGTGAATAAGAATGAACATAGGCAGCAAGACCACCGTAGTTAATAGTGTGAGAAGTATCAGGTGGATCAGATATGGCTCGCAACACATGTCGCTTGCCATCCACCTCAATAGTGCAAGTCCTTCGGTAGATGTCTATCACGGAGCGTAGCTTAGTCAAGAACGTTCGTCCCAAGAGAACGACATCCCCCGTCCCAGGTGCAGACGCTGGCATAACTACAAAATTGGTGTATACAGAAGCTTCACCAATCTTGACCAATACATTCTTCACAACGCCCTCGGTTCTCACAAAGGATCCATCCGCCAGTTGCACAATAGCCTTATGCTCAGATAGTTTTCCAATGCTACTCTTCTCAAACACATTCATAGGGAGCACATTAGAGTAGGATCCCGTGTCTAGTGTGGCACGGACATCTTCAAGCTCACCAATCCCGACCTTGACATCGAATCTTTGAGGGAGTGGCTCGGGATCCTCTTGCTCCTCTTCACTATCGTCAGAACCAAGGTCCTTCTCTTCTTCCTTAGTCTGTGGGGGCACTTCCCCCTTGCAACACTCGCACTTAGCAACCTTCTTGATGGTGATTTCAACAGGTAGATCACCCACCATGGTAATGGACATTGACTTCTCAGTGTTGCTAGGCAGTTTGCCTTGCTCCCTACTTGTTCCTCGATCTATCAACTCTTGCATCTTTTGATGGGAAAGCCTAGTGCTCTCTTCCAACCTATCAAGCCTTGCCCTAGTCTTCTCAAAATCTTCTTCATAATGTTTGAGAAAACTTTGGGTGTGATCAACCATCTTCTGCAAGTTCTCCATTAGTTGAGCCGACTTCGACTTCGGTGGCTCTTTCAGAGCGGGGTTTTCGCAGTGATCATTACCATAGTTAAGCCTACTACGGTCTTGGTTAGGGCCATAAGTTTGGCTAGCCGGTGCATACCCTTGATTGTTTCAGAACCCTCTTCTCCAAAATCCACCTCGAGGATTCCTACCATCTTGTCCGTAGCTAGCTTCTTGAGTACCAAACTCCGTAGCAAAGGCTTCCTCTTCGCCTCCTTGAGCCCAGTTGCCATCATCATACGCAAGCTCCGATCTACACATATGAGCCCCATGCGCATAGTTCTTGCATATTCGGCAAACTTCGTTCGAAACAGTTGTTCTAGTGGTGCTCTTGAGGACTTGTTTCAATTCGTTGGTAAAGCACTCGAATTGATCCCCATTCCCCCTATACACAGGGGCTTCTTGAGTTGGTGGAGCTTCAGGTCCACGTCTCCTAACCATCTCTCTTGGGTCCTTGAACTGCGAACCCTTAGCAAGCCTTTCGAAAACTGCCCAGACGGCTTCTGCGGTTTCCTCCCAAATATTGCCTCGGCATTGGAAATCCACCACTTGTTGGTTCTCGAAGGTTAGTCCATTGTAGAAGTGTTGGACTAGGTCAGAAAGCTCAAAACCATGGTGAGGGCACTTGTTCGTGAGATCTTGGAACCTCTCAAACGGGGTGTAGATGGTCTCATCATAGTCCTGTTTGAATCCAGTGATTTGCGCCTTAAGCGCGGTAGTCAAGGTGTGAGGGAAGTATTTTTCCCTGAAAGCTGAAAAAACCTTCTCCCAAGTGTCCAGCGAGCCTGCTGGTAGAGAACTCAACCATGATTTGGCTCTGTCGCCAAGTCCCATAGCAAAAACCTTCATCCGCAACTCATCCGTTGTTATTTCAGCTCCGGGTCGTGGGAGTTGGTTGACGAAATCATCGATATCGTGCAAGTACCCCATCACATCTTCCCTTGCTAAGCCATAGAACCTCGGAAGTTGTTGGAATGCGTGATTCTTGATTTCCTGATCTCGAGTTGCAGACGAAAGAACAATCGACGGTCCCCTCATACGATCCTTGGAGGGCTGAACCCATGCTTTCAGTGGTCTAGCTTCTTCCATTCCGTCGATTTCCTTGAAAAGACTGTGTAGAGATTTAGAGAAATCGATATCCTCTATTTCCTCTAGTTCACGCCTTTGAAGTAGTCGCCTTCTTGGTGGTAGACTCTGTCGATCTCAGCAATTGAATCAGCAAGCGGTGTTCCTCTAGATCGTGTATGTGGCATACACTATCTGTAACAAACTAGGAAAGGAGCATCAGAGAGAGATTAAATAGAAAAACTAAAAACTACTAGAACTAGGAATTGAATGCTGAAAATATAAACAAATTAAACAGAAAAAAGGAGTATAGTCCCCGGCAGCGGCACCAATTTGGTGCACGCGTTGGGTGTCGAGTTCCAACGAAAATCAAATAAATTTGTATTTAGCCAAAGGCAATTCACAACTACAACGAAAACCGTAGTGTAGCAGTAGAATAACCTCGAGTGTCGATCTCTAAGGACTATAACTAGCTTTATCTAATCTAATTTAGAATATAAAACAGCAGACGATTTAGCAAAGGTTTTTCTTAATAGATAATGGAGATTGGTGATAGTATGGTCCTTCAAAGCATAACGGGTTAATAATCATGCATAAATTCCTCGGTTTTGCATAGAGATCTTTGATCAATGAATTGTCCAGTTGTTATTATCAAACACTACGAAGATATAAATTTAGATAGGTCAAAGACCAATGAATTGTCCAGTTGTGTGCAATAATTAATCAACAATACGAAGATAGAGAGTTAGATAGATCAAAGAAATAAAGCAATAACTCAGAGTATAATGCGCGATATAGCCATTAGCATAATTATTAACCCTTCGCCAAGAATTCACATACTATCACCAACAAGAAGTTTAGCTACTCACAGTTGTCATGCAATCAACAGAAATCATAGAAGGAAACATGTTGAAAGATATATAAAAATAAGTAGAAAAACTGTAAGATACAATGTTACCGAAGGTTATCAATCTCCGAAGAATCGCGATCTTACAAGCTCCAAACTGCTAAGAAAAAGTATCTCCTAAGCTAAGAACCCCCAGAACAGGCTCTGGGAAGTTCCTACCTAAAACTACAGAGAAAGGTGAGAGAAAAGGTCTGGAAAATTATGAAAAACAGAGAAAAACTGAGCAACTATATATAGGCTACGAATTGTGTGGGGCGAAGGGCCCCACACACCAGGCGATTCGCCTGGTGTGGGGCGATTCGCCCCACGTCCCGGGCGATTCGCCCGGGAGTAATACTTGGCCAGATACGCGTTTTTGGATTTCTTCCCCTTTTCGCACTCGGTTTCTGACTTCTAGTGGCCTTCTAACCTCCAGATTCGACCCCTAGACTTCAAATCCTATCCGGAAACCTTCAGATACTCCAATTAGGCTTCTGGAACACCAATTCCTTGTCTACTTCAATATATTTGCCCGGAAATCCTCGTTTTTCAACCAAAACCTGTAAAATGAAGACTAAAGGGAAACGTGATACTATTCTAATAAAATGCACTAAAATATAGCTAAATTAACATAGAGGATAGCTAAAATAGGTGAAAAAGACTCAAATGAAAGTGTAAAATACACATTCATCAATAGTTCTCACTGCTGCGAATAGCTTGGTTATTCATGAGATGGACACATGGACACTTTGGAGAGTGTTGGCATACCCAGCCGAGAAACCATTTGGTAAATTCTATTTAAGTGTCTATGGGAGTATCGGATTGTAGGGTGATGTAATAGTCCTCAGACTTGAGGTCAATACTACATCATATGTGGAATAATATACTTTGACCATGTGCAACGCTTGCACTCTTAAAGTAGGGTAGATACGGCATGTGTTGGGTATATTAGGAAGCATATGGTGTGAGTGATTGGACCAAGATTAGGATTCATTCATCCGAATAGATTCAAGGAGAGAATACTCTTCATCTCATATTTAGTGCCATCATTAGTCAGTGGCCACTACAAAGATATATGTCAAAATGGTGTTTGGACATAATCATCTAGATCGACTAAGAAGATTGAGAGACAATGGATGAGTTATTAGAATAGACACTAATCCATATTCTAGACTCATTCGATTATTCGAGAATGAAAGGACCGTATCATCAAAGTACTCTACATAACAGGCAGTTTGTATCTCCTCAACAAACGTTCCTTACATATTAGTATTGTCTAGTGACGATTGTCTAGGAATATTCACTGAGACCTTGATTTGATCATTGCCTAATATGTGAGGGCCTATGGGTCATATACAACTAGGTGATAATTCTCCCGATTAAGCATTAGGGTAAATTAAATGTCAATTGGATTGATAAGATTTGATTTACTATTGTCAATGACATTTCATTTGATGGAAATCATTAATTAAGTTAAAATTGGATTTATGACTTAATTACTATATTAAATAAAATATCATTTGGATTGATAAATATTTAATTTAATATTGTTGAGAATGTTCTATTTGATAGAATTAATTAATTAAGTTGAATTGAATTCAATGTACTTAATTAATTTATACTTTTAGAAAGTAAATTAATTAAATTAGATTTAATTAATAAAAGAAGAAAAGAATAATTAGATTAAATTGGATTTGATTAATTAAAGTTAGAATGTGTATTTGAACCAATTTAGAATGAGGTTCAAGTGTTAAAAGCCCAAAAGAAAAGGATTGATAGTAGTGGGTTTCGAACCCAAGACCTCCAGCTTATTAACTAGCATACCAGCCGACTGGGCCAGGCCCATGTAAATTATATTATGCGTTTTATACATATATATCCATCAAAATGCGGCTGACATTAGTTAGTAGGGTTTGATACATGTTGTTGCTGCTTGTGGCTTTGAGCTCTCCTTCTCTCTAGGATTTCTACACGGTTGTATTCGTTCTAACTTCTTTCTTTCTTCTTTGATTAATTCTCTTTTATTATTATCTTTGAGATTTCTTGTTTTGCTTAATGTAGATTCTGAATATGGATTTCCTAGCATCCATGGATAATTCATCAACGGAGAACTGAACTACGTTTGACTTGATCCTGAGGGTACGTAGGCAGCTTAGAATTGTTCTGAGTTCAGTCAGAATCTTTAGAAGATTATCAATTGTTTTGAAGAACAAATCTCTTTGATTAGATCAAAGATTAATGGAAGCTGGAAGCTGGATAACGGGTAAGTATGTATTTACATGAAGCATGTTAAATAATCATTCAATCAACGATCCATGTAAGAAATTTTTTATTCCGCTGCATTAACCTTAGAGGTAATTTCCTACAATTACTAACAGTATCATACCAAGCTCTTGGTGCTTGCTTTAAACCATATACAGCTTTCTGAAGCTTGTATACCATTTTGGTTTCTGAGGAGACTTCAAAAGCTGGGGGTTGTTCTAAGTAAACTTCTTTAGCAAGTTCACCATTCAGGAATGCACTTTTGACATCCATTTGGTAAACAATGAAGTCATTATGAGCAGCAAAGCCTAAGAATAGTCTTATTGCATCCAATCTAGCAACTGGAGCATATGACTCATCAAAGTCCATTCCTTCAGCCTGACAGTAACCTTGAGCAACTAAACGTGCTTGGTTCCTTGTTACTTCACCAGACTCGCTCAACTTATTTCTGAACACCCACTTAGTTACTGATTGCCTTCTTTCCTTCAGCAAGAGGTACAAGTTTCCAGATTTTGTTCCTTTCAAATTGATTCAGCTCTTCTTGCATTGCCTTAATCCATTCAGAATGTTTCATAGCTTCGTCTATGGTTTTAGGTTCAAATTATGATACAAAGCAAGAGAACAATGCTTCCACATCAACAACAATTGCTTCTTCAGCAACTATTGTATTTGAAGCTTTGGATCTAGTCACTTGGCGTTTATCAAGTTCACCAATCATATCCTTAGAGGGATGATCTCTAATCCATTTATTTACAGGCTCTTTGTTCTTTGGATCTGGATATGAATGAGCTTCAGCATCCTACTCTTCAACATGCACTTGTTCAGTACTACTGGTTTCTGGTTGTGTCTCTACTGGTGCAGGTTCATCAGCAATTACTTGTTCAGTATTGCTGGGTAGTTGTAACTCATCAGTAGGCATGGGTGATTCCTCTATTTCAGCAACCTCAGGAGCAACTGAGTCTTTTGCTGGGAATTCCTTATCATGAATCATATTCGTCTTGTCATTGCTTGGCTTAGGCCTTTCATCGCCAGATTCATCATCTAGTTCAATGAGTTTGGCTTTACCAGCTCTTTTCTAAGCTTCATGTTCTTGTATGATCAACTTCTTCATACAATCTGAAACTTCTTTCTCAGTAGGAACTCCTTGTTTCTTCTCATGGAATACAACATGCACTGATTCTTCAATCTTTTGTGCTTTCTTGTTGTAAACTCTGTAAGCTTTGCTATGCAAGGAGTAACCAAGAAATATAGCTTCATCTGCCTTTAGTTGAAATGTTCTTAAGTATTCTCTACCATTATTGAGAACATAACACTTGCAACCAAACACTCTTAGATGTGTGATACTTGGAGGTCTTCCAATGAATAGCTCATATGGAGTTTTGTTGTACTCCTTATTGATCAAGCATTTATCCTGAGTGTAGCAGGCTGTATTAACAGCTTCAACCCAATAGGATTCACTTATTTCAGCGTCAGCAAGCATAGTCCTTGCAGCTTCCTTAAGGGTTCTGTTCTTCCTTTCAGCAACTCCATTTTGCTGAGGGGTTCTTACTGAAGATAACTGATGTTGTATGCCTTTAGAAGTGCAATACTCAGTTATGTACTGGTTTACAAACTCAGTACCATGGTTGATGACAATGTTTTTTACACTATCATTCGCGTCTTTTTCACCAATATAGCTATCCTCTTGCATGCATTTTAGTGCATTTTGTTAGAATAGTGTCACGTTTCCATTTTCTTTGATATTTTCAGGATTTAGGTGAAAATCGCACTTTTGGATATGATTCATGGAAAAACATTGAAGTTTTGGTGCAACGAGATCACCCGTGGTGTGTGAAGGAGTACCGGGACATGTTTCCAGGCCAAAAGACCAAGTTTCAGAGCTCAAAACCGTGCCAAGGCCAAAATCAAATACTCGGAGGAAGAAAAGGCACGGGCAACTCTCTGCCCGTGCCAGGCGGTCCGCCTGGTGTCCGGCGGTCCGCCTGGGAGCGTCCGACAGATATATATATATTTTGTAAAGTTGCGAATTTTCAGATCTTAGATCATTATTTTGCAGACTTAAACCCTAGAGCTTGTTCTGGGTATTTTTTCTCTTAGAACTACTTTTTCTTAGCAATTTGGAGCACCAAGGTAGAGATTCGGACACCTTTTGATCTCACCTTGCTAGAAATTTGTAAGTTTAGCCATTCACCGGAGATTGACAACCCTCGGTGGTAACTTTGTATCTCACCTTTTTCAATACTCTATTTTTCAATACAATGATGTTTTCATATATGATTGCTTGTGTTGATTTAGATTTTGATATGAGTAGCTAAGTTTCTAGTTGGTGATAGTATGTAAATTCGTAGCTAGGGTTCGTATTATGCATGATTGAGTTTCTGAGTCTTTTACCTGTTTAATTGTTTTAATTCGATTCTTTGATCCGACTAAGCCAATATCTTTGTATGAAAGTGTTAGAAACACTAGGACAATTCAAGATCATCGATTCAATAATTACTTGTAAAGCAGTACGAGTTGCACTTTCATGAATAGTTAGAACCCGATGCTTAGAATGAGCATACTATCACCAACTCTCATCATATATTGTTAAGTCAAGCATTGTTAAATTTGTTTTTTGAATTTATATAAAGTTATTTAGTTAAAGCTAATTAAGTCCCTAGAGATCGACACTCGAGGTCATCTTACCTCTGCACTACGTGTTTTGTGTAGTTGTGAGTTGCCCTTTGGCTAAAACAAATTTATTTTAAGAAGAGCTTTCTTGACTAAGGTGCGATTTGTAATCGACACCTACAGGGGATCTTGCACCATTGAAGTAGATGGCAAGCAACATATGTTGCAAGCCATTTCTGATCATAAAGTACATTCCATTGATTCTCACCCCATAAGCTTTTTTGACCTTGCTGCGTTTGTTCATTCTCATTCTCAGGTACTAGGTATGAGAAAGAGATCCGTGAAGGGGAAGGCTAGTACCCGTCTGGAAAGGAACTAAACAAGAAGAAGTCGAGTCAGAGACTAATAAACAATGGCGCTTTCCGGGAGGCAACCCGAAGTTTTTATTGCTTTCTTGCATTGCATGCATACATCGAACAATTTGTTTTTCAGTAAGTTTTTGTAGTTTGTGTATTGTTTTATGCTTTTTGTATGTGTTTGAGTGAAGTTTTTTGAGTGTTTTAGTGAGGAATACGTTTTGGAGTGAAAATTAGTGAGAGAGGCCGAAACAAATCGGCCCCCAGCCTCTGTAAGGGGGAGGCGCACCGCCTCCCATGGGGGGCGGTCCGCCCCCCACTTCTAGAGAGCTGGTGGCTATCTGGAGGTGAGAGGCGCACCGCCTCCCATGTGGGGCGGTCCGTCCCGAACCTACAAAGAGCTGACGACTCTCTCGAGGTCAGAGGCGGACCGCCGCCCATGGGCGGAGGTCCGCCCCCCCATTCGCAGAAAGCCCCGGCTTCTACGAGTGAGAGGCGGACCGCCCCATGTGGGGCGGTCCGCCCCTCAACACCCGAGAGCTTCAGCTCTCGGGTGATGTGGGGCGCACAGCCTCCCACCCGGGGCGGTCCGCCCCACAAGCCCGGACCACATCAAAAACGGACTTAGTCCCTTTTTCCTCATTCTTCATCCTTTCTTCTTACTCTTGCTCCCAAAATCGAAAAAAGCCCCAAAATTCTTCACTCTTCCATAATTCTTCCAATTCTCCACCAAATCTTGTGTTCTTTAGCTTGAATGAACCCCATTACATGTCTTCATCTTCATTCGAACAAATCTCTTCATACTTCATCCAATTTCCAGATCTGAGGTAACCTCTCAAGAACCGTAATTTTCAAAATTTGGGGGTTTCTTGATTTTTGCTTCAATTGAGCTTATATGTTGTATGGGTTGCTTGTTTGTGTGTTTATTACATAATTTCTCTATCAATTGCATGCTTAATTTTGTTGGGATGGTTGAATTGGGGCTTTTGCTCAATTAGGATTTCTAAGTCTTGATTGCATTGTTTTGATTAGTTCATGCCTTATTAAATTCGAGCAAATTGATATGATGATTATAGATTACTTGGTAGAACACTTGATTGGGTGGATTGTGAGCTTTTTGGTGATCGACCCTATAATATGTATGTTGCCTTATGAATTTGAGGTTATTCGTTGTCTAGCATGAACTTTGATTGTGATATAGTTCATGATTGTGATGAATTGCATGATTGTTCTTAGCATAGGTTAGCTAGACTAGAACATGGGTTAAGGGAGTAGAATTAGTAGAAGTTGACACTCGATTACTTGCACACATTGCATTTGCATTAGCATATCGTTTTTTGTTGAGTACAAGATACTAATTGCTGCGTTTCAGGTACCATGGGTCGTGATAAGAAGAAAGCAGGGACATCCAAGAGCAAGAAGGGAAAGAGAGCAGCCTCGAGCTCCCAAGCCAACGAATCCTATGAACCATCGCTCCAAGCGATCTCCATTCGACTGGATCTTGAGGAGGAAGCTGAAATGAAGCCCCGCTCGATAGTCCGTGACCGCAAAATCCAAATCCCAGCAAGCTATGCTAACACACCGGCCTGCCGAATGCTCTATATCTTGGAGGGGAGAAGGAACTGGAAGTGGTACACCTCCAACCGGTTCAATGGGTACGATGTATCGCTACTTTCAAGAGTTCTACGTAGGATACACCGACCGTGCGGACATGGGTGGCATCCAAATATGGAACACACTAGTGCCGTGGACCCCCCAATCGATTTCTGACTTCATCCACTTAGGGGAACGGGAGTTCACCGGGAGTGCACACGTATACAAGTACTCGAGGGCAGGCCGGTGATCGACGACAGCGTCACAGAGGTGATTTGCCACAATAATTATGTGTACCCATATGGTAATAGACCGGAGAGACTAGAGAGGAAGGACCTCAATCTTGAGGCTAGGACGGATATGAAGTTCATCATGGCCAATCTCATTCCTCGGATCAATGATACTTCGATTCAGCCTTGGTATGCAGAGCTTATCTACTGTCTTTTGGGTAGGCATCGTATTGACATCGGCAACATCATCTATGAAGAGTACGAGAGGCATTGGAACAAAAAGAAGAAGCCCTTTGTCTTTCCTAGCCTGATCACTGCCTACTGCAAGTACCACGGGGTTGATTGTATTGATGGGACGGGCTCAGTCACCTCGGCCTTGACTCCAGCATCTATCATTGAGCAGGAGCATAGGTTCTGACAGACCATACCTTCAGCTGCCGCCGCCGATGACGCACCACCTTCCTCATCGAGTGATGGGGATGACATGGAGACCGATGATCGGGACCCTATTCCAGACACTGCCGCTCCTAGTGGGTCACAGCAGCCACCGCGGGTCGCACGTGGTTCCCGAGGATTTGATTTTACTGAGCTCAGGACCTACCTCGATGACAGATTCGTGGGTTCGATGCCAATGTTGCAACTCTGACCACCACTGTACAGGGTTTGCAGCATACTCTTGATGGATAGGTTGTCTAGCGCAACAGTGATTGGGAGCTCGCGGAGGAGCATCGCCGGAACGATAGGCAGCTCATTTTGCAGCAGCAGATGCTCTTGGACAGGCAGCAGGAGACCCTACAACAATCCCAGGATCTTCTCTCTAACATGTGGAACGACTATTAAGGGGATTATGACCCGGATTACTAGTCTTTTCACATGTCCGTTCTGGTATACTCAGCCGACAGAGGCCACACATTCGGTAACATCTAGTATCACTTTACATTCCTCATTCTCTCTTTTGCTGGGGACCAGCTTGAGCTTCATGTGGGGGGTGTTATGTGAACTATGATGTTAGTATTGTATGACTTGTGTCGTTGAGTATTGCATCTTGTACATTTGTTTGCACGTTTACCGCTTTCTCAGGATTTAGTTTGTTCGTATGCATTCATCCTTAGTCTAGTTTGGCATGATGTTGTGTGGAGTTTATTGCCAATTTTTTTGAACTTTTTTATTGTATAGACTAAGTGTTTGTGACCATTTCCCATACATTGCATCTCTATGGAATAGTTTAAGTTTGTCTCGCTTGGCTTGTCATATTTGTATGTGCACTAGTTAAACTTGGTAGTCTCGACATCACTATGTGATGTTTTCTCTACTACGGTTCGCGAAGGCCTTATAAAATGTTGCGTGTTAGAGTCTTTGGTTGTATCCTCGTGTAATTATGTACCTAAGACGCAACAAGTCTTCACCTTGCTTTTTGAGATTGCTAAATGTCTAGGGAGGAGGTAGAGTGAGGTGTGTGATCCTTTTTTGTTTGAAACATATTCTAACGAATAGGTTTGGGGAGGGGGTTACCATTACTATGACTTGTTTTTCGTATAGTTGAGTCGTGTTGAATTTGTTTTTCTTCTTCTTGTGAGTTTGTGCTCCAACCTATTCTTTCGAATAGGTTTGGGGAGGTCGTTGTAGTGTCATTGTTATTTCTCTTCATTGTACTTTCATTGTGCTACTGCTGGCTATATACAAAAAAACAAAAAACAAAACAAAAGAAAAAAAATCAAAAGTTCCAGAATCTGGAAAAGAAAAAAAGAATAAAATCCAAAAAAACAAAAGAAGGGTCCATGCAAGCCAAAAAGAAGTTTTAGCAAAGTATTGCATTATTTTTCTACTTTTGTAGTAGTTCGTAATCGAGTTGTAAATTCTTCCTTGTGTTTTCGTGTCGCCTAGTCCAAGGCTTGTTCTAGACCACCCTCGTCCTGCCATTCAGGAAGTGGTGAAGAGTTTTTGCTTTAAAAGTCGGGTAGAATAGGGGAGTGTTGTCTTTTCGGGAACCCTCTTTCGTTTGATAAGAGCCAGTATTTGTTCGACCTCTCTTGAGGGAAAGTCTCACTTGGTGAACAGTAGTAAGCCCTCAGTTTCATAGGCACGGGGAAACCATTTGTATTTTAATATGTTTCATTACGTCGTCATTGACTAGGTCCAGGTAGAGAATGTTACGAGAGACTCCCTTGTTTAACAAGGTGCATATGTGAATGTGTATAGGTTCAATCCTACTTCCATGTTATGATTTGTATGGTCTTTGTTCATAAGCATTTGGTACATACAATTGATTAGTTCTTCTTGTTTGGCATGAGACTCCTCTTTGTGTTGCATGTAGGTTGCATAGAGTCTAGCTTGTTGCTTGAGGTCAAGCAAAGGTTCGTTTTGGGGAGTTTGATGACAGTGTTTTTTACACTATCATTCGGGTCATTTTCACCAATTTAGCTATCGTCTTGCATGCATTTTAGTGCATTTTGTATGAATAGTGTCACGTTTCTATTTTCTTTGATATTTTCAGGATTTAGGTGAAAATCGCACTTTTGGATATGATTCATGGCGAAACATTGAAGTTTTGGTGCAACGAGATCACCCGTGGTGTGTCAAGGAGTACCGGGACATGTTTCAAGGCCAAAAGACCAAGTTTCGGACCTCAAAACCGTGCCAAGGCCGAAATCGAAGACCCGGAGGAAGAAAAGGCACGGGCAACTCTCTGCCGGTGCCAGGCGCACCGCCTGGTGCCAGGCGGTCCGCCTGGGAGCGTCCGACAGATATATATATATTTTTTGTAAAGTTGCGAATTTTCAGATCTTAGATCATTATTTTGCAGACTTAAACCCTAGAGCTTGTTCCGGGTATTTTTTTCTCTTAGAACTACTATTTCTTAGCAATTTGGAGCACCAAGGTAGAGATTCGGACATCTTTTGATCTCACCTTGCTAGAAACTTGTGAGTTTAGCCATTCACCGGAGATTGACAACCCTCGGTGGTAACTTTGTATCTCACCTTTTTCAATACTCTATTTGTCAATACAATGATGTTTTCATATATGAATGCTTGTGTTGATTTAGATTTTGATATGAGTAGCTAAGTTTCTAGTTGGTGATAGTATGTAAATTCGTAGCTAGGGTTCGTATTATGCATGATTGAGTTTCTGAGTCTTTTACTTGTTTAATTGTTTTAATTCGATTCTTTGATCCGACTAAGTCAATATCTTCATATGAAAGTGTTAGAAACACTAGGACAATTCAAGATCATCGATTCAATAATTATAATTATCAAGTACTGCTTGAACTAAGACTGACAACCTTATCCAAGTATTAGTATAGATAGGAAGCTTTCAAAATACACGTCTACAAATCTGTTTTTGGTGTTTGTTAATTCGAATTACTTTTAAAGCAGTACGAGTTGCACTTTCATGAATAGTTAGAACCCGATGCTTAGAATGAGCATACTATCACCAGCTCTCATCATATATTGTTAAGTCAAGCATTGTTAAATTTGTTTTCTGAATTTATATAAAGTTATTTAGTTAAAGCTAGTTAAGTCCCTAGAGATCGACACTCGAGGTCATCTTACCTCTGCACTACGTGTTTTGTGTAGTTGTGAGTTGCCCTTTGGCTAAAACAAATTTATTTGATTGTTCGAGTCTAACAATCTCGTTCATCAATGGTCAGTTCGAATGATTTGTACCTTGTCATTTTTCATGACTTCAAGCATATTCAGTAAGTTAGGTATTTGATTCTTAGTTTCTGATTTGTGCTTGATGAAAATAACCCAAGTAAATCTTGAGTAATCATCCACAACAACTAGACCATACTTCTGGCCTGCATAACTTGTTGCTGAGGATTCAAACAAGTCCATGTGCAATAATTGCAGTGGCTTTGTAGTTGACTGGACTGATTTATTCTTGAAAGAGGACTTTGTCTGCTTTCCTTGATGACAAGCTGAGCAAACTCCATCCTTCTTATAAGTAATTTTTGGTAGTCCAACTACAAGTCCTTTCTTAGACAGCTTATTCAGCGTCTTAAAATTCAAGTGACTTGTTCTTTTATGCCAAAGCCATGCATTTTCAGCAATGCCTCCTTGATCAGCAACTAGACATTTTTCTATGATTGCTGAGGACCAGTCCACATTGTATAGACTTCCAGTTATTCTAGCAATATGAATTGTCTTTTTGATTTCAAAGTCAATGAGTCTACATTCGTCACTCTTGATTTTTATGAAGTAGCCTTTGTCAGCAAACTGACTCATGCTAAACAAGTTGAACGTGAAATTCTTGACGTGTAGGGATCCTTTGATTGTTATGCAACCAATCTTAACATCTCCAAAACCTTTAGTAGGGGCAAGTTCTCCACCAGCAAACCTTATTGTTGGACCTTTAGACCACTTGTCTATAGTTTATAAGGTTTTTCTTGTTGCCCGTCATGTGCTTCCCACAGCCACTATCAAAATGCCAAATTGGATTGTTTTTCTCCGTGGCTGAAATTTGCACAATCAAGAACAAACAAGTTAAAGAAACTCAAGTCTTGACTTTTTCAATCTTGACTTGTTTCCTACTTGTTGAGGAACTAGTTGTCTTGGAACCAAATGACTTTTGAACATTGTTGTTCAAATCCACTTTCTGATGTGGTGTCTTGTTTGGAATTCCTTTCTGCTGAACATACTTTTCAGTAAGTTCTTTTCTTGCCAAGTTTCTTCTAGTCCTAGCATTTTGAGTCTTGTCAGCACTCTTAGGTTTGGATTTGTTTTGATCCTTAAAGTATCTTTGCTGACTTTGCTTGTACTCATGGACAGTTGGTTTTGCTTATTCTTGTAACCAAGTCCACTTTTAGGAGAGTGCTGAGTTCTTTTCTCAGCATTCTTGCTTGATTCAGCAAATGACTTCTGATTACGTTTTTCAGTAATCTTGCCTTTAGGCTTAACAGATTGCTTTTCAGCAACTTGTTTGGAAGATTGTTTTTCATCAACTTTCTTTTTGACAGTCTGCTTTTCAGCAACCTGTTTACCTTTTGAGGTTTTGTTACTTTGAGTAGCAACATCGGCGGTTTTGATCAAAGGTTCATGATTGCTTGTTTCAGTAATCTTGGATTGACCAATCTGATAGAGTTCTGGTTGACTACTATCAGAAACACGAACAAAGGTCATGGGTGATTTGTCTTTACTCAAGAGAATCACTTTATCACCTTCATAAGTTGCATCTAATCCTTCATTCTGAGAAGGATCTCTCAGATACGTTTGCAATTCAGCCAAGGTGTTACTTTCATTTGCATAAGATGTGAAGTTGACCTTCATTTTCTTAAGTTCTTGTATTTCAGCAAGTAACTTTAGGATTGAAGACTGATATTCTTGAAGTTCTATTTAGAGTTGAGCATTCTTCTCTGTGGCTTCAGCAATAAGATTCTTAAGATGCACTATTTCAGCATCCTTTCTTTATGATTCAACACTATTTAGAGTTGAGCATTTCTCACTATATACTTTTCAGTAGTTTGCTTTGCTAGAAATTCAGCATTTAAATCTTCTCTTTCTGTTGCTCAGAATTTTCTCAAATATTTCAATTCTCCTTACATCTAAGATCAATTTCATTTTCACTTTATGAATCTGAATCTAAGTCTTTAGAAATTACCTGATTAGTCAAGAGGCAAAATTCGACATTTGACACGTCCGGAAATGCTTCCATGGCAGTTCCACAAACTTCTTTGCCAATTTCCACATCCATGGTCGTCTCTTCCTCAGTATCTGAGTCTTCTGTCTCACTATCTTCAAAACTTGTATCAATGCATAAAGCATCAATCTTGGCTTGAAGCTTCTTCGTTTCTTCAGCAATCAAAGCCCTTTTGAATTTCTTTCTTTTGTCAGCAAACTTGCCTTTTAGCAAGGGACAATTGGCTTTGAAATGACCAGTCTTTTTGCAATAAAAGCAAAGATCGTTTCCAACTGCTGGTTCTTCAGAAGAGGTAGCTTGCTGAGCTTGCTTGTTCAGCGAGCTAGCATCAGGATTATACTTGTGATAGTTTTTGCCAAGATGCTTTTTCACCTTCTATTTTGCCTTTCGCCTTTCAAGTTCCTTGCTAATGAATTTCCTCATGTTTCTAGCAGCTAGAGCACTTTCATCACTTTCATCAGCAGGCTCTTTTTCATCCTTCTTTTCAGAAGTTGAAGGCTTTGCAGCAAGACCAATGTTTTGCGATTTTTCAGTAAACACATTTTCTATTTGCTTTGTCTCATAGTTGACAGCAGCAAGATGAGATAACAACTCAGTAGGAGTGATGTTAGGTATTCCTTGGTTGTAGTAGAAGTTTTGAGTGTGAACCCACTCTTGATTCAGACTTCTTATGATGGTTTTCACCTTCTCAGAATCTGAGTAGAAACTTCCAGAACCTAGTGCAGCCATTTCACTCATGTGAGTTGTGAATCTGAAATCTAAGTCTTCCAGTGACTCAGTAGCGCCTTGTTTAAAATTTTGAAACTTCAACTTCAGCACTTCAAGTTTGTTTTCCTTGGTTTTGTCAGATCCAGCACACAAATCTTGAACCGTCTTCCAAGCTTCTTTGGCAGTCTTGGTACCCCACAGTTTGCACTGTATGGTGTCTGGAGTAGACCGAATAATGATGTTTCTTGCTTGGCCATCAAGACGGAATCTTTTGGCTTCATCAGAAGTCCATTCCTCTCTTAGTTTATCCACAATCGTGTCGACTGGATCACCACCAGGTATGTCTTTTACATCTGTGCCTTTTGTGGTGTGTGGAAATGATTTTACAATCTTAGTGATCTTGAGTGGACCATCATTAATGATAGTGACCATCTCATCACTAATGGCTTCAAGATGTAGCGTCATGTTGTTTTGCCATTTCTCGTAGTTTTCCAGCTTCAGCTATGGAGCATCTCCTAGAGACATCCTGTCCGTAAACAACTACCAAACAAATCAAGTGAAAGTGATTTACGGAAAGCACCTAAGGGGATCTAGGTTCAGTGTTGAAGGTTAAATAACCTCCAGCTCTAATACCACTTGTTGGTCCCTTTAGCCAACAAGTAAAGACTGGGGGGGGGGGGTGAATAGTCTTTAAAACTTTTTCGTGTCTAAAAACTTTCCCAGCAAGTACTTATTACTTTTCAGTAATGAGGTTGCTGGTACTTAACTTTCTCAACAAAGACTTATTACTTTTCAGTAATGAGTTTGTTGATACTTAAGATTCAGAGTGTGAAAGTCTTTTACAATAAGTGCTTTGAAGGAAACCAGTTTCAGTAAGTGAGCAAATAAATCAGTGTAAACAAAACAACTTGCTGAAAGTAAATTGCAGTAAAGTAAATCACACAAACACTTTTATAGTGGTATTTGAGGGTGGCGTAATCCATCAACTAATCCACTTTGTCCTTTCTAGGACTGAATCCACTAAGATAAGAGATAAGGTTCCTTAAAAATCCTATCACTAGTAATTCTCAGAAACTAAAGCACCCTTGCTTTGTTTCCAACCTAACTAGAGAACTGTAACCTTGTTCACCACCAAACTGGGACACTTATCAGCAAAACTATGCCTGATTAGTTCCCCCTGAGAAACACACCTTAAAGGTGGTTTTATCAGTTAGAGAGGTTTGGGATGAAATTATTGGAATTAACTTTTCAGTTAACACAAGCAATCTGTGAAACTTAACTTGACAATACTTTGCAGTAAGCAAGTATGTTGTTTGATGGTGTCAAAACTTGTTCTTGTTTAGAGGAAAGAACACTTAACTAATGTCTTAGCTTTAGTATTCTACTTCTTCACAAGTAGCTTTGGTTTCAAGCTTAAGTCTTGAAACGGATCAATAGGCAGTTTGAGAGTAGAGAAGGTTTGAGTGTTTAAGCACAAGTGAGAGTTTGAGCACGTTGTTGACACCCCTTCTACTCAGCCTAAGGACCTCTATTTATAGTGTATCAAGGGAGCCGTTTGAATTTGAATTCTGGGACTTCAACCAAGAGATGTCACTATCTTTCTATAAGGTCACTTTCAGCTGCGTCATCTTTTGTCTTCAAGTCTTCAGAGCTCGTGCTTTAGCATTTAATGCTCTTTGAATTTCAAATGAGAACGTTGGAGCCAAAATGCAGTTGTGATTCAACAAGGAGGTCACATGTGTTATCAGTAAGTAAGCATACTCAGTTCAGAAAGTTCAACCTACTATGTCATATAGATTTTCACTTAAACTGACTGGTTGCTGAGTTTCTCACTTTCTGAGATAACATGCGCCTTTGTAGATACCTTTTTCAGAAATCTTCTAAGTCTTCAAGTCTTCAACTTTCTGAGCGGTTCTAGGTCTTAAATAGATTGTTTTTGTAAACAAAGTAAATCATCAACAAGGTTAAGAACCTAACTAGTACCTACACTAAGTCTTTCAGCAAACGTTCATCTTTTACAATGTCCTTTAAATTCTAAATTCCTATGGACCTTAAGAGTACTAGTTACTGGACTTTACTTAATTTAACATGGTTAATTGCTCATCAAAATTACAAGTTTCCTAACATTTTTCAAAAACATGAAAAAAGGCTTTTTATGCAAAATAATTGTTTTTTATATTTAAAAATCGTTCTTTTGGTCTGAACAAAATTGAATGAAATTGAATTGAACCAAAGAGAATTGAATTTTTAAATTTTTTAGGGAAGAATGAAGCTTTTATAGATGGCCGAAAAATAGAGTAAAGCTCATAGTCATAGGATACACATAAACTAGTTATTGACCCGTCGGTAACTGACATATCTCTAAAAAAAAAGATTTCAACGTACATATACTTCCTCATCTCCTCATCATGTAGACACCCAGCCCAATCACAAATGTACAAACAATTGCCCTTAAATCAACTAGCTAAGGTCATATCCAGTAGTCATCCCTTCTCTCTTATGTCACGTCAACGGCCCACTTACTCATCCCCAAACTTATCCAATAGTCATCCCCTCTTATCCCACATCTTTTCATTTTATTTCACATTTCTTTTTAAACTTCATTCCTTTTTCTTTTTTTTATTTTGTTTGGAACCAAAATTGTTTACTTTTATTCCAAAAGCAATCCAATATAGTATGTCGATCCGAAGATCTAGACAATCACAACTTGAGCAAAGCTCGACTAAACTCGACAATCTACTACTACTAATGTCATACTAATTTACAACAATAATCCAGTAGCTTTGCATCATCAATGCATCTAGTTCTCACAATTAACTTGATTTCTTCTACAATGCATGTTAAAAGGAAGACTACTAAATAATTTGTGCTTCAATGCATCCAGGTTGCATATATCGTCTCAACAAACGTCAGCTTCAAAATCTGTGCTTTTGCTGATGAACGTGTCTTTTACACTTTCATTCGAGTCTTTTTCACCAATTTAACTATCCTCTAGGTTAATTTAGCTTATATTTTAGTGCATTCTATTAGAATAAGTGTCACGTTTCCCTTTTCTTTGCATTTTTCAGGTTTTAGGTGAAAAATCTGTTTTTATGGGCAATATTGATGAAGTGGACGAGGTTTCGGTGTTTCGATGACATTCGTGGAGTATCTAGAAGGTTCAGGATGAGATTTGAGGCCTAGGGGACGAGTTTCAAGGCTTAAAGGTCACTAGAAGGCAAAATTCGAGTCCGAAAAGGAAAAGAAGACTAAAATCTCACTGAAGTTGATCTGGATGTCCCAGGCGAATCGCCTGGAACGTGGGGTGAATCCCCCCGTACCAAGCGAATCGTCCGGCATCTCGGGAGGTTCGCCCCGTACGTTTCCGAACACTATATATATGTTTGCCCATTCTCTACGTTTTTCATACCTTTTCACATTATTTTGAGAGACAAATTCTCCAGAGCCTGTTCTGGGAATTCTTAGCATAGGAGACTCTTTTTCTTATCAATTTGGAGGATTAAGCATAGCAATTGGACCTCGTTGTTTATCGATTCTTGCTTGTGAGTTAGCAATTCTTCGGAGATTGACAACCTTCGTTGGTAACATTGTATCTCACGATTTTTCTACTTTTATTTATTTCTTTCAACATGTTTTCATTCAATCTTGCTTTGATTCTTGTTGATTGCAATTTATCTATGAGTAGCTAAATCTATCGTTGGTGATAGTATGTGATTTCTTAGCTAGGGTTCTTAATTATGCATGAGTGGTTGTAACGCGATTTAGACTTGACTTATTGCTTTATTTCTTTGATCTATCTAAGCCCTCTACCTTCGTAGTGTTGAATTGAACGGAACACATTAGACAATTCATGATCTTAGATTTCTATGCAAACGTTCAACTACTTCATGCATGTTTATTAACCTGATGCTTTGAATGATCATACTATCGCTAACTTCCATTATTATTGATAAGAAAATCTGTGCTAAGTCGTTTGTTGAGTTTATAGTTTAAGTTAAATTAGATAAAGCTAGTTATAGTCCTTAGGGATCGACACTCGAGGTTATTTTACTTCTACACTACGTACCTTGGTTTTTGTTGTAGTTGTGAATTGCCTTTGGCTAAAAACAAATTTATTTGATTAATTGAGTCTGACAATCTCGTTCATCAAATTGGCGCCGTTGCCAGGGAATATACTCTTTTTTTCTCTTTAGCTTATTTATATTTTCAGCATTCAATTCTCAAAGTTATTAGTTAATTTGTCTCCAGAATTTTGCGACTTCTAACAAGACTAATTTTCAGTTTTGAGTTACTCCTGTTACAGATATTCAGGTTCCGTGATGGCTCGTCCACTGTTGAAATCATGGGTTCAACCCAACAAGGAACGAATGAAGGGTCCAGCGATTGTCCTTTCGCCTGCGACTCGTGACTTGGAAATCAAAAACCACATGTTCCAGCAACTCCTGAGGTTCTATGGCTTGGCTAGGGAAGACGTGATAGGGTATTTGGATGATATCGATAACTTCGTAAACCAACTCCCAAGACCGGGCACGGAGGTGACGATGACGAGCTGAGAATGAAGGTTTTTGCGATGGGGCTTGGCGATAAAGCCAAGGCATGGTTAGGCTCTTTGGAAGCCGGATCACTAGACACCTGGGCCAAGGTGTTTTCTACTTTTATGGAGAACCCCATACTTTGACTACCGCGGTGAAGGCGCAAATCAGTGGTTTCAAGCAAGACTATGATGAGACCATCTACACTGCTCTCGAGAGGTTCAAGGACCTCATGAATAAGTGCCCACACCATGGTTTTGTGCTTCCAGATCTTGTCCAACACTTCTACAATGGACTCACTTTTGAGAATCAGCAAGTGGTGGATTTTCAATGCCGTGGTAATATCTGGGAGGAGACCGCCGAGGATGTGTGGGCGTGTTTCGAAAGGCTTGCTAAGGGATCTTAGTTCAAGGATCCAAGGCCAATGGTTAGGAGGCGTGGACCTGAGGCTCCACCAAACAAGGAAATCCCAATGCATGGAGCGAGTGGGGATCGGTTTGAGTGCTTCGCCAATGAGGTGAAGCAAGTTCTCAAGAGCTCAGCTGGAACAACTCTCTCTAATGAAGTTTGCCGGGTATGCAAGAACTATGGGCACGGAGCTCATATGTGCAGGTCTGATTTGGCCAATGATAGTTTTTACTGGGTAGACCGTAGTAATCGCAACTACGGAAACGACCACTGTGGAAATCCTGCTGAAGCATCTCAATCCAAGTCTGCTACTCTCTTTGATAAATTACAGAAATTGGTCGATTCCACCCAAGGTTTTCTTAAGCGTTATGAAGAAGATTCGGAGAAGACAAGGGCGAGACTTGATCAGTTGGAGGCAAGCACTAGGCTTGCTCATCAAAAGATGCAAGAGTTGATTGAACGTGGAGCAAGTAGGGAGCAAGGGAAGTTGCCTAGCAATACTGAAAAGTCGATGTCTATTACTTTGGTGGGTGATCTTCCTGTTGAGATCACTATCAAGAAAGCTGCTAAATGTGAGTGTTGCAAGGATGGTGAGCCTCCACTAGCCAAGGAAGAAGAGAAGGACCTTGGTTTTGATGTGAGTGATGAGGAACAAGCGGATCTCGAGCCAATTCCTGATAGTTTCGATATTAAGGTTGGGATTGGTGAACTTGAAGATGCCCGTGCTACACTAGATACGGGATCTTACTCTAATGTGCTCCCTATGAATGTATTTGAGAAGAGTGGCCTAGGAGCGCTTTCAGAGTATAAGGCTATTGTGCAACTTGCGGACGGATCCTTTGTACGACCCGAGGGCATTGTGAAGAACGTATTGGTTAAAATTGGTGAAGCTTCTGTATACACCAACTTTGTTGTGATGTCGGCGTCTACTCCAGGGATGGGTGATGTTGTTCTCTTGGGGCGAACGTTCTTGACTAAGCTACGCTCCGTAATCGACACTCGAGGTTATTTTACTTCTACACTACGTACCTTGGTTTTCGTTGTAGTTGTGAATTGCCTTTGGCTAAAAATAAATTTATTTGATTAATTGAGTCTGACAGTCTCGTTCATCAAATTGGCGCCGTTACCTTGGTTTTCATACACTACATTCATCCTAGTATTGTTTTGCATGTTTTTGTGTGGAGTTTATTGCCAAATTCTTTGAACTTTTTTATTGGGTAGATTAACTAGTTATGACCTTTGACCATGCGTTTCATCTCTATGAATTTGTTTGAGGTTTTTCTCGCTTGGCTTGTCACATTTATATATGCACTTAGTTAAGTTTGGTAGTCTCGACATCACTTAGTGGTGTTTTCTCTACTGCGGTTCACGAAGGCCTTTATAATAAGATGATGCATGTTAGAGTCTTGTGGTTGTTATCCCGTGTAATTATGTACCTAAGAGGCAACAAGTCTTCACCTTGCTTTGAGATTGCTAAATGCCTAGGAAGGAGGTAGTGTGAGATTGTGTGATCCGTTGTTTGAAACCTATTCTTTTGAATAGGTTTGGGGAGGCGGTTATGCCATCGTTATGGCTTATTTTTCGATTTTGAGTGTTGTGAGTCTGTTTTTCTTTTTTCGTAAAGTTTGTTCTCCAACCTATTCTTTCGAATAGGTTTGGGGAGGTCATTTGTGAGTCATGTGAGTCTTTGTAATTCATTTTTCTTTGTGCTACTGCTGGCTACAAACAAAAAAAAAAAAAAATCGAAAAATTTCCAGAAATCTGGAAAAGCAAAAAAATAGCAAAAAGACCCCAAAAAAGAAAAGAAGGGTCCAAAGAAAGCCAAGAAGCAGTTTAGCAAAGTGTTTGTCTCGTTTTTCAATTCTTGTAATGTTCGTAATCGAGTTGTAAGTGTGTCTTTTGTTTGTTTGAGAGTCATCTGTTCTAGACCACCCTCGTCCTGCCATTCAGGAAGTGGTGATAGTTTATGACTTTGCTTGAGAGATGGGTAAAATAGGGGAGTGTGAACTTTTAGGGAATCCTCCTTCGTTTGATGAGAGCCAGTATTGGTTCAACCTCTTTGAGGGAAAGTCTTAACTTGGTGAACAGTAGTAAGTCCTCAGTTTCATAGGCACGGGACAACCATTAGTATTTTAACATGTTTCATTACGTCGTCACTGACTAGGTCCAGGTAGAGAATGTTACGAGAGACTATCTTGTTTAACATAGTGCATATGTGAATGTGTATGAGTCAATCGAGGCATTCTTCAACCAATATCCATGTTATGATTTGTATGGTCTTTGTTCATAAGTTTTTGATAGGTTCAATAGATTAGTTCATTTCATTTGGCATGAGACTTCACTTTGTGTGTTGCATTGTTTTTTTGCATTAGAGTCTAGCTAGTTGCTTGAGGACAAGCAAAGGTTCGGTTTGGGGAGTTTGATGAACGTGTTTTTTACACTTTCATTCGAGTCTTTTTCACCAATTTAGCTATCATCTAGGTTAATTTAGCTTATATTTTAGTGCATTTTATTAGAATAAGTGTCACGTTTCCCTTTTCTTTGCATTTTTCATGTTTTAGGTGAAAAACGTATTTTTATGGGCAATATTGACGAAGTGGACGAGGTTTTGGTGTTTCGAGGACATTCGTGGAGTATCTAGAAGGTTCAGGATGAGATTTGAGGCATACGGGACGAGTTTCAAGGCTTAAAGGTCACTAGAAGGCAAAATCCGAGTCCGAAAAGGAAAAGAAGACTAAAATCTCGCTGAAGTTGATCTGCAAGTCCCAGGCGAATCGCCTGGGACGTGGGGGAAGCGCCCCGTACCAGGCGAATCGCCCGGCATCTGGGGCGGTTCGCCCCGTACGTTTCCGAACACTATATATATGTTTGCCCATTCTCTACGTTTTTCATACCTTTTCACATTATTTTTAGAGACAAATTCTCCAGAGCCTGTTCTGGGAATTCTTAGCATAGGAGACTCTTTTTCTTATCAATTTGGAGGATTAAGCATAGCAATTGGACCTCGTTGTTTAATTCTTGCTTGTGAGTTAGCAATTCTTCGGAGATTGACAACCTTCGTTGGTAACATTGTATCTCACGATTTTTCTACTTTTATTTATTTCTTTCAACATGTTTCATTCAATCTTGCTTTGATTCTTGTTGATTGCAATTTATCTATGAGTAGCTAAATCTATCGTTGGTGATAGTATGTGATTTCTTAGCTAGGGTTCTTAATTATGCATGAGTGGTTGTAACGCGATTTAGACTTGACTTATTGCTTTATTTCTTTGATCTATCTAAGCCCTCTATCTTCGTAGTGTTGAATTGAACGGAACACATTGGACAATTCATGATCTTAGATTTCTATGCAAACGTTCAAGTACTTCATGAATGTTTATTAACCTGATGCTTTGAATGATCATACTATCGCCAACTTCCATTATTATTGATAAGAAAATATGTGCTAAGTCGTTTGTTGAGTTTATAGTTTAAGTTAAATTAGATAAAGCTAGTTATAGTCCTTAGAGATCGACACTCGAGGTTATTTTACTTCTACACTACGTACCTTGGTTTTCGTTGTAGTTGTGAATTGCCTTTGGCTAAAAACTTATTTATTTGATTAATTGAGTCTGACAATCTCGTTCATCATTTGCTGACTTCCCCTTCGCTTCCTTCATAACCCAATATAATTCGTCTTCAAAACACCGGGGTACATGTATTATATTCATCCAGTTCAACAGACGACGCCAAACAGCTTGCATATTCGGACAACAAAAGAATAAATGACTTACTGATTTTGTCTGTCCGCATAGATACAGTTCCCGCCTACTGCAAGTCCCATTCGTAACAGATGATGAACGTATTTTTGACGCGTTCACCTTGTCTTTTTACATTCTTTTGCTATCTTTTTGCTTAATTTTTTTGTTAGTTATGTAGAATAGTATCACGTTTTGTGTTTTTTGCATTTTCAGGCACTTAGGTACGAAATGGCGTTTTTGGAGCTAAAAACGAGCATTTTTTATGGAAATGGCCCCGTTGATGTTCCTCAACCGCCGTGGCTTTGTTCGTGAGTGCTTGAGCCCCAATAAGTGTTGAGAAGGACGAGTCCAAGGCACCCGAGGGACGGTCGTGGGCAAAAGATTGAGTTTTCAAGACAAACATATGTCCAGCAGCCAACCTAAGCACTTGGAACAGTCAAGCCCTTAGCTTGAATTTTCAGTGGCCAACAACAGCAGCCAAGCTAAGTGCTTAGCTTGGCAGATCTCAAGCTAAGCGCTTGGCTTCAGATATAGATTCGAGATTCTCCTTTAAAACACCATTTTCAGTTACTTTTTCTTATTGTTTTTCACTTTGTAATTGCTTTGGAGAGCTCTACGAGGCTCCATAGCTTAGAACCATTGTCTAGAGGCTTGATTAACATCAAGGGATTGGAGAATTACATTCGGATTCATCTTCTTGTATCTTGATTTGTGAGATTTGGGCATTCCACCGTCTCGTGACAATCGGTGGTAACTTGTATCAATTCTCCCTCTTTTGATTCTGATTATGAATGTTTGTTATTGCTATTCATATATGATGTTGTTTGATTCAAGATCCATTATGAGTAGCTAATTCTTATTCGTTGGTGGTAGAATGTAGACATGATAGCTAGGGTTATGATTATGCTTGTTGTGCTTTGAATCGTTGTGCAAGATCTAAAGTAGTCAATTACAAATCTTCGAGTACAAGGTAGTGACATCCCTTGTGGTCGCTTAATACTTCTAGATCATCCGTACAATTGGGAGTAGCCAATTCCGTATTTTCGAATGCAAAGCATGTGACAACTTTGTGGTCAATTAATACTTCTCTATTGTATGTTTAAATGTTCATAGCATGATAGCAAGTTGTAACCCATGGCTTGTCATGTCCACTAAGCTACCACCAACATCTTTCTCTATCTGATTTTATCTTTCTCTTGATAGTTTCTGGTTTGCATGAGTGTTTGGTTAATTCATACAAACTTACTTGTTGGTTGATTACAATTGTTTGCACTAAACAAAGCCACGTTAGGTCCCGAGAGAACGACACTCGGGAACATCTTACTGTAAGAAAATATGGTCAGAGTTACCCCTAGGGTACGCAGCGGAATTTTAAAAAAATTTCTTAACATACCGGTTAATTGATTATGCATATGTCGTATATATATAAACACGTCAATTAGAAGACTAACCTTACTTCCAAAGCAGCTTCCAAGTCTTCGTAATATTCCGGTGTATCTTCTCCTTCGTCGAAGTCGAAGATATCTACAATACTCTGTATATCTGCAAGACAATAAGAGTCAGTTTCCAGCTCCTAGAACCTCAACCTTGGTATCCACGGATGAACAGCCTATCGGAAGAATGCTAGGATATTCTTTATGTGACCAAGAAGATGGGGCGGCGATTCCTCCGGCAGGTGGCGCGTGCGTAGGCTTATAGAGGAGGGGAGAGTTTTTATTTTCTCTAAGAAAACTGGGTAGAATGACTGTCAAAGTCTATGTCTGAAACTGTGTGTAAAACTCTCTCTAATAGTCCACTATATATAGTAGTCTATAGAAGCCTAAAGCATAAGCAATTAGACTTCGTAAAGGAATAAGAATCTAATACTTATCGCACAAGGAAACCAATATCAAGTCTAGATTCATTCCCAATCAAATCAAAACTCAATCAGGAAAATCTAACTTATCCCTTGGACTTCTAATAGAGGAATGAGTCGAACTCCTTCCCCTGCCCTGCCAAGCGCGCGCGCGCGCCTGTCCTACGGGACGTGGGTCCCACTTTTGGGACCCACATATATTTCTAAGGCAATCCAAACTCCAAGTAGATTTTGCCCAAGTGCATATGTTAATTCTAAATTAACATATCCTTTACAATCAAACCTCCATTATATTTCCAAAATATAATCTTTAATTGTATTTACATAAAATACAATTAATTAACCAATTCAATTAATAATTCCAAATCATTAATTGAGCCATCAATTATTATAATTAATTCCAAATTAATTATAATCCATCAATCACAATTAATTCCAATTAATTGCGATTCCATCTTCAAGGATATTCTGATAGGCTGAATCACCACATAGTGTGACCCATAGGGCCTCACCGTATTAAGCAAGTCCTAGACTAGGCAACATGAAATTCCTAGACGGTTCCATTTGCAGTATTAATACGCGAGGACGTTTGAGAGGTTTCTCAAAGCTAACACTTTCGTTGCGAAGCCTGTTGCGCTCAACGCGGCGATGGTAACGTCCCTTCATCTGACTTGCTCGGATGTATCTAGGATCGATGAAGTGTCTATCCCAATAATACATCCACGGGCGTCTCAGGGAGTTGTTTGGTTAAGATATACTTATGACCATCATTATATATCATTTGCACTGGCCAGTGACTTTACCAACACAACTATGCAGACTACGAGCAGTGCTCTCCTGTGCTACACTTGAGAGATGAATCCTTCACAGAATCACTTATCACCCCCATTTGTATTTAGCCATAATCCTGGATCGTGTCTTAGGTCAACTGCTTATTCAGAGCTGACATCGACGGGTCCACCAAGGATATGGAGCAACAAATGTGATGATAAAGTCCTGTAAGTGCAAAGGACGAATGGCATCACTTCGACAACTCACCGGTTCCCATAGACACGTCGGTGTAGAGTATACATCGATGGGAGTGTCCGGTGGGTACTTCCATTGTTCGATAAAGCTTCTTCGAACAACTATGCGCAGTTATGGGAACGTTCCTTGATTGTCCAACAATCCGTTCCGTGGCCGTGGGATCGGCTCAAACTTGCTCCAACAAGTATAACCTCCACGCATACTAGTCTTGTCAGGTTCATTCAGACCCCCACATCCGAGATGTACCACGACTAGGGAGAGTTTGGGATAGATGATAACTCACATAGCTCCCACTAACTGTGTTGATCGGTCATCTATCCGAGGGGACATGTTCAGTATCAATACAGACAGCAATATAGATATGACATGCTGCAGCCTGGTATAATATAAATATGAAAGCAATACTCAACAGTAAAATGAAACAAACATATATTATATTACGTTGACCTGTGTAATAGTACATATATGTCCTCTACAAGGGCACCATGCCCTTAGTAAGGACTGTCTCTAGGACATATACACTATCAATCTCCCACTTGGACTAGAGCCAGTCACCTTTATGCCTAATGCCCAGATTAGCATAATGTCTTAAGTGGACTTCCCCTGATAAGACCTTGGTGAAAGGATCTGCCACGTTGTCCGTGGTTGAGACACGTTCTATACTAACTTCTCCTCTATCTATAATCTCACGTATAACGTGATATTTTCTAAGTACATGTACGTTCTTGTTTGTAGATCTAGGCTCCTTAGCTTGAGCGACGGCGCCCGTATTGTCCCAATAAATCGTTATTGGACTAGGAGCAGGAACAACCCTCAATTCCTTCAAGAACTCTGAAATCCAGACAGCTTATTTCGAAGCTTCTTATCCAGCAATGTACTCGGCTTTCTGTGGATGAGTCAGCAATCGTGGCTTGCTTAGAACTCTTCCAACAGATAGCTCCTCCGTTCAATTTGAATACGTATCCTGTCTGTGACTCAAAGTCATCAGGATCTGATTCAAATCCAGCGTCGACATACCCAGACATCTTTAATTCTGGTTCTCCACCAAACACCAAGA
Organism: Plantago ovata; assembly: GCA_028274465.1. NCBI lineage: Eukaryota > Viridiplantae > Streptophyta > Magnoliopsida > Lamiales > Plantaginaceae > Plantago > Plantago ovata. The sequence goes on from CM051458.1 coordinate 49,763,243, forward strand.
ACATCTCTTTAGTCCGTCTAAGGTACTCAAGAATGTTCTTCACAGCAGTCCAGTGAGGTACTCCTGGATTCTGTTGGTGTCGACAAGTGACACTAAGCGCATATGCCACATCGGGCCTTGTGCAATTCATTTCATACATTATAGACCCTACTGCCGAAGCATAGGGTACACGACTCATTGCATTTCTTTCTTCATCAGTTTTAGGACCATCCTTAACTGATAAGACAATCCCATGCCTAGCTGGGAGAAAGCCTCTCTTTGAGTCGTCCATCTTATAACGCTTCAGTATTTTGTCGATGTAGGTGGACTGTGTCATTCCCAACATCCTCTTGGATCTATCTCTAAAGATCTTGATCCCTAGGATGTAGTTCGCTTCACCCAAGTCCTTCATCGAGAAGGTACTTGATAACCAAACTTTAGTCTCTTCTAGCATAGAGACATTGTTTCCCATGATCAAAATGTCATCTACATAAATGATCATGAAAACAACTCCTTTGTCGCTGTGTCTCGCATAGACACAGGGATCTTCCTTGCTTCTGATGAAGTCAAACGATTTGACAGCTTCATCAAAGCGGATATTCCAGCTCCTTGACGCTTGCTTTAGCCCATAGATGGATCTCTGTAATTTGCATACAGCAGTTGGCCTGGTTTTACTAATAAAACCTTCCGGCTGTACCATATAGACCTCTTCCTCAAGGTTGCCATTGAGGAAGGCTGTCTTTACATCCATCTGCCAGATTTCATAATCATAGTAGGCAGCTATCGCAAGTAGAATTTGAATGGACTTCAATTTTGCTACTGGTGAAAAGGTTTCATCGTAATCGATGCCATACCTTTGCGTGTAGCCTTTTGCCACAAGCCTAGCTTTGTGCGTCAGTACCTTGCCATCGGCATCTGTCTTTCGTTTAAAGACCCATTTGCACCCAATTGGTCTAACCCCTTGGGGCAAGTCTACCAAGTTCCAAACTTGGTTCTGGTACATTGAATCCATTTCTAATTCCATGGCCTCTTGCCATTTGTCTGAGTCAATATCAATTATTGCCTCTTTGTAGGTCTCGGGATCTTCCCGATCTGATAAACCGACACCAAGTTCACTGATGTCTTCTATCATAAGGCTTTGCTTCTGAGGTCCTCTAAGGATCCTCTTCGACCTACGGAGCTCGACTTGTTCTGGTGCTTTTCTTTTCTGGCTTCGTGTAACACGAACATTATCAGTGGGTACTGATGCAGCTGGTCGTTGGGCGCGACCCTATTCCCTTGCGGGAGGCTGCTCTTGTGCAACTTGTTGCACAGGTTGGTTGACAACGGGTTCTACAGGTGTGGTTTCAACTGTTGATCTAATCACAGGACTCCCACTGACTATGACATGCCTAGCAAGTGTCATATCATCACCCTTGTCTGCTTCGAAAGCTCCCACTGAACTTGAGTCCAAATCAGAAGATTTAAAGACCTCATGTTCGCGCGTGTCAAAGTCTTGAATTTCTTCAAGTTCTATCATATCATCTAACCTCACTTCTTCGAGGTATTCAGCTTCTAAAAACTTCACGTTTCTAGACACGATCACCTTGTGATCTTCAGCATGATAGAATTCATAGCCTCTCGTCTGACGAGGATAGCCTATGAAATATACTTTGACACCCTTGGCATCTAACTTATCAGTGAGCATCAGATTGACTATCGCAGGACAGCCCCAAGGTCTAAGATAACCTAGTGAAGGCTTCTTTCCCTTCCATAACTCATAAGGAGTTTTCTCCACTGATTTAGATGGTACACGGTTCAGAATGTAGATTGCAGTTTGTAGTGCATATCCCCACAGATACTTTGGAGGAGTCGAGAATCCAATCATTGATCTTACCATGTCTAATAGGGTTCGATTCCTCCTCTCAGACACACCGTTTAACTGTGGTGTTCCAGGAGGAGTCCATTGCGATTGAATCCCATTTTCCTTCAAGTAATCGATAAATTCTTCACTAAGGTATTCACCTCCTCGATCCGATCGAAGATTGACTATCCTTAGGTTCAATTCATTCTCGACCTCATTCCTAAACTCCTTGAATTTCCCAAAGGTCTCGGATTTATTCTTCATAAGAAAGATATATCCATACCTTGAGAAATCGTCAGTAAAGGTAACGAAGTAAGGATAACCCCCACGCGCATGGACTTTAAACGGTCCACATACATCGGTATGTATGAGCTCTAAGCAGCGAGTGGCACGAACACCTTGTCCAACAAAAGGTTTGTTCGTCATCTTACCCTTAACACAAGATTCACATGTACCATATGATTCGAAATCAAATGGTTCTAAGTAGTCCAACTTCCTTAGTCTTTGAATCCTTGTTTCATTGATATGGCCTAGCCGACAATGCCATAGATAAGATGGATTATTCTTCTTACATGAAGACGGTTGTTTGTTATGTATTTGAAGTAAAGGTAGACTACTTTGCAAAATATATAAACCATTCACCAAGCGAGCCTTTCCATAATACTGGTCATTTAATGAAAAATAACAAGTATTAGGAAAAACCCAAATTGTCCAACAATGGAATGGAAATAATATTTCTGACAATGGATGGAACAAAATAAACGTTATCAAGTTCCAAACATTGTCCTGAAGGTAAATCTTATCTTGCAGCGTCCAACGCGTTTGGCTTCAACTCGATTATTGTTCCCAACATGCAAGTTGATTTCACCTTACTTGACTAGCCTGTGTTCAATGGCCCCTTGCACATTATTATAAATGTGCGAGCCACAGGCTGTATCTAATACCCAACCATTGGAGTCACAAGTAGTCATGTTCATTTCAATAACAAACATACCTGAGCCAGAAGCTGATGACTTCTTGGCCTGATCTGCCCTAAGCTTAGGGCAATCTTTCTTCCAATATCCTTTCTGCTTACAGAAAAGACATTCATCTGTGCGCACCGTTCCGCTTCTCTTGAACTTCCTTTTCTGGTTCGGACGCTTAGGCTTATCACTCCAAGTGTTAGCCTTGGCTCCCGACTTTCCCTTACCCTTAGCACCTTTGCTTTTCGGGTTCGCGTTAGACGGTTGCCCAACAAGCATGATCGACTTTTCCTTCTTAGGAAGAGTTTGATCATATGTCTTCAGTAGATTATGAAGTTCAGGCAGTGTGACGTCTTTCGCATTCATCGTGTAATTAATGATGAACTGCGAATACGAATTCGGCAATGATTGAAGGACAAAGATCACCATGATCTTGTTCTCTAGCTTAACGCCGGCATTGGCAAGCTTTTCAAAGAGACCAATCATTTTGAGAACATGCTCAGACATGTTCCCTCCTTCACTGAGCTTGAACCTGTGTATGTCTTTGATCAAATCAAATTCAACACATCTAGTTGTCGTCTTAAAGAGCGACTCAAGATGTTTCAACATCTCATACGGCAACATGCTTTCATGTTGCCTCTGCAGCTCATTGCTCATTGCCGCCAGCATAATACACTGCGCGGATCTAGCATCCTCATGATGCTCATCAGACTTTGCCTTGTTGGCTTGATTCCAAATCAACAACTTGATAGGCAGTCTGATTCTCGGGACACACGGGATTAGCCTCGTCCTAGACGTACTCAATCCTTTCGTACCTCAGCACCAAACATATATTCCTGATCCAATCTAGGAAGTTTGGTCCGGTTAAAATTTGCTTCTCTAAGACAGCACGGAGCGAGATTCTCGCCATTTCGGTTTCCAGGAGAAATAATATAGAACGAAAATAATAAATCAACTATTGAAATATTATTTCTAAATATACAGTCAACATAACTAAACAACAAGGTCCTTTAGCTGTTTAGCTCCCACTATTTTCACATATGCTTGCCCCCACAACAAACATACGGGTAATGTCCAACAAGTTACCGTAGTGGCCAAGATCCAAATCCATATTATGCCTTGCTCCAACGGGAGCTGGTCGCATAGCATAATATGACCGGTAGGACTAGTAAGACTATCCAATTGCGTCACGCAACTCTTGGTTGTTAAATCTAATTTAACCCGATGCCCTACATATTGCACCTATCGAGGTCGCTAGATACAATATGCAGTAAGTCATAACCATAGGCTTACTCTAATTTGACGATTACTGCGAGTCTTGTAAGACGAGGTCGCCAATACAAGAAAACGCAATGAAAGTTCAAAATTAAAGCACCCTATGGAAAGCATCTCGGAAATATGTATATATATATAAATGTATTTCCGTACTTATATTGGTTGGGGCTTGTAGCTTGAGGGTTGTTATCAGTCATCTACAAACAAATAAGGGCGCCGCCTATCCATCATGCATGAACGGTCTACACGTAATGGATGCCGCCTATCCATTCTAGTTCTAAACGCGGTCAAGCATATAATGGGTGCCGCCTACCCATACATAAATATGCGGTCCGACATATAAGAGGGCGCCGCCTACCCTCGCATGCATAGCGGTCGAACGGAATGTAAAAACATGGTATTTAAACATGCATTGTCAAACAATAGCATATAGAGCATATGAAACAAGTAGTAGCCTATGTGGATGACAAATGACTTCATAATTTCATTATGAAAATTATAATCTCATACTTATAATCTCTATGAAATAATTGAAAATTTGGACTAGATTGAACATTCGAAAATTCTATTGACCAAGTAGCAATTTTCGAAAACCCGAAGGACTTAATTTTAATTTTAAAAACCTTAGAGGTGTTAAATCTAAAATTCAAAAGTAGAAGGACTAATTTGCAATAAACAATAAATTGATAAATTACAAATAAGCCCTTTAACTTTATACTAATTAAATTTAACGCCTCTAGTTTAAAATAATTACAATTAAATCATATTTATATTCCAAATATAAAATTCAATCCTCAAAACTTTCAAAATTCGATTTTGGGTCCAACCCGAAAATATATAATTTTTTTTTTTTATTAAAACGTGTCCCGTCGCACCGGTGCCCGCGGCCCCGGGCGTCCGGCGCTCGCGGCACGCGGGCACCGGACGCCGCGGTTGCAGGCGCCGGGCGCCTGTGTCCGCAGGCAGGGCGCCTGCGGTACCGCAGGCGCCCGAGCGCCTGCGGCACGCAGGCCCCGGGCGCCGGCCGCAGCTTGCGACGCGCAAGCGGCCCGGTCGAAAAATTATATATATTAAATTTTATTTTTTTTTTGAAAAATATAAATTCTAAATTTATATAAAAAACAAAACTTTTGAAAATCAAATTTATCATAGAATCAATTGCATCCACATATCTACGTAATCATAAAATATATATACGTATATACGTAATCAATTAACCTGGCTCTGATACCACTGTAAGAAAATATGGTCAGAGTTACCCCTAGGGTACGCAGCGGAATTTTAAAAAATTTTCTTAACATACCGGTTAATTGATTATGCATATGTCGTATATATATAAACACGTCAATTAGAAGACTAACCTTACTTCCAAAGCAGCTTCCAAGTCTTCGTAATATTCCGGTGTATCTTCTCCTTCGTCGAAGTCGAAGATATCTACAATACTCTGTATATCTGCAAGACAATAAGAGTCAGTTTCCAGCTCCTAGAACCTCAACCTTGGTATCCACGGATGAACAGCCTATCGGAAGAATGCTAGGATATTCTTTATGTGACCAAGAAGATGGGGCGGCGATTCCTCCGGCAGGTGGCGCGTGCGTAGGCTTATAGAGGAGGGGAGAGTTTTTATTTTCTCTAAGAAAACTGGGTAGAATGACTGTCAAAGTCTATGTCTGAAACTGTGTGTAAAACTCTCTCTAATAGTCCACTATATATAGTAGTCTATAGAAGCCTAAAGCATAAGCAATTAGAATTCGTAAAGGAATAAGAATCTAATTCTTATCGCACAAGGAAACCAATATCAAGTCTAGATTCATTCCCAATCAAATCAAAACTCAATCAGGAAAATCTAATTTATCCCTTGGACTTCTAATAGAGGAAGGAGTCGAACTCCTTCCCCTACCCTGCCACGCGCGCGCGCACGCCTGTCCTACGGGACGTGGGTCCCACTTTTGGGACCCACATATATTTCTAAGGCAATCCAAACTCCAAGTAGATTTTGCCCAAGTGCATATGTTAATTCTAAATTAACATATCATTTACAATCAAACCTCCATTATATTTCCAAAATATAATCTTTAATTGTATTTACATAAAATACAATTAATTAGCCAATTCAATTAATAATTCCAAATCATTAATTGAGCCATCAATTATTATAATTAATTCCAAATTAATTATAATCCATCAATCACAATTAATTCCAAATTAATTGCGATTCCATCTTCAAGGATATTCTGATAGGCTGAATCACCACATAGTGTGACCCATAGGGCCTCACCGTATTAAGCAAGTCCTAGACTAGGCAACATGGAATTCCTAGACGGTTCCATTTGCAGTATTAATACGCGAGGACGTTTGAGAGGTTTCTCAAAGCTAACCCTTTCGTTGCGAAGCCTGTTGCGCTCAACGCGGCGATGGTAACGTCCCTTCATCTGACTTGCTCGGATGTATCTAGGATCGATGAAGTGTCTATCCCAATAATACATCCACGGGCGTCTCAGGGAGTTGTTTGGTTAAGATATACTTATGACCATCATAATATATCATTTGCACTGGCCAGTGACTTTACCAACACAACTATGCAGACTACGAGCAGTGCTCTCCTGTGCTACACTTGAGAGATGAATCCTTCACAGAATCACTTATCACCCCCATTTGTATTTAGCCATAATCCTGGATCGTGTCTTAGGTCAACTGCTTATTCAGAACTGACATCGACGAGTCCACCAAGGATATGGAGCAACAAATGTGATGATAAAGTCCTGTAAGTGCAAAGGACGAATGGCATCACTTCGACAACTCACCGGTTCCATAGACACGTCGGTGTAGAGTATACATCGATGGGAGTGTCCGGTGGGTACTTCCATTGTTCGATAAAGCTTCTTCGAACAACTATGCGCAGTTATGGGAACGTTCCTTGATTGTCCAACAATCCGTTCCGTGGCCGTGGGATCGGCTCACACTTGCTCCAACAAGTATAACCTCCACGCATACTAGTCTTGTCAGGTTCATTCAGACCCCCACATCCGAGATGTACCACGACTAGGGAGAGTTTGGGATAGATGATAACTCACATAGCTCCCACTAACTGTGTGATCGGTCATCTATCCGAGGGGACATGTTCAGTATCAATACAGACAGCAATATAGATATGTCATGCTGCAGCCTGGTGTAATATAAATATGAAAGCAATACTCAACAGTAAAATGAAACAAACATATATTATATTACGTTGACCTGTGTAATAGTACATATATGTCCACTACAAGGGTACCAGTGCCCTTAGTAAGGACTGTCTCTAGGACATATACACTATCACTTACCGCTGCACTAAATCTTTTGTGTAGTGAATAAGTGTTCTTTGGCTACAAACAAATTTAATTGGTGAAAACGACGTTCATCAATTTGGCGCCGCTGCCGGGGACTTAACTCCTTTGGTTTAGTGTTTAACTTTTATTTTTTAAACGACTCCACTTTCTTACCCCATTTCTTTCCCCCTATCTCTTTGTTACTTTGTGTGCTTGTGCTCTTGGTTGAGTTTTGTATATATTATAGTATAGCTTTTTGCTTTTATTGCGGAACTACTCCTTTTGGCTTGTCTTTGTGTGTGTAGAATTTCATGAATGACTTGCATTGTGAAGCTGGTGGGGAGAATGGAAATGATGTAGATGCTTATAGGAAGCATTTGTTCCAGAAGTTGTATGGAAAACCTAGAAGGTCTTGTATAGCCTTGGATAAAGATTGCAAGAATTTTTATGTCGACCCTTCGTACTACTCCATCCTTTCCACATACGATGGATTTGGGAATCCTAGAGAATTCTTGGAGACATTCGAGGCCGGTGTGTTGAGGCTTCCTTGTATGAATGAGGGGATAATTCTTCTATCACCTGAACAAATTTGCATATGCACGTTTGGTGGAGCTATGAGAGGACCGGCTAAGGAATGGCTTACGTTTCACCTAGAAGGATCATTGAGAACCTGGAACGAAATAGCTAATAGTTTTCTGTGTTGGAATTCTATGCGTTTCATGCCATGGACGTCTCGCTTCGCCACCCCACCACCGGAAGTTTCAATAGTTGATAAAGATGAATGTGGCGTACGAGTATATTGATGAATCCTCTTCAGATTCAAGCGTTGTTTGCACACCATTACTTGAAGATGGACTAATTCTGGAACTAACCGGCCTGGATATTTCTGAGATGGTTTGCGCGGGAGAAGAGACATACACGTTCATCCTAGAGAGGACTTGCATAGAAAGCTACTTCAGGAGTTTTGATCCACTTTTTCCTTTTTATTTTCCCTCTGATTCCTTTAGTTATTTCTTAGATTTTGATTTTGTTCATTTAGTTCATTTTTATTTTCAGGGAATCATGGATTTGCTTGAGGACTTGAGGAGAGGAGCCAAAGATGGTTCCCAAGATGCAAGGAGTAATGGAACGGATGCACGAGATTCGTTCCCATTATTTTCTTCTTTTTTATTGCTTTCGTAGTTGTGGCCTGTGTGCCTTTTGTCGTGTTAGTTAGTTTAGTTTTTGTTTCGGTGCCTTGGGTGATATTAGGTAGGAAAAACATCGGAATTTTGAGAAAACAAGGCAAGCAAAGCGCTTGGAACAGCCAAGCGGTCCGCCTGGAATTTCAGTGAATTTGGAAAAATTCACTGTAATTCCAAGCAACGCGCTTGGAAGGTTCCAAGCGGACCGCTTGGACCCTGTATCCCAAAGTTTTCCCGTTTTTCCCTTCTTATCACCTTTGCGCACCCGTTTTCACTTGTTTCTTGAGTCCTTTCAGGTACTACTCGTCTATAGGAGTTGGACACGAACCTTTTCTAAGAAAATATGGTCAGAGTTACCCGTAGGGTACGCAGCGGAATTTCAAAAATTTTCTTAACATGCAGGTTAATTGATCATGCATATAACGTATATAATAAACACATTAATCAGAAGACTTACAATACTCCAAAAGCAAGAATAGGTATTGAATCGATATGCCAATCGATGAAGTCTTCGTAATAGTCCGGTGAATCTTCTCCTTCGTCGAAATCGAAGATATCTGCAATACTTTGATTATCTGCAAGACAATAAAAGTTAGTTTCCAGCTCTTTGGACCTCAACCTTTGGTATCCACGGATGAACAGCTTATCGGAAAGAATGCTAGGATATTCTTTATGTGGCCAAGAAGATGGGTCGGTGATTTTCCTCCAGTGGAGAGTGGCGCGCACGGCTAGGGTATAGAGGTAGGGGAGAGCTTTTTATTTAAGAAAGGTAGAATAATTCTCTAAGAATTCGGCATTGAAAAAGCTCTATAATGACCTACTTATATAGTAGTCAATAGAAGCCTAAAGAAGATTCTTTTAGACTTCATAAAGGAATAAGAACTCTAATTCTTATTGCACAAGGAAACCAATTTTAGTCTAGATTCATTCCCAATTAAGTTAGAACTCAATTAGGAAAATCTAACTTAACCCTTGACTTCTAATATGGGAAGGAGTCGAAACTCCCTCCCATACTACTACTACACGCGGCCGGCCAAGGGGGGGGGGTATGTGGGTCCTAATTTTGGGACTCACTTATAATTCGAAGGCAATTCAAACTCTAAGTAGATTTTGCCCATGTGCATATATTAATTCTAAATTAATATATCCTTTCAAATCAAACCTCTATTATATTTCTAAAATATAATCTTTAATTGTATTTAAATAAAATACAATTAATCAATCAATTCAATTAATAATTCCAAATTATTAATTGAGCCACAAATAATTATAATTAATTCCAAATCAATTATAATTCATCAATCACAATTAATTCTAAATTAATTGCGATTCCATCTTCAAGGATATTCGGATAAGCTGAATCACCACATAGTGTGACCCATAGGGCCTCATTGTATTAAGCAAGTGCTACACTAGGCAACATGGAATTCCTAGACGGTTCCATTTGCAATATTAATACATGAGGATGTTTGAGAGGTTTCTCAAAGCAAACCCTTTCGTTGTGAAGTTTGTTGCGCTCAATGCGGCGATGGTAACGTCCCTTCATCTGACTGACTCGAATGCATCTAGGATCGATGATGTGTCTATCCCAATAATACATCCACGGGCGTCTTCAGTGAGTTGCTTGGTGAATCCAATATCTATTATGACTATCATAATAATATTGATACGCTGGCCAGCGGTTTAACCAATCACAACTATGAACGACTATGAGCAGTGCTCTCCTGTACTACACGTGAGAGATGAATCCTTCACAGAACCACTTATCACCCCCATTTGTATGTAGCCATAATCCTGGATCGTGTCTTGGGTCAACTGCTTATTCAGAGCTGACATCGACGGGTCCACCAAGGATATGGGGCAACAAATGTGATGATAAAGTCCTGTAAGTCCAAAGGACGACTGGCATCACTTCGACAACTTTTCGGTTCCCATAGACACTTCGGTGTAGAGTATACATCGATGGGAGTTTCCGGTGGGTACTTCCATTGTTCGGTAATCACCCTTCGAACAACTATGCGGAGTTATGGGAACGTTTCTAGATTGTCTAACAATCCGTTCCGTGGCCGTGGGATCGGCTCACACTTGCTCTAACAAGTATAACCTCCACGCATACTAGTCTCACCTGGTTCATTCAGACCCCTACATCCGAGATGAACCTCGACTAGGGAGAGTTTGAGATAGATGATAACTCACATAGCTCCCACTATCTGTGTGATCGGTCATCTATCCGAGGGGACATGTTTGATATCAATATATACAGGAATAGAGATATGACATGTTGTATGCCTGGTGTAATATAAATATGAAAGTGATACTCAATAGTCAAACAAACAAACATATATTATATTATGTTGACCTGTGTAATAATACATATATGCCCTTAATAAGGGTTGTATGCCCTTAATAAAGACTGTCTCTAGGACATATACACTATCAATCTCCCACTTGGACTAGAGCCAGTCACCTTTATGCTTAATGCCTAGATTAACATAATGTCTTAAGTGGGCATCCACTGATAAGACCTTGGTGAAAGGATCTGCCACGTTGTCCGTGGTTGAGACACGTTCTATACTAACTTCTTCTCTATCAATAATCTCACGTATAACGTGATACTTTCTAAGTACATGGTTGTTCTTGTTTGTAGATCTAGGCTCCTTGGCTTGAGCGACGGCGCCCGTGTTGTCACAATAAATCGTTATTGGACTTGGAGCAGGAACAACCCTCAATTCCTTCAAGAACTCTGAAATCCAGACAACTTCTTTCGATGCTTCTGATACAACAATGTACTCGGCTTTTGTGGCTGAGTCAGCAATCGTGGCTTGCTTAGAACTCTTCTAACAGATAGCTCCTCCGTTCAATTTGAATACGTATCCTGTCTGTGACTTAAAGTCATCAGGATCTAATTCAAATCCAGCATCGACATAACCAGACATCTTTAATTCTAGTTCTCCACCAAACACCAAGGACATTTCCTTAGTCCGTCGAAGGTACTTAAGAATGTTCTTTACAGCAGTCCAGTGAGGTACTCCTGGATTCTGTTGGTGTCGACAAGTGACACTAAGCGCATATGCCATATCTGGCCTTGTGCAATTCATTGCATACATAATAGACCCTACTGCCGAAGCATAGGGCACACGACTCATTGCCTTTCTTTCTTCATTAGTTTTAGGACTATCCTTAACTGATAGCACGATCCCATGCCTAGCTGGGAGAAAGCCTCTCTTTGAGTCGTCCATCTTATAACGCTTCAGTATTTTGTCGATGTAGGTGGACTGTGTCAATCCTAACATCCTCTTGGACCTATCTCTATAGATCTTTATCCCTAGGATGTAGTTCGCTTCACCGAAGTCCTTCATTGAGAAGGTACTTGATAACCAAACTTTAGACTCTTCTAGCATAGAGACATTGTTTCCCATGATCAAAATGTCATCAACATAAATGATCATGAAAATGACTCCCTTGTCGCTGTGCCTAGTGTAGACACAGGGATCTTCTACGCTTCTGAAGAAGTCAAACGATTTGACAGCTTCGTCAAAGCGGATATTCCAGCTCCTAGACGCTTGTTTTAGCCCATAGATGGATCTCTGTAATTTGCATACAGTAGTTGGCCTGGTTTTACTAATAAAACCCTCCGGCTGTACCATATAGACCTCTTCCTCAAGGTTTCCATTGAGGAAGGCAGTCTTTACATCCATCTGCCAGATCTCATAATCATAGTAGGCAGCTATCGCAAGTAGAATTCGAATAGACTTCAACTTTGCTACCGGTGAAAAGGTTTCATCGTAATCGATGCCATACCTTTGTGTGTAGCCCTTCGCCACAATTCTAGCCTTGTGCGTTTGTACCTTGCCATCGACATCTGTCTTTCGTTTAAAGACCCATTTGCACCCAATAGGTCTAACCCCTTGGGGAAAGTCTACCAAGCTCCAAGCTTGGTTCAGGTACATGGAGTCTATTTCCAATTCCATGGCCTCTTGCCATCTGTCTGAGTCAATATCATTTATTGCCTCTTTGTAGGTCTCAGGGTCTTCCTGATCTGATAAGCCAACATAAAGTTCACTGATGTCTTCTATCATAAGGCTTTGCTTCTGAGGTCCTTTTGGATCCTCTTCGACCTACGGAGCTCGACTGGCGCTTCTGTCGGTGTTTCTGGTGCTTTTCTTTTCTGGCTTCGTGTAACACGAACATTATCAGTGGGCACTGATGCAGCCGGTCGCGTGCTACAACCTTGTTCCCTAGCGGGAGGCTGCTCTTGTGCAACTTGTTGCACAGGTTGATTGAGAACGGGTGCTATTGGTGTGGTTTCAACTGTTGATCTAATCACAGGACTCCCACTGACTATGACATGCCTAGCAAGTGCATATCATTACCCTTGTCTGCTTCGAAAGCTCCCACTGAACTTGAGTCCAAATCAGAAGATTTAGAGAACTCATGTTCGCGCGTGTCAAAGTCTTGAATTTCTTCAAGTTCTATCATATCATCTAACCTCTCTTCTTCGAGGTATTCTGCTTCTAAAAACTTGACGTTTCTAGATACTATCACCTTGTGATCTTCAGCATGATGGAATTCATAGCCTCTCGTCTTACGAGGATAGCCTATGAAATAAACTTTGACACCCTTGGCATCTAACTTATCAGTGAGCAACAATTTGACTATCGCAGGACAGCCCCAAGGTCTAAGATAGCCCAGTGAGGGCTTCTTTCCTTTCCATAACTCATAAGGAGTTTTCTCCACTGATTTAGATGGTACACGGTTCAGAATGTAGATTGCAGTTTATAGCGCATATCCCCATAGATATTTTGGAATAGTCGATAATCCAATCATTGATCTCACCATGTCTAGCAGGGTTCGATTCCTTCTCTCAGACACACCATTTAATTGTGGTGTTCCAGGAGGGGTCCATTGCGATTGAATTTCATTCTCCTTCAAGTAGTCGATAAATTCTTCACTAAGGTATTCACCTCCTCGATCTGATCGAAGAATGACTATCCTTAGGTTCAATTCATTTTCGACCTCATTCCTAAACTCCTTGAATTTCCCAAAGGTCTCAGATTTATTCTTCATAAGATAAATATATCCATACCTTGAGAAATCGTCATTAAAGGTAACGAATTAAGAATAACCTCCACGTGCTTAGACTTTAAAAGGTCCACATACATCGGTATGTATGAGCTCTAAGCAGCGAGTGGCACGAACACCTTGTCCAACAAAGGGTTTGTTCGTCATCTTACCCTTAACACATGATTCGCATGTACCATATGATTCGAAATTAAATGGTTCTAAGTAGTCCAACTTTCTTAGTCTTTGAATCCGTGTTTCATTGATATGGCCTAGCCGACAATGCCATAGATAAGATGGATTATTCTTCCTACTTGAAGACGGTTGTTTGTTATGTATTTGAAATAAAGGTAGACTACTTTGCAAAATATATAAACCATTCACTAAGCGAGCTTTTCCATAATACTGGTCATTTAGCGAAAAATAACAAGTATTATTAGCAAAACGAAAGGAAAACCCCAAATTGTCCAACAATGGAATGGAAATAATATTTCTGACAATGGATGGAACAAAATAAACGTTATCAAGTTCTAAACATTGTCCTGATGGTAAATCTATCTTGCAGCGTCCAACGCGTTTGGCTTCAACTGGATTGTCGTTCCCAACATGCAAGTCGATTTCACCTTGCTTGACTAGCCTGTGTTCAATTAGCCCCTGCACATTATTACAAATGTGTGAGCCACAAGCTGTATCTAATACCCAACCATTGGAGTCAAAAGTAGTCATGTTCATTTCAATAACAAACATACCTGAGCTAGAAGCCGGCGGCTTCTTAGCTTGATCTGCCCTCAGCTGATGACAATCCTTCTTCCAATGGCCCTTGAGTTTGCAATAGAGACAAATCTCCATCCTAAGTCGAAACTTAGCCATCTTACGATTGCGTGCATTCTTGCCACCCTTGTTCCCTTTGGGTCTACGATTGACCCTTAGAAACTCGTTGGCAATAGGTCTCTCAACAATTGACTCTGTTGCTGTCCCGACTTCGGGATTCTGAATAGATTGCAACAATCTTTCCACAATCAAGATAATGGAAGCCTTAGCTTCTAGCTCCAAGCCATATCCAACAAGTTGAAAGAGAAAATCAATCAATGACTTGACTTGTTCAGGCGACAGCTCTTTTGTCTCAAGTCTTTGGATAAGCATGATCTTGATAGCTTCGAACCCTTCACACATCCTTGGAGTATCCAAGAATGAGGAGAGATATCTCACAATCTCATATGGTTCCTTGTCTCGACATGGTCCAACCATATTGTCAGACATAGCATTCAGCAACAAATTCTTCACAAACTCGGCCCTTTCCACTGACATCTCATAATAGCAATCATAGGTTGCAGTACTCAACTCAGTGGGAGGTGGAGGGATAGGTTCGTATAACACATACTCAACCTCGTTGTGCCATAGCACCCTTCGTACCTCATGGATCCAATCCACGTAGTTTGGTCATGTTAGCTTTTGCAACTCCAAGTTGGCAATGAGCTCGGAGGACGGTATAGCCATTTCTGTTTTCCTAAGGAGAAATAATATAGAACGAAAATAATAAATCAACTATTGAAATACTATTTCTAAATACACAGTCAACATAACTAAACAACAAGGTCCTTTAGCTGTTTAGCTCCCACTAATTTCACATATGATTGCCCCCAAAACAAACATACGGGTAATGTCCAACAAGTTACCGTAGTGGCCAAGATCCAAATCCATACTATGCTATACTCCAACGGGGGCTGGTCGCATAACATAATATGACTGGTAGGACTATCCAATTGCGTCACGCAACTCTTGGGTGTTAAATCTAATTTAACTAGGCGCTCTACATATTGTACCTATCGAGGTCGCTAGATACAATATGCAGTAAGTTATAACCATAGGCTTACTCTAATCTGACGATCACTGCGAGTCTGCAAGACGAGGTCGCCAATACAGGGAAACGCAATGAAAGTTCAAAATTAAAGCACCCCATGGAAAGCATCTCAGAAACACATACGTATACATATTTCTGCACTTATATTGGTTGGGGCTTGTAGCTTGAGGGTTGTTATCAGTCATCTACAAACAAATAAGGGCGCCGCCTACCCATCATCATGAGCGGTCTACACGTAATGGATGTCGCCTATCCATTCTAGTTCTAAACGCGGTCAAGCACATACCGCCTACCCATACATAAAAATATGCGGTCCGACAAATAAGAGGGCGCCGCCTACCCTCGCATGCATAGCGGTCGAACGGAAAGTAAAATATGTGGTATTTAAACATGCATTGTCAAACAATAGCATATCGAGCAAACAAACAAGTAGTAGCCTATGTGGATGCCAAATGACTTCATAATTTTATTATGAAAATTATAATCCCATACTTATAATCTCTATGAAAAATTGAAAATTTGGACTAGATTGAAAAATCGAAAATTCTATTGACAAGGTAGCAATTTTCAAAAACCCGAAGGACTCGATTGTAATTTTCCAAACCTTGGAGGTGTTAAATTCAAAATTCAAAAGTAGAAAGACTTATTTGTAATAAACAATAAATTGATAAATCAAAAATAAGCCCCTCAACTTAATACTAATTAAATTTAACCCCTCTAGTTAATAATAATTACAATTAAATCATATTTATATTCCAAATATAAAATTCAATCCTCAAAATTTTCAAAAATTCGATGTTGGGTCCAACCCGGAAAAATTAAATAAATATATATAATAATATACGGGGACGGGATCGAACCCCGTCCCCTAGGGTGTCTGCAGGCGCCTGCCTGCGTCACGCAGGCGGGATATATATATATATATATATATATATATATATATATATATATATATATATATATATATATATATATATATATATATATATATATATATATATATATATATATATATATATATATATATATATATATATATATATATATATATATATATATATATATATATAATTCCCTTTGTTTTTAAAAAAAAATATAAATTCTAAATTTATATAAAAACAAAACTTTCGAAATCGAATTAATCATAGAATCAATTGCATCCACATAAACTAGATAATCACATAACATATATACGTATATACATAATCAATTAACCTCGCTCTGATACCACTGTAAGAAAATATGGTCAGAGTTACCCCTAGGGTACGCAGCGGAATTTCAAAAAATTTCTTAACATGCAGGTTAATTGATCATGCATATAACGTATATAATAAACACATTAATCAGAAGACTTACAATACTCCAAAAGAAAGAATAGGTATTGAATCGATATGCCAATCGATGAAGTCTTCGTAATAGTCCGGTGAATCTTCTCCTTCGTCGAAATCGAAGATATCTGCAATACTTTGATTATCTGCAAGACAATAAAAGTTAGTTTCCAGCTCTTTGGACCTCAACCTTGGTATCCACGGATGAACAGCTTAGCGGAAAGAATGCTAGGATATTCTTTATGTGGCCAAGAAGATGGGGCGGCGATTTTCCTCCGTACAGAGTGGCGCGCGCGGCTAGGTTATAGAGGTAGGGGAGAGTTTTTTATTTTCTCTAAGAAAGGTAGAATAATTCTCTAAGAATTCGGCATTGAAAAAGCTCTCTAATGACCTACTTATATAGTAGTCAATAGAAGCCTAAAGAAAATTCTTTTAGACTTCATAAAGTAATAAGAACTCTAATTCTTATTGCACAAGGAAACCAATTTAAGTCTAGATTCATTCCGAATTAAGTTAGAACTCAATTAGGAAAATCTAACTTAACCCTTGACTTCTAATATGCGAAGGAGTCGAAACTCCCTCCCATACTACTATTACACGCGGCCGGCCAAGGGGAGGGGGGGTATGTGGGTCCCAATTTTGGGACTCACTTATAATTCGAAGGCAATTCAAACTCTAAGTAGATTTTGCCCATGTGCATATATTAATTCTAAATTAATATATCCTTTCAAATCAAACCTCTATTATATTTCTAAAATATAATCTTTAATTGTATTTACATAAAATACAATTAATCAATCAATTCAATTAATAATTCCAAATTATTAATTGAGCCACAAATAATTTTAATTAATTCCAAATCAATTATAATTCATCAATCACAATTAATTCTAAATTAATTGCGATTCCATCTTGAAGGATATTCGGATAAGCTGAATCACCACATAGTGTGACCCATAGGGCCTCATTGTATTAAGCAAATGCTACAGTAGGCAACATGCAATTCCTAGACGGTTCCATTTGCAATATTAATACATGAGGACGTTTGAGAGGTTTCTCAAAGCAAACCCTTTCGTTGTGAAGTCTGTTGCGCTCAACGCGGCGATGGTAACGTCCCTTCACCTGACTGACTCGAATGCATCTAGGATCGACGATGTGTCTATCCCAATAATACATCCACGGGCATCTTCAGTGAGTTGCTTGGTGAATCCAATATCTATTATGACTATCATAATAATATTGATACGCTGGCCAGCGGTTTAACCAATCACAACTATGAACGACTATGAGCAGTGCTCTCCTGTGCTACACGTGAGAGATGAATCCTTCACAGAATCACTTATCACCCCCATTTGTATGTAGCCATAACACTGGATCGTGTTTTGGGTCAACTGCTTATTCAGAGCTGACATCGACGGGTCCACCTAGGATATGGGGCAACAAATGTGATGATAAAGTCATGTAAGTCCAAAGGACGACTGGCATCACTTCGACAACTTTCCGGTTCCCATAGACACTTCCCTGTAGAGTATACATCGATGGGATTTTCCGGTGGGTACTTCCATTGTTCGGTAATCACCCTTCGAACAACTATGCGGAGTTATGGGAACGTTTCTAGATTGTCTAACAATCCGTTCCGTGGCCGTGGGATCGGCTCACACTTTCTCTAACAAGTATAACCTCCACGCATACTAGTCTCACCTGGTTCATTCAGACCCCTACATCCGAGATGAACCTCGACTAGGGAGAGTTTGGGATAGATGATAACTCACATAGCTCCCACTATCTGTGTGATCGGTCATCTATCCGAGGGGACATGTTTGATATCAATACAGACAGGAATAGAGATATGACATGATGTATGCCTGGTGTAATATAAATATGAAAGCGATACTCAATAGTCAAACAAACAAACATATATTATATTACGTTGACCTGTGTAATAGTACATATATGCCCTTAATAAGGGATGTATGCCCTTAATAAAGACTGTCTCTAGGACATATACACTATCACCTTTATCTCAGGAAGTGTACTTTCAATCCAATTTTTCCTTTCTAATCAACTTTTCTTTACTCGAGGACGAGCAAAAGTTTAGGTTTGGGGAGGGGTCATTGGATTTTCAGTACTATGTGCTCTTTTGGTTCGTACATGCCTGTTGTTAGCTCAAGTTCTTGTGATTTGTCGTGTTTTTCAGTTTGTGCATTCATATCATCCATAGAGATTAGTTGTTGCACGTTGTTGTGTAGAGTTTATTGCCAAGTTTTTTAACTTTTCTATTGAGTAGACTAAGTGTTTATGACTATTGATCATATGTTGCATCACTTTGCAAGTATTTTGAGGCTTGTCTCGCTTGGTTTGTCACATTCGCATGTGCACTAGTTAAGCTTAGTAGTCTCGACATCACCTCGAGTGGTGTTTCTTCTACTGCGGTTCACGATGGCCTTATAAAATGATGCATGTTAGAGTCTATGGTTGTAACCCGTGTAATTATGTACGTAAGAGGAGACAAGTTCTTCACCTCGATTAGAGATTGCCAAATGCCTAGGAAGGAGGTAGTGTGAGGTGTATGATTCCTTGTATCAAACCTATTCGGAGGGGGTTGCTTCGTTGTACTTGTCTTTCTTCTTTGAGTCGTTGTAAAGCTTGTCTTTTTCCTTTTTGATTTGTGCTCCAACCTATTCTTTCGAATAGGTCTGGGGAGGCGTCTTTGTAGAGTTTGTTCTTTTTCTTTTCGTCTTTTTGCTCAGACCTATTCTCTCGAATAGGTTTGGGGAGGTGTTTTTGTTGTTTAGCACTGCCGCTTGTCTATATATATATATATATATATATATATATATATATATATATATATGTATATATATAAAGGAAGAAAAGAAAAGAAAACAAAAGATACAAAGAAACAATAAAAAAAGAATTAAAAAAATAAAATAAAATAAAAAAAGAGAGAAGAAAATAAAATAATAAGACCCAAAAAGCAAAAGAAGGGTCGTTGCAAGCCACAAAACAATCTTGTAAAGTGTCAAGTGTCATATAAATATTTTGTTCTTGTGAAGTTTTCGAGTTGTAAATTATATCTTTTGTATCGTGTCGCCTTTGTCCAATGCTTGTTCTTGACCATCCTCGTCTTGCTATTCAAGAAGTGGTTGAAGGAGACTCATTCTTGAGAGTCTGGGTAGAATAGGGGAGTGTTATCTTTCTAGGGAACCCTCCTTCGTTTGATGAGAGCCAGTATTGGTTCGCCCTCTCTTGAGGAAAAGTCTCGCTTGGTGAACAGTAGTAAGCCCTCGGTTTCATAGGCACGGGCCAAACGTAGTATGATAATATGCATCATTGTGTCATCACTGACCAGGTCCAGGTAGAAGATGTTACGAGAGACTCCTTTGTTTAACAAAGTGCACATGAGAATGTGTATATTGGCAATCGAGGCATTCTTCAACCTACTTGCATGTCATGCTCATATGGCTTGTTCATAAGCATTTGGTAGATTCAATAGATTAGTTCACTTTATTTGGCATGAGACTCCTTTTTATGTTGCATTTAGATTAGTTGGTTGCTTGAGGACAAGCAAAGGTTTGGTTTGGGGAGATTGATGAACGTATTTTTGACGCGTTCACCTTGTCTTTTTTACCTTATTTTGCTATCTTTTTGCTTAGGTTTTTGGTTAGTTTTGTAGAATAGTGTCACGTTTTGTGTTTTTTGCATTTTGAGGCACTTAGGTACGAAACGACATTTTTGGAGCTAAAACGAGCATTTTGTTTATGGAAAATGGCCCTGTTGAAGTTCCTCAACCTCCGTGGCTTTGTTCTTGAGTGCTTGAGCCCCAATAAGTGTTGAGAAGGACGAGTCCAAGGCACCCGAGGGCCGGTCATGGGCAATAGATTGAGTTTCCAAGACAAAAATCTGCCCAGCAGCCAAGCTAAGCGCTTGGAACAGTCAAGCCCTTAGCTTGAATTTTCAGTGGCCAACAACAGCAGCCAAGCTAAGCGCTTGGAGCTTGCCAAGCGCTTTTAGCTTGGCAGATCTCAAGCTAAGCGCTCGGATTCAGTTACAGATTCGGGATTCTCCTTTAAAACATATTTTTCAGTTACTTTTTCTTATTGTTTTTTCACTTTGTAATTGCTTTGGAGAGCTCGAGGAGACTCCATAGCTTAGAACCATTGTCTAGAGGCTTGATTAACATCAAGGGATTGGAGAATTACATTCGGATTCATCTTCTTGTATCTTGATTTGTGAGATTTGGGCATTCCACCGTCTCGTGACAATCGGTGGTAACCTGTATCAATTCCCCCTCTTTTGATTCTGATTATGAATGTTTGTTATTGCTATTCATATATGATGTTGTTTGATTCAAGATCCATTATGAGTAGCTAATTCTTATTCGTTGGTGGTAGAATGTAGACATGATAGCTAGGGTTATGATTATGCCTGTTGTGCTTTGAATCGTTGTGTAAGATCTAAAGTAGCCAATTACAAATCTTCGAATATAAGGTAGTGACAGCGCTTGTGGTCGCTTAATACTTCTAGATCATCCGTACAATTGGGAGTAGCCAATTCCGTATTTTCGAATGCAAAGTATGTGTCAACTTTGTGGTCAATTAATACTTCTCTTTGTATGTTTAAATATTAATAGCATGATAGCAAGTTGTAACCCATGGCTTGTCATGTCCACTAAGATACCAACAACATCTTTCTCTATCTGATTTTATCTTGCTCTTGATAGTTTCTTGTTTGCATGAGTGTTTGGTTAATTCATACAAACTTGCTTGTTGGTTGATTACAATTGTTTGCACTAAGCAAAGCCACGTTAGGTCCCGAGAGAACGACACTCGGGAACATCTTACTGCTGCACTAAATCTTTTGTGTAGTGAATAAGTGTTCTTTGGCTACAAACAAATTTAATTGGTGAAAACGACGTTCATCAACAGACTATCCTTTGTATACATTCGATCAAGGCACGCTATCCACACAACAAATTTAGCTCGAGGCCTGGCTCTATTTCTATAGAACAGTTTCCTCCACACCACTACAGGTTGAACACCACGCAACTCATGATAAAACTGATATGTAATAAATCGGCCAGTAACAGTAGCATCAATCCAAACTTGTAAGTTCAAAATATCACCTCTGACCTTAAGGATTTCCTTTTAAAAATCCATGAACAGGCCGAAGAAGGAACATAATCCTCTATCGAAACACCCTTGAGATAATAACTATGGATCCATCGGACCCATAATTTATCTCCTTTCATGCTTAGATGCCACAGAAGTTTAGCTATAGTAGCAATATTCCAGATTTGCAATGAAATAACATTCTGCCCGCCTTGTGCTTTTGGTGTATAGACTTTATCCCCCGCAACCGGAGCCTTTCTATTCACTTTCACTTTTCCACTCCACAAGAAAGTTCGACAATGTGCTTCAATATATCATTATCATTCTTTATTTTATTATAATTATCCCAATATCATTAATTAATTTTATTAATATCGTATTGATTTTAAAATTACAATACATGTTAATTATTTTTTTTGATAATAATATCACATTAATTTAAAAAATTACAATACTTGATAATTAAATATTATAACAAATATATAAACTAATTATGTAAGAATTAAATAAAAATGAAGGAAGGAAACAAGGAAGAAAGATTGTATTTGCAAAAGAAAGAAAATTGAGTAACTAGACAGTACACTGTAAAGAAAGAAACTAAAGAAAAGAATAAACAAGATAAAGAAACAAATAATAGAAAAGGAAAAAAAAAAAAAGTTGCTCACCCTTGCCTCACCCAGTGAGGTTGGGATGAGCAACTCATCCCTTGATATACCTCCAATAAAGGATGAGCTCTTTGCTCATCCCTTGTTGGGGATGGGTCTAACTTATTATCCTTATTACCCCCTACTCCCTGCTCAAACTTCAATTACCATGGCCAAATGTGACCTCAAAGGGCTACCAACATTCTGCTTCTTTTGACAGCCCATATCACCAACTTTAGCTTAATTTTTCTCCCTAACTTGGGGTTGAGTTTCAGGCAATAATTCAGAATCATTATACAATGTATCGTAAAAAAACATCATCATACAGAGACCTTCTAGGGTGAAAAAGCACCTCTTGGGTGAACTGATTCGTTTTTTTGTACCACGATTTATACAACGACTCCGGGATAACCGGGCAAATCTCAGCCGCAACAGAGTCGTAGCCGTGGTTGGTGATGATGCCACATTCCCAATTTCAGTGCTCGAGATCCGTACAATTGACGAGGACTAGGTCTTTGTTTAGGAAGGATGGGAGATTGTAGGCTTAGACCTTGCCCGAAGGGCAGGGCACGGTGTAGGGTAGTGTAACTAGAATTGTGCCATACACGAGAGAAGAAGAAAGAGAAGAGAGAGAAAGAAAGAGAGAAGGAGAAGGTAGATCAATCGACTGTGTAATCGGTATGTGTATTCTGAAAGAAATAAGAAGAAGGCTAATTGCAAAAGAACCCTATATTTATGATTTATTACTTTTTTATACTATTTTTGTTTTTTTACTTTTGTTAATTAAAAAAAGTTCCAGTCTCTTCTACAGACCGTCTTTCCTTAGACCGTGCGTTTTGAAGTAAGTCTATTAAACAAATATGAACATAACTGAATTGAATCGAAATTAAATTAGCTTATTGATCCCACCCCTAATTATCTCATTTTAATTTGGGCTTTTACATCTGTCTTCCTTGGTGTTACCTCCCTTTTTCATATAAGTGACCATTATATTTTTTATTACATCCATTCCCATTTTCTCTTACCTCCTTTGACCAAAATTTTGAGCCTTACTCTATTTTCTCTAACCAAACAATCTTTTACTCAATTTTTTTTTCTTTTCCTTTTTTTTTTCTTTTTTTCCTTTTTCTTTTTTTTTCTTCCTCTTCTTCATATATATATAGTCACCGGATTCCGGTCATCGGAATCCGGTGACGGAGCTTTCCGACCAGGGAGTTGCAAGCTCCGATCGGGAGTACGGCCGGGAGTTGCAACTCCCGACCAGAGCTTGCAGCTCCCATATCGGAGCTTCTGGGAGCTGCAAGCTTTGGTCACCGGAGCTTTCTCCAGTCGGAGAAGCTCTGGTACCAGATTTTTGGAGGATGAAGATAGATTAGAAAAAAAAAAAAGAATATTAAAAAATAATAATTTTGGAACTTGTTCGAAATATTAATGTTTTTGGGTTTTAATTACAATAATGTTTTAGGCAAATTTGTAATTTAGAGAAATTATGTGACTTAATTGTATAATACTTAGTGTTAATTCTGAAAAATAGAAAATAATTGGGACAAATGTATAATAAACATAAATTAATGTTGTTTGGTCCAAAGAAAAGTATGAATTTTTATCAGAGTTAAAGATGTACTTTCCACATTTTAGTTCGCCAAAAGTTAAATTCGTGGGGTTGGATGTAATTACAGAAATCTAAGACCTACTACATTAGCAAGAGGTAGCAGCGGCTAAGTTGCGTTAAACGCAGCTTGGCCTTGTCTCGCGCTTAGCTTAAACGCGAGAGAAGCCTCAGGTGCCATGTGGAGTCCACTAAATGTGGACTCCACTTGTTTATTATTATTTTTTCTTTTTTTAATTTCTTATTCCGTTTTAATTTAAAACGGTCATAACTTTTAAAATAAAAATTCTTAAAATAAAGGGAAAATTACATCCACCCCCCTTGTTGGAGACCCTA
The DNA here is from genome assembly GCA_028274465.1 of Plantago ovata. NCBI lineage: Eukaryota > Viridiplantae > Streptophyta > Magnoliopsida > Lamiales > Plantaginaceae > Plantago > Plantago ovata. Next base: position 49,787,744 of record CM051458.1, read on the forward strand.
ATTACGGATCCTCCCTCTCTAGTTTAACAATTACATGTAGCCCCAGAGATCGGAAAAAAGTTGACTTCGCCGTTATTCACTTTTAGGTTTTCTCCGGCCAAACAAGGCCTTAGGTATTTAAAGTTATTTTTCCTTTTCTTCTTTTTTAAATCTTTTCTCTTTTCTTATTTTTTTATCTTTTCTTTTTTATTCCACCATCTTCTTCTTCTTCCCTACTCCTCTGGCTGACCCTTTTCTTTTCCGGCCGGTACCTCCAGCTCCGATCGGAGCTTTTTAACAGCTCCGACAGGAGCTGCAAAACAGCTCCGATCGGAGCTTTTTAACAGCTCCGGCGGGCTGGAGCTCCGACGGAGCTGCAAAACAGCTCCTGTCCGGAGCTGTTACAGCTCCGATTGGAGCTGTAAAACAGCTCCGATCGGAGCTTTTTAACAGCTCCGGCGGGAGCTGGATACAGCTCCGATCGGAGCTGTAAAAGCTCCGATGATGAGAGCTTTTTTCTTTTTTTTTTTTTTTTAAATATGTTTTGAGGTTGTTTTGAAAGAAAACCTTAATCTGGGGTTATTTTATAATTATTATTTGTTCATTTTAAAGTTTATATAATTTTTATGGTTAATTTGAAATAAATTTAAGTTAATTGTGTAAAATAAAATAGTTTAGAGGTAAATGTGTAAATAATGAAAATTTAAGGTGTTTGTCTCAGGTCAAAATCTGAAATTCCGGCAGGGTTAAATTTGTAACTTCCAGCTCTTAATTCGAAGAAAGTCAAGTTCGTGGGTCTATCTGTAATTGTTTTTGTCTAACATTGGGCTACATGTAATTGTTCAACTAAGAGGGCAAGATCTGTTATTAACCAAACTAGCAAGGGGGGTATATGCAAATTACCCTAAAATAAATAAAAATTACAAACGACCATAACTTTTCGAGATCTATAAATAGACACCAACATTGGATATGTTTGCTCACACCTTTTCCAACTCATTTTTCCTTCTTAATTAAATTCAAAACACTCTCAACACTCCAAATTCCTTTCCATTCCATTTTTCCCATCCTCCAAAATGAATTTTGAGCAACAACGCCGTCATGAATACTTGAGAATCCACGACCTCAACGATACGAGACTATCATGAATGACATGTTTACTCAAATTCGATAAAAGTTATGTAATATATTCGTGATTTCTATCTATAAACTTAATTTCGTATGAAATTCTTTACAACTAATCTTCATTCATACTTAGCCAAAACAAAAAAAAAAAAGTGATGTCGCAAGGCTTAGCCTTGCCTTAGCCGCATTTAAGTAGTGACTAATGCGGGCCAAAACTGCTTAAACGCGGCTAAGCCCGGTTTAAACCCTTTAGCCTTAGCCTCGCAACAAAACAAATGTAGATGGTCTAACATGTAATTTTTTAGTGTCAATTTTTTATGATTGAAAATGTAATGGTCACTGAGATATATAATCTATATTATTCTATAAAGGAGAGTCCTCCATGCCTACCTCATCCATTCAAACACCAATCAAAACCATTTATTATATCCAAGCCTAATCCAATCCTATGTGTCAATTTAATAGAATTTTGGCTTTCTTTAATTATTCCCAAACCTTATTATTTTAATAACTTATGCTCCCAATTTAAAAGTGACATGTAATAATTAATTAGGCATGTAAATGTAATTCAAAAACTAATCCCAATTTCCTGACTCTTTAATGAACGTATTTCGAACGTCATTGGACCAGGGTTCTTTGTGTTCTTCTCTTATAGGATTACTTTACTTTATCCAAATCTAATTACAAATTCTATAAACCTATGTCATTTTCTCATTGTTTTTTTCAAAAATATTAAACATATTTAATTACGGAGGAAGTACTACTATATATTAGTAATTACATTAAACATACAATACATAGTATTTATTACTCCACGAACATTGCATTATCATATATTTTTATTAAATCGAGTTTGAAATAGCTCCTATTAGCATTATACATTTACAATACATAAGGCCTTATGTATAATGAAGAATTAACCACAAGGGTGGAAGAGATGTAACATACTCTCTTGGATCCCTACTCTCTTTCATACATTCAAACTTTACGGGGAGCGAATTTGTAAATTTTGAGTTTGATCATGTTGCACTAAGTGCCAGCCTCGATAGATAGTAAATTTGTGATCAACTGCGTTTAACTAATTTTGAGCCATAGGAGATCGAATTTGTACTCTATTAATTTTGAATCATCTTTTTAAAATTTTGAAAATCGTTCACAATTGCATGTCATGCCATAATTTAGGAGCTTGCAGCTTTAATTAGTGAAAATGTAGACAAGGGAGACAACAAGCAGTCAATGTCTCGCCCCTCCTATCCACTAATTAAGTACTACTACTAATGTAATGACATTAGACACCCCATTAAGTACTCCTATCCAAACTTTGACCCATTCCGAGCCGACCGAAATCACCCATGTTGAGATTAACCGAATAAATTTAAGTCGAAGCTCCCGACCCAAAAGTACTCTAATTAAAATTGGACGGGGTTCATCCGATCCAAATTAAATTTGACTTCAACTAATACAATCTGAATTTACCTGAATTAAATTTGTGAAAAATATATAACTAATTTCATTTGAAGTAAACATATACCACTTGCAATATAAATTTTGAAGTTGTAAGTCTAAGTTATACCTTTTCAATATAAAAATAATTTTACATTTCATTTATTTAATTAATCTAATGTATTCAATTAATTTGAGTCTAGGTTGACCCGATCGAAATGAATTTGATATGAAAAATAGTCCGATCAACACACATATTTTGAAATTGTAATTATTTATACTCCCTCCTTAATCAAATGTAAGATGTTTTGGAAAAATCACAAAGATTAATAAATGTAATGATTACCCTATAAAAAAAATAATTAATTCAAATAACCCATTAAAAAATGAAAAAAATAGACTCATGAAAAAAAGTAACAATAAAAAAAGATGATCAGAGGAGTAAAACAATATTTTAATGATGGTGGAGTAGGCTATAGGGTCTAAACATCTTATATTTTGCAAATGTTAAAAAACACAAAACATCTTACATTTGATTAAGGAGGGAGTAACATTTTATCAGTTAATCATCTCCTTCGCAAATTCAAATTTCACGGGGTGTGCTTTTGTAAATATTTTTACTATTTTAATATATATGGTCACATATATACTAAATGATGATGACCATACTCCATACGAGATTTCCACGATAACCAATGAACCTATCACTATGTCATATTTCATGGGGAGCATTTTGGTAAGATATGAAACTTGCTTTTAGAGTTTGAGAGGATTTTTTATATATGTTATGAACTTGCGCCATAAAAGATTCAAAAGATAATCATGAAACATATCACCTATGTGATCATAATTTAAATTCCACGGGGAGCATTTTTGTAAGTTACGATAATGCCTTCATATATATATATATATATATATATATATATATATATATATATATATATATATATATATATATATATATATATATATATATATATATATATATATATCTATATATATATATATATAGCGATGATGGTTAATGACCATATGAGATTTAATCAAGGAACTTATCACCGATTCACAAATACAAATTCCACGGGAAGCTTTTTGCAAGCAAGGATCTGTGCCTTTAGAGTTTGAACCATTTTTTGAAATATCATCATATATATAAGACAATAACCCTACACCATATGAGATTCTAATGGTAACCATGATACATATTACCTAGATTTCAAATTTATATAGCAAAGACAAGGTCTTTATAATCTATGACGCGTGACTTTATAGTTTGAGCCAATTTTGATAAATGATTACATATTAAAAGATGATGGTTATACACAATATAAGATAACCATGAACCGATCATCTAGTCACGAACTCACCCACAGAGAGCTTTTCGGTAATCTATGACGTGTGTCTTTACATTTGGGCAAAATTTGATAATATAAACCACTTATAACTTAACACCTATGACTTTGTGTATCAACTAGATCGTTATTTTAATAAAGCACAAAATTAATATACGTATTAATTTTCGATGGGTTCTGAAGTAGATCGTTATTTAATTATTAAAAACACAAAATTAATATACCCGTCAGTCGATTTTCGACTGGCTGAACTAGTAACGACTTTTGAGAAGAGACCACATCTTTATTTATTTATTTATTGTTTCTCGAAAATTCCGAAGTAGCCAGCTAGATACCTCAATTTGCCAAACTGTTCAATCCAGACAGAGAGAAACCCAAATTCCAATCATATTCCGAATTTCCCCTCAATCAATCAAAATCAATTGAATCCAAACTTAGAACCCTAAATCCACCATCCCTCCGAAACCCTTGGATATAATAACAAAATCAAAAAAAGCCCTAAATTCTCAGATCAGATCAACTTCTCATCTCCTAAAACCATGCCGCGTCGAAGAGCTCTCCTCAAGGTTATCATCCTCGGTGACAGCGGGTCAGTATTATTTTGCAATTCTCGTCGATATTTATTATATATTGTGTTCCTCATTTAGAAATTATGTGTTTGACAGGGTAGGGAAGACATCGTTGATGAATCAGTATCCTTGATTTCGTTATTATTATTTTTAGGGAATTAATGATTTTTTTTTTAAATTTGATTTGATTTGATTTAGTATAACAAAAAACTGTGTGTTTGGTTCTGTTTCCTTGACCTTTTCAATTTAAGATACGTCAATAAGAAGTTTAGCAACCAGTACAAAGCTACAATTGGTGCAGATTTCTTGACCAAGGAAGTTCAGTTTGAAGATCGGCTTTTCACTTTGCAGGTAATTTCATAGTACAAAAACGACTGTTCTTTAAAGTTGAGAGTTTATCTGTGGTTAGCTCGCATATTATAATAATTATATTCTGTAAAGATACAGCCTTTACAGCCCGCCCGATGAACGATGAATAGATATATAACTTATAAGCTAGTTTCATTAGTCATTCTTATTTAACCATCTGAGTTTGTAATGTTAAGGGTGCCTAATAGTCTTGTTAGATACCTAATGGTTTTTCTTTAATATAAATATCCGTCCCGACAATAAAATACTGCTTGTACTTTGCTTTACCTCTACTACCTACTGTGATTTAAGATATGAAGGGTTTGCATTGAATGTAAACTGGAGAAAAAGATGCAAACCATGTCCATAGTAATGTAGTATGAGATGTAGCTTCCTTAAATGTACTGCAGCATGTTCCTGATATGCTCTGCAGATTCTCCCCTGCCATTTTATCATACACTTCCAGTTCATGAACTTGAATCGCACTGGAAAAACATTTTAGTGATGGTTGATTTTTCTTTGTTCATTTAGATATGGGATACAGCTGGCCAAGAACGTTTCCAGAGTCTGGGTGTTGCTTTTTACCGCGGTGCTGATTGCTGTGTGCTTGTCTATGATGTCAATGTCATGAAGTCATTTGACAATCTTAATAATTGGAGGGAAGAGTTCCTAATCCAGGTTAGTATGGTTTTACATTCTTACCACATCTATGTTATTCAGTATACTCCCTCCGTCCGAGAACAGTTGCACCATTTTGCCATTTTGGGTGTACCGTTAGAGTTGCACCATTTCATTTCTTTGCCATTTTGACATGTATATAATAATTTTATATTCCACCAATACATTTGAGTGGCCATAAATCACCAATAAAGTAAAAATAAAGTAAAAGTAACCTCCACTTTAACTTTCATCCTTATTTTTGTGCCCAAAAGCTTTTTGTGCCCAAAAGCAAATGGTGCAACTGCTTTGGGAGGACGGAGGGAGTATAGTCTAATTTGAACTGAAAAGAAGCATAACCTTGTTTTGTTGAAATGTGTACATTCTCCTTTATTATCCAGGTTATGCTGTTTCTTATACTGTGTATAATAAATACTTCAGGATTGATTTCTTCTGACCCACCCCAATAAAATAATTAGGATGTCTATATACACATAGAAAAAGGCATAACTCACTAACACATTACAAGCAGAAGTGAGACCTTTAGGTGTTTAGCTTTTTCTTTTTTGGTGGTGCGGAGGTGTAACTGGAACAAATTTGTCGTTTGCTATGTTCTCTGTTGAAATATTGAGGTCTTCTCCTGAATATGTCATAGTGCTAGTAGTATAACAGTCTTTGTGCACAACCATGGCCTGCATACGCCACTCGCCCTCCCTCCCTCTCTCTTTAGTTTGTACTGATGGACGTTAGCTGCCTGTGCATGTCTGTTACTAAACTAACTCAATGTGCTATTCTTCTCCCTCTCCCTGATTTGTTAATTCCTCCCAAGATTGTTCTCTCATCCGTTCTACACATGTTCATATTTCTATCCAATTCTGAGATATTTATTAAGCAAAAAGGATGATGTCTAGGTAATATATATAGAATGTCTTATTCTTAATCACTTTACTGTAAGGCACCTGCTTGTTTTCAGTTTCATGCAAATAAGTTAATTCCCTTCTAACTTAAGCCTTTATGCATTCTCGTTGATAAAACTAGAAATGTTACTGTCATGCATCGACTTTTGTGGACTGTATGCCTGTGATCTTGTTCAAAAAAGCATGCTCTTTGCCATGCGAAGTTGTATTTGCACTTTGTGAAATTTTAGCAAACTAATGATGATGACATGTAAATTTCACTGCAGGCAAGCCCCTCAGATCCGGAAAATTTTCCGTTTGTTGTGATTGGCAACAAGATTGATGTGGACGGTGGAAACAGTAGAGTGGTATGTGTTCTCTCTCAAATTCCAAGCCCCCCCCCCCCTCCACCACACCCCACCCCCTGTTTCACTTTTTTTTTCATCTACTGCATTTCGTTTGAGGGTTCTGTGTGCACAATAGTTTTAGAACTCACAGAATTCTATAAGTGAAACTGCCCGGATAACAGGACCTGAAAAATAGTAGCACATGATCAAATTTAAACATTCATAAACAGAACCCAGCGAGACGCTGAATTATTATTTGTGGATGAGGCACTTGGTTCTAAAGTTGCCACACAAACATAGTGGTGTTTTCTAATTTATCGATCTTGTTTCTCTACAACCCTGTGTTTGCATCTGGGATTTGGGGGATTAGGGTGTGTTTGTACATGTGTCCAGATGACTTGGTATAACTTTTTGTTTAGATTGATGCCCAGCACATGTATTTTTGGAGACTACACAATCATGTTTATCCTTTTGCCAGTGGCAAATAGTATACCACGGTATAACTTAGTATTCTTCCACAATGCTCGAAACATATAGTAGTTTTTAAGAGTGCAAACTTGTCTTCCTTTTGCCAGTGGCAGATACTAAACTACTTGTCCACATTTTCATAGGTATCTGAGAAAAAGGCCCGAGCTTGGTGTGCTTCAAAGGGTAATATTCCCTACTTTGAGACGTCTGCCAAGGAAGGCATCAATGTTGAAGAGGCTTTCCAGGTTATTGCAAAGAATGCCCTCAAGACAGGTGAAGAAGAAGAAATGTAAGTAATTGCATGTCATTGTTGAATTCACACTTCTCCTTGTTTCTGATTAACTTTTTGATGTTCGTCGTATTTTTTTTTCTTGTTTGTTTTCTTCTTTCTGCTAAACTGACTATTTTTCCTCATTTGGCTTTTGGGACACATCATACTGTTTGTGAAGATACTTGCCCGATACAATTGATGTCGGAAACAACACTCAACCAAGATCAACTGGATGTGAATGTTAATTTAAAACCGATATTCATTATTCAGATGCTGAGAAGTGCCAAAAGTAATCTGTGCCTATCCTTGTCTTCTCTTGTTCATTTCACACTTGTATACTAGTTCCCGTATTTGTTCTGGACTAGATGTGTATACTATTGTCTTTATCCTTGGGGTGAATTATCATGATGTGGTAGATTATCCTTGGGGTGAATTATTCATGATGTGGTAGATTATCCGTGTGGTGATTTAATATCCTTTTGAACTCAGCTGCTTGACTGTTGCCAATGCATACAAATACAAATGAGTTTCTTCCTATCTATTATTATGTGGCACCACATATTTATCCTCTGTGTACTTTTTCATCATTAAAACATAAATAATAATATGATACCTCTAATTATCATCTATAATATCATAAACAATTATAAGGAACTATTTAAGAGCAATATGTAGAAAAATATTATAGGTATCCTTTAAATGTAAATAGTGTTGTTGTGTTGTAATGAAAGCTCGGTGAACAAACACAGGAAAATAAATTACAGTACAATAAAATACTACTCTCTACTATTTTTTTTAATTGTCGTTTTAGAGTTTTCACACATTTGACACCTCATTCAATTTATTATTTTTTACAAATTACAATTAATTATGATATATCAACTAATAACTAATAGGATATCTCTAAATATTATGGAATTCAACTGTATATGCCTTGATCATGAAGAAATTCTTCTTAAAAAATTGCAAAACGATAAGTATTTTTCAAATAGTGAAAGATCTAATACGACAATTATTAAAAACGGAAGGGATTATAGAATAGTACAATACATATCGAATGATATTTATTTTATTTCTGAAGAAAAACCCAAAACACTCAACTCATAGAATAGAATGGAGACATGACATGACGATTATTATAAAAATAGATGACTGAAATAGACATAAATAAATAGGGTTCCTATCGACGATGATGATTTATAGAAGAGACACCGTCGACTAAATCCGCCTATGATGGATGATCTCTGGAAAAAAAAAGAGGGTCGAGTAAATACGCCCATCTATCGGACAAGAGAAGAAACAAAAACATGGTCGAGTAAATCCTTCCATATGTTTAATTGCCCGTGGGTTTCTAACTTGTATAAGGGCTCTTTTATATGGTTTATGGTTTTGAGTAATTTCAATGTGAAAAATAAAAGAAATTGAGGAAATCAAATTTTGTTTGGAAAATAATGTCCGAATGGATGACTCATGAAGACTTAGACCGGCTGCATCGGTGCCGGCGTGGGTGCACGGCGTCCCACGCCGCGGCACCCCGCCACACCGATGCAGGGACGCCGGGGCAACAGCCCCGGCGTCTGTGCATTTGCAGCACCGCGTCGTGAGACGACGCGGTGTTGAATTAGTGAGGGGCTGCCACTTGGCAGCCCCTCAATGGTCACATTTTATTTTTTTTTTTGTTTTTTTTTACTTTATTTGTTTTTATACTCCAACGGACAAAAACGGCTATAACTCGAAAAATAAAAATGCAAAAAATAAATAAAAATCACCAACAGCTCTATTTTTTCGAGATCTATAAATAGAGACCAATCTCGGCTATGTTTGGAGCACCCCATCTCCAGCTCCCATTTCTCTCTTAATTAAACTCAAAATACACTCTTAACATCAAAACCCCCCTTAACCCTCTATTTTTTGTCCGGTGAGATGGAGTTCAACGGTCAGCTTTACACTCGTGAAACTCTTGCATATATGAAGGAATATGAGAAAGAGTTGTACGCAGAGCTCATGAGCCAACTTCGCAAACCGTTGTTGAACTCTACCTCCCCGAATGTCGTTCGCCCTTTGTTTCAAAATGAGCCCGAAGAGCCAAACACCCAAAATTTCCCATCTCCTCAGTCTCAAATACCGGGAATGTTCTCCCAAACTCCTGAGTTCGTTGCAGAGACTCAGCCCCAAAATCAGCCAAAGCCAACGGGTCGTAGCCGAAAAGGGAAGGAGGCCGCCACTGATGCGACAAACGCCAAGGCTCCACCACGGAACGTGCAATGGACCGAGAAGGAAGATTTGGTTCTCCTTCGTTGCTATATGGATGTTTGCTCAGATCCTATCGTCGGTACGAACCAGAGGTATGCTACTTTATTCAAAAAGGTTCATGAAATGTATGAGGAGGCTAGGGCGGACGGGTTGCACGCCGGACTTATCCACCGCACTCCAGATTCAATGCGCGAAAGAGTCGACCGTATGAAGAAGGAAATTAATAATTGGCTTGGCTGTTATGAGAGGGCTGTGAGTGCAGTTGGCCAGCGTAGTGGATTCAACAACGACATGTGATCAACACGGCTCAGGAATTTCACAAGGAAAACACACTGTACAGCTCTGGTTTTCATCTGTTTAAACAGTGGGATGTTGTGAAGTCGTACCCGACGTATGAAATGTACTTGAATTGGGAGACTCACTTGAAGAAGAAGCAAGATCCAAACAATGTCACTGTGGATGTTGATGTAGATGGGGATGAACGAATGGAGTCAACGGGAGGTGGCAGTAGTGGGACGAAGCGATACCACTTAGTTGATGACAGTGTCTCGAGTCCGAAACGCCCTATGGGTCGGGACAAGGCGAAAAGGATGGCACAAGGTGGAAGTTCTTGCAACTCCGCAATGGAGACGATAGGTGAGGGATGGGTGCAATTCAATGGTAATTATCCCCAGGCTCTTGAGTATGAAAGACAGAGGATTGAGTGGGACAAGGAAGCTCATAGCAGCAGGCTCGCCTTTGAAAGGGAGAAGGAGGAAAAGAGGGAGGCCAGGAAACTGAAGGACCAGTACTTGAAAGAGGAGAAGTTGAGGAATGAGCGGATGAAATTCCTGATGGATCTGTTGCCTCACTACGATAATTTGAATGCCGAGCAGAGAGCAGTGGCAGATGCACTCAGAGCCGAATTGTTTCCGAACAATTGAGTGGTGAAACTTGTTTAAGTGTGTTTGTTAAGTGTTTAAGTGTGTTTGTTTAGGCATTTAAGTGTGGCGTGTTTGTACTTTAATTTTCGCATTGTGTTATTTTACATTCGTAAGTGTGACTTGTTTGTATTTTCATTTCCCATGTATCCGTTGTAATGAAATGAATTTGCTTTGAATTTGAATTTGAATTTGTCAGGAATCAAAAGTTTACTTTTAGTCAAACAACTTTTTAATTTGCTTTGTCAGGAATCAGAACTTTACTTTGTCAGATATCATGAATTTGAATTCGGCAGGAATCATAACACTACTTGAGGCATCCTATGCAATCTGACTCAGCCATGACTAAGCATGTTATCTTATCTTTTGAAATCTTATCTCCAAAAATCTTATCTTCAAAAATCTTATCATATCCGAAGCAATGTGTCTCATCCATGTCTATATAATGCAACTCTGGAACTTAATTTAGATACACCAACCCTTCATCCACTTCTTAAGTTTAAAATAATCATGTCATCAAGCTCTTCATCATCAAGCTCGTCATCGTCTGATGAAAGTTTGAATTTTGCATCCTCCGCCTCTTCCTCGAATACCTTCAAAGAAGCTCAAAAGTTCATAATGAACAACATACCCCATATGATGCACTCCATCCAACAACATCAACACCAAGAACAACCAAAAAACACTTCAAAGAAGAAGCGAAAATATATTGACAGGGAAAGAGTTTCACGTGCCGTGCTACTCGAGCGTGATTACTTTGGTCAGGTCGCTCCTTATGCAGATAAGTTCCGACGCAGATACAGAATGCGTAGGGCCTTGTTTGAACGAGTAGTTGCTGGTGTTGTGCATCAAGATGATTACTTTGTCTGCAAGCTAGATGCTGCTGGCCGTCAAGGGTTATCCACACTCCAAAAATGTACCGCAGCCATTCGAATGCTAGCTTATGGGTGTTGTGCTGACTCGGTTGATGAGTATTGTCGCCTTGGTGAAAGTACGGCTTTGAAATGTCTCTCGCGTTTTTGTGACGCTGTGGTTGCAGAGTTTGGCGCAACCTACATGAGGAGGGCCAATGAAGATGACTTACGGCGACTTCTAGCAATCAACAAGGCAAGAGGCTTTCCGGGCATGATTGGGAGTATCGACTGTATGCATTGGATTTGGAAGAATTGTCCGACGGCGTGGCACGGTCAATTCCAAGGGAAATGTGGAAGTCCTACCCTTGTGTTAGAAGCTGTGGCATCCCAAGACACTTGGATATGGCATTCATTCTTTGGAGTTTCCGGAAAATTCAATGACTTATCAATCGTGCAGCGTTCACCAGTGTTCGAGGATCTTCTCAACGGCACTGCACCTCCTGTGGAATTTACGGTGAATGGCCATCAATACAGCATGCCGTACTACCTAACTGACGGTATCTATCCAGCATGGGCTACGTTTGTGAGTGCCATCCCCAATCCCATAACTCATAAAGAATCAAAGTTCTCTCAGCTCCAGGAGTCTTGCCGTAAGGATGTGGAACGGGCTTTTGGAGTTATGCAAGCACGGTTTGCAATAATACGAAACCCGGCTCTTGCTCACAACAAGTCCACACTCCGTAAGATCATGGATTGCTGCATCACACTCCACAATATGATAGTTGAGGATGAACGCCACACATACAAAAACTATGAAAGTGAAATGGAAAGCCTGAGGAAAGAGTTTGAGGACGACACAAGGTCTTACGTTGAGGATTTCGATCGTGGAATTCATATTCGAAGGACGACATCAACAATAAACTCTCTGAATGAGTACATGAATATTAACCGACAGATGCATAGCATCAACACGCATGAACGACTAACTTCAGACCTCATGGAACATATCTGGAGGTGTTAGTGATTGATTGTGCGAGCTTCATCAATCGTGTGTCTTATTTGTTTTAAGTTTCATGCATTTTATGTTTGTGTGTTGTGTGGTTGTTGCATCTCAATTCGTTAGATTCTGTGTTATGTGTTTAAATTTGATGTAAGTTATTTCAAATAAACTATTAAATATATTTTGTTTTAATTTTAGTTCATCTTATCATATTATAATTATCAAAAAGAAAAAAAAATTAAAAAAAAAAAAAAAACCACCATGCCGCGGCATCGTGGCCACCAATGCAGAAACAAGCCACGATGCCGCGGCATGGAGGCAAAATAGTGATTGGTGCCATGGCACCAATGCTGGTGGTCTTAGAAGAAAGGCAGAGAGGCCATTCACATGCAATATAATCGTATCTCTTTGATTGGTAGGCGGGCAGGTTAAGCCCCTACTTAAGATTCCTATTTTTCTAATAGAATATCTGTTCTTCTCATTAGTTTGTTGCCCCCAAGCAAGGTCACGTACTCAGGTTGTTTTGACTTGTCCATCGGTCTGACCTTCGAAACTAAAATCTTCTAGGCCCAAAACTTCCATAACACAGTAAAGCAAGTACAAAGAGTGACCTGACATGATCGGGGAATTTCCTGCGCAGAGCGTCAGTAGGGACCTAGAGAGCTGCCTTCTCTTTTGGCCTTCCTTCGTAGATCTCAGGATCTTTTAAATTTCATTTTTTTAAAATTGGAACCTATCTATTTAAAATCTACTCAGTCAAGACAAAGAATTAAATGATACTTCAATTAAATAAAAATAGTAATTTTGACTATAAGATGCAGTAAGTTTCTACAGTTGTCGTACATGTTGATACAACACATGAATCCTACAAACGAAGGGGTTCTGATCAGACTAAATTTGTTCAACGAACACAAGATCTTTCCTAGAAAGGAAGGCACAATCAAGCGATGAACATGATTCAATCAACGAACTATCAAACAAGTAACCAAATAGAAAACGATAACCCAAAGCAATAAGAACATAAACTATTCACTAGAACTTATTGCACCTTGAATTCGAAGTACGAGTTGCGTACAAACTTGCTTGAAATGGTGAAACGGTAATGTGAGGTTACAAGGAATCAAATCTAGAGAGTGTTCACATCAATGGTCTTTTTTGAACAAAGTTTATCTTCAAAATGGTTCAAAATTTCCTTTTATACTCTCCAAAACCGCCCACGGATTTAAATTCTCGAGCAAGAAACAACTCCCGCTCAGGGAACTCGTCTAGGCGAGCTTGGAATTCTCAGAAGCTCGCCTAGGCAAGCTGGTCTTCTCAGGCTTCTCTGGAATTGGCACCTAGCTAGGCGAGCCTCGAAATGTCTAGGAGCTTGCCTAGGCGAGCTGGGCCTTCCCAAGCTCTATGGAAATGGTGCCTAGGAGAGTTGGAAAATGAGCTTCCTCTTTTTCTTCACTTGGTGACTTCTATTCACTTGTAAATGCTTTCAAACATCAACCAAGAGTATCGTCGGCTTCACTTTGAGAGTTCAATGAGGTTCAAAACATCTACGAATACATCACAAATCGAATCTTTTCTCCATAATTTCCTACGAGACAAGGTGGAGTACAAAACAAGTAAAAAAGTACTAGAAAGAGGATCAAACTAGACTAAGAGAATGATAAGTACCGTAAAAAAGTCTAGATGAATCAATAATATATATATTGACTCATCGACATCCATCTATTAGAATATCTCACATCACTTTTGAGAGCCAATATTAACACATATAAGTTGGATAACCTTATCACCTTAACAAGGCCGTTTAAGGTGTTATTGGCCCAACTTCAATATGGTATCAGAGCAGGGCCAAGTTGATGATGGTTGTTTGCCCGTTTTGGGTTTGAGCCAATGTGTATTCCGACATTTATTGTCCAAGTTGTAGACCCGATGTTCATACCGGGCTACACGTGAGGGGACGTGTTAAACGGTTTCCACATCGCTTAATATTAGGGACCTGAAATCAACATATAAGATTGGATAAACTTCTCACCTTACAATGTCTTTTAAGGGGATGATGACCCAATTCTAATATGGTATCAGAGCCATTTGGCTCACGCCCACCTCGGCTCGAATCTCCCAGAGACAAACTCTCCACCCCATATTAAATTTCCACTCGATACTTATAGCTGTTTATCTTCTGTCTAATATGTTTGTGTTATAACTTATGTGCAAACACATCACAATACATGGTGTACTTCAACAACTACACAAAGTTGTCAATTTATCACTAAGTAATGCAATCATAGAATAGGTTATGCATAAACAATACATGATACACTTCAATCGCAATCATAACATAAGTTATGCACAAACACATCGCAATACATGGTGCACTATAACTATACAAAGTTATCAGTTTATCACTAAGTATTGCAATCATAGAATAAGTCATGCGCAAACACATCACAATACATGGTGCACTTCAATAAAAGGTTATCAATTTATCACTAAGAATCGCAATCATAGAATAATTTATGCGCAAACACATCGCAATACACGGTGTTCTTCAATAACTATACAAAATTGTTAATTTATTACTAATTACCGCAATCATATAATAAGTTATGCGCAAACTCATGCAATACATGGTGTACTTCAATAACACTACAAAGTTGTCAATATATCACTAGTATCACAATCATAGAATAAGTTATGTGAAGACACACCGCAATACATTCATCCACAAGATGGATGAAAATAAACATTTCTCACATAATGGGAGTAAATATCCTGAATCAATTTGTTGGTATCGTAATATGTCCAACCCTCAAGGGCGTCTAAGAGCGTACTAGGGCGTCATGGACTGACCATGATAGAAGGGTCCAATTACCCATCACCATGGTCCGACCAGACAAAAGACTAGACAAAATAGCCTAAGTCCTTATGTTCGACCTAGAAGTACAACTGCCCTACTAGCCATTGAGCTGCCCTACCAGCATGGTGACGACCTACTAGAAGGACAATGCCCTAGTAGCCACCAGCTAGGAGAAAGACAAGCCAGGCAAAGTGCTCCTCGGGCTTCATCACAACCTCCAGCTACATTGGGTCGCCCTAGTAACACGTCGAGAGGAACAAGTTTGGTGCCCTTCTACCCTACTAGCACTGGTAGTCGGACGAGTGCCCTTCTGCCCTACTAGCACAGGTGGCCGGACATAAGTCCTTACGTCAAGGAAGAATCAACATGTCCCAAGGAAAAGATGGTCCTCGGACCTTAGGAGCTCGGCGGTCACCCTACTACCCCGTCCTCGGACGGTACTAGGGCGACACCCGCCCTAGGAGCACTTTGGTGTAAGAAAATATGGTCAGAGTTACCCCTAGGGTACGCAGCGGAATTTTAAAAATTTTCTTAACATACCGGTTAATTGATTATGCATATGTCGTATATATATAAACACGTCAATTAGAAGACTAACCTTACTTCCAAAGCAGCTTCCAAGTCTTCGTAATATTCCGGTGTATCTTCTCCTTCGTCGAAGTCGAAGATATCTACAATACTCTGTATATCTGCAAGACAATAAGAGTTAGTTTCCAGCTCCTAGAACCTCAACCTTGGTATCCACGGATGAACAGCCTATCGGAAGAATGCTAGGATATTCTTTATGTGACCAAGAAGACGGGGCGGCAATTCCCTCCGATGGCGGTGTGCGCGCGCGTGAGGCTAAGGGGAGGAGGGGAGAGTTTTTATTTTCTCTAAGAAAACTGGGTAGAATAACTGTGTCTCTAATCACACGTAAAATCGTATGTAAAACTCTCTCCAATAGTCTACTATATATAGTAATCTATAGAAGCCTAAAGCATAAGCAATTAGACTTCGTAAAGGAATAAGAATCTAATTCTTATCGCACAAGGAAACCAATATCAAGTCTAGATTCATTCCCAATCAAATCAAAACTCAATCAGGAAAATCTAACTTATCCCTTGGACTTCTAATAGAGGAAGGAGTCGAACTCCTTCCCCTATTCTGCCACGCGCGCGCGCGCGCCTGTCCTACGGGACGTGGGTCCCACTTTTGGGACCCACATATATTTCTAAGGCAATCCAAACTCCAAGTAGATTTTTGCCCAAGTGCATATGTTAATTCTAAATTAACATATCCTTTACAATCAAACCTCCATTATATTTCCAAAATATAATCTTTAATTGTATTTACATAAAATACAATTACTTAGCCAATTCAATTAATAATTCCAAATCATTAATTGAGCCACCAATTATTATAATTAATTCCAAATCAATTATAATCCATCAATCACAATTAATTCCAAATTAATTGCGATTCCATCTTCAAGGATATCCTGATAGGCTGAATCACCGCATAGTGTGACCCATAGGGCCTCATCGTATTAAGCAAGTCCTAGACTAGGCAACATGGAATTCCTAGACGGTTCCATTTGCAATATTAATACGCGAGGACGTTTGAGAGGTTTCTCAAAGCTAACCCTTTCGTTGCGAAGCCTGTTGCGCTCAACGCGGCGATGGTAACGTCCCTTCATCTGACTTGCTCGGATGTATCTAGGATCGATGAAGTGTCTATCCCAATAATACATCCACGGGCGTCTCAGGGAGTTGTTTGGTTAAGATATACTTATGACCATCATAATATATCATTTGCACTGGCCAGTGACTTTACCAACACAACTATGCAGACTACGAGCAGTGCTCTCCTGTGCTACACTTGAGAGATGAATCCTTCACAGAATCACTTATCACCCCCATTTGTATTTAGCCATAATCCTGGATCGTGTCTTAGGTCAACTGCTTATTCAGAGCTGACATCGACGGGTCCACCAAGGATATGGAGCAACAAATGTGATGATAAAGTCCTGTAAGTGCAAAGGACGAATGGCATCAATTCGACAACTCACCGGTTCCCATAGGCACATCGATGTAGAGTATACATCGATGGGAGTGTCCGGTGGGTACTTCCATTGTTCGATAAAGCTTCTTCGAACAACTATGCGCAGTTATGGGAACGTTCCTTGATTGTCCAACAATCCGTTCCGTGGCCGTGGGATCGGCTCACACTTGCTCCAACAAGTATAACCTCCACGCATACTAGTCTTGTCAGGTTCATTCAGACCCCCACATCCGAGATGTACCACGACTAGGGAGAGTTTGGGATAGATGATAACTGACATAGCTCCCACTAACTGTGTGATCGGTCATCTATCCGAGGGGACATGTTCAGTATCAATACAGACAGCAATATAGATATGACATGCTGCAACCTGGTGTAATATAAATATGAAAGTGATACTCAACAGTAAAATGAAACAAACATATATTATATTACGTTGACATGTGTAATAGTACATATATGTCCTCTACAAGGGCACCATGCCCTTAGTAAGGACTGTCTCTAGGACATATACACTATCATTTGGTACCAAGGATGACCATTTTACCCCTGCCAACCCTAGTGGAAGATCTGGGCCAAAGCCCATGGGTCACTCCAAATGGGCCTAAGCCCATGGGTGACTCAATCATGGCCGGACACTTGTTACGGTCCTAAATGCCCAGACAATATTCTATTGCTAGTATAAATATGGGCTCACTCAAATCAAGGTAATCATTATGACATCCCATCACACTACTTTCTCACTCTACATTTACTAGGGAAGCCTACCAACTCCCTACACGTAAAGTCGTCCCTCCGGCTTGATCATTGACAAGACGGGCTTGTGGCCACTAACCCCCCCTCTTGCTAAGTTATACCTCAGGTCCTAGGTACAGTACGGAAAGCACTTGAAGTGCGAAGGACGCTCTACGACCACGCTCCAGAGGAAAGTACGACGCTCCAGAGGAAAGCACTAATTACCTATCAACATTTGACGCCGTCTGTGGGAACCGATCAAAAGGTTACCCTCGCCCTACTAGCACGGGCCGAAGGATGGTTAATCCTAGAAAAAGTTCCCGTCTTGCAACCGCCGTCGCCGGACCCCCACCTGCTCGTCCTCGGGGCAGTCCCCCATTAGGAGGCAGAGGCAGAGGAAGGGGGCGAGGCAACGGTGGTAGGGCAGTTAGAAATAATAATGTTGATGACTACTCGGACGATGACTTGGTCGATGGAGCCCCGGCGAGCGTCACTGCTCTGGAGAAAAGGGTTGATGAAAATGTGCCCCAATGAATCCCCGTCGGATCCGGTTTGGCGCATTGAGACCTTCCGCCCACCAGGTCCCAAGGCAAGCCCAACCAGCAACAATGAACTTTACCCTTCCCAACGGACGAGTAGTTCGTCCCGCGGACTATGGATTCACGGAGGCGCAATATGGATTGTTCCTCCTGACCATCCAAGGGTGCCTAGAAGAAAATGAGGCAGCAAGAGTAGAGGAAGAAATAAGGGTCCAAAGGCAGCCCCAAGTGCAAGAACCCGCACAAATTCAGGCAAGAGCATATCCCGCTCAAGATGAAGCTCAATCTCGAGCGAGTCCTAGGCCAATTCACTCAAGGCTAGGACCCCAAGGCATGCAATCAAGGCTAGGTCCCAAGGAGCTCCGGGAGACTGGAGGGAAATAATCGAGTGAAGGGTAAGGGCCTCGCAAGTGCCCAATGACCCACGTCCTCCGGACCATCTCCAAGTTCCTCCGGACGAACTTCAACTTCAGGTTTTCAATCCGTCAACTCTTCCAAATTAAACCACTCCTCAGAACCGTCCGGAAGAGATGGCCGAAAATAATGGTGGTAGGACAGTGGCACAAGTCACTCCAATGGTAGGATTTGACCCCATGACCGGAAGGAGGCTTAATCTTGAAGAGCTAAAAGCACAGAGAAAAGTCTTTGAAGCACAAATAGATGCGTTGAAGACAAACGTCCAAGAGCAAGAGGAGGACATGGAGCCAGGCGCCCTATGTGATTCCATAAGAACTCATGTGGTGAAGACGGATAGAGGATTTCCGACTTTGGAAAATTATGATGGTACTAGCTGTCCGAAGAACCATCTTGTAAGCTTTGGCACAAAGATGGAAGCCCATGGACATGATCCCAACACCAAAGCATTGATCTTCCCCTCGACCCTTTGTGGAGAGGCAATGGTTTGGTGGTCTAACTTGGACAATGGCTCCATCACGTCCTACAAGGAACTCACATCTCAATTCATCAAAAGTTTGAGAAAGTGATTCGGAAGAAAAGAGGAGTCAAGTATTTGGCCGAAATTGTTCAAGGGCCTTCGGAGGACTTGAGGGAATTCTTGACAAGGTTCCATGAAGCAGCATACCAAGTAGAAACTCACGGAGCCAAGGATCGAAAGGAATACTTGTATGGAAATACCACAAATGAGAAGCTTCGGGACGAACTCGCAAGGTCCCATGTGGAGACCGAGAAAGACCTAGAGCAAGTATGCGAAAACGTTTTGGCGGCAGAGGAATTCCTAAGAACCGTCCCAGTGAGAACTTGTTGGTCCCTTTAAACAACAAGAAAAGGCTGGGGGGGGGGGGATGAATAGTCTTTTCAAACTTTTCGTCGTTTAAAACTTTCTCCGCAAGTGCTTATTACTTTTCAGTAATGAGTTTGCTACTACCTAACTTTCTCAGCAAGTACTTATTACTTTTTAGTAATGAGTTTGCTGATACTTAAAAACAGAGTGCGGAAGTCTTTTACAACAAGTGCTTTTCTCAGAGACCTAGTTTCAGCAAGTGAGCAGAGTGACAGTGTACGAGAAATGTAACTTGCTGAAAACTAAGTGCAGTAAAATAAATCACAGAAACACTTTTATAGTGGTATATGAGAGTGGCGTAATCTCTCAACTAATCCACTTTGTCCTTTCTTGGACTGAATCCGCTATGTAAGATATGAGGTTCTTTACAAATCCTATCACTCATGATTCTCATAAACCAAAACACACTTGCTTCGTTTCCAACCTAAACCAAAGCACACTATAATAAGATATGAGGTTCCTTACAAATCCTATCACTAATGAGAACTAAGTGCAGTAAAATGAATCACACAAACACTTTTATAGTGGTATATGAGAGTGGCGTAATCTCTTAACTAATCCACTTTGTCCTTTTCTTGGACTGAATCCACTATGATAAGATATGAGGTTCCTTACAAATCCTATCACAAATGATTCTCAGAAACCAAAGCACACTTGCTTCGTTTCCAACCTAAACTAAAGAACTGTAACCTTGTTCTCCACCAAACTTGGAACTTATAATCAGCAACACTATACTTGATTAATTCCCCCTGAATTTCACGCCTGAAAAGGGTGTTTATCAGTTAGAGAGGTTTGGGATGAGATGACTTGAGTATAACTTTTCAGCTATAACAAGTTATCTAAAGAAACACAACTTGTAATACTTTGCAGTAAGCAAGTTTGATTGATTCTAGTGTCAAGACTTGTTATTGTTCCAAAGAAAGAACACTTAACTAATATTTTAGCCGTGAATGTTCTACTTTTTCACAAGTAGCTTTTGTTTCAAGCTTAAGTCTTGGAACGGATCAATAGGCACTAAAGAGTAGAGAAGGATTTGAGTGTTTAAAGCACAAGTGAGAGTTTGATCACGTTGTTGACACACCTTCTACTCTTGCCTGATGACCTCTATTTATAGTGTCTCAAGGGAGCCGTTTGAATTTCAAATTCTAAAGCTTTGTACCTTTAGATGTCACTATCTTGCTTTTGTACTTTCAGCAGCGTCCTTCATTTGTCTTCTTGTCTTCATGTTCTTCGCGTGCTTACATTGCATTTAATGTTCTTTTGAATCAAATTCAAATATGAACGTTGGAGCCAAAATGCAAGTACTCTTTAGCAAGGAGGTCACATATGTTGTCAACAAGTGGTTAGTCTCAGTTTCAGCAAGCACAACCTACTATGTCATATAGATTTTCACTTATACAAGCTGTTGCTGAAATTCTCACTTTCTGAAGCAACATGTGCCTTTGTAGATACCTTTCTCTGAATTCTTCTAAGTCTTCAGTCTTCGAATCTTCAACTTTCTGAGCGGTTCTAGGTTTTCAATAGTTCGTTTGTAAAAACAAAGTACATCATCAGCAAATAAAAGAACCTAACTAGTACCTACACTAAGTCTTTCAGTAAACGTTCCTATTTTACAATGTCCTTAAAATTCTAAATTCTTATGGACCTTAAGAGTACTAGTTACTGGACTTTCCTTAATTTAACATGGTTAATTGCTCAACAAAATTACAAGTTTCCTAGCATCACTGGACTGTTCTTAATTTAGCATGGTAATCTGTTCATCAAAATTACAAGTTTCCTAACAAATTTCCACCTTTTTGATGACAACAATCAATGGCTAAATTAATTGTTACCCTTTTAGAGGTTCCTGATGTAGAATAAATAAGTTGATTAATGCAAACTGATGAACGAGATTGTCATACTCGAACAATCAAATAAATTTGTTTTAGCCAAAGGGCAACTCATAACTACACAAAACACGTAGTGCAGAGGTAAGATGACCTCGAGTGTCGATCTCTAGGGACTAAACTACCTTTCTCTGAATTCTTCTAAGTCTTCAGTCTTCGAATCTTCGACTTTCTGAGTGGTTCTAGGTCTTCAATAGTTTGTTTGTATAAACAAAGTACATCATCAGCAAGCTTAAGAACCTAACTAGTACCTACACTAAGTCTTTCAGCAAACATTCCTGTTTTACAATGTCCTTAAAATTCTAAATTCCTATGGACCTTAAGAGTACTAGTTACTGGACTTTCCTTAATTCAGCATGGTTAATTGCTCATCAAAATTACAAGTTTCTTAACAAAACTGTTCCTCCGACCATTCCGAAGGAAAAGGAACAACAAAGGCAAGGTCAAAATCATCCTCCGAAGAAAAAGAGGCAAGACCAAAGGAATGAGAGAAATACCATCCAAAAAGAGCCACACCGTAGAAATGACTTTAGGGACAAGAGAACTCCTCCAAGGAGATTTCCTCCTAGAAGGTACGAGAAGTACACAGAGCTTAATAGGCCAAGATCCGAAATCTTGAGCACTATTATAACAAGGAGGATGGACGTGGATTGGCCCGAGCCTATGCCGGAGTCCCGGAAGCATAGAAATTCGGAAAAGTTTTGCTACTTTCACAAAGGCAGAGGGCATACCACCGATGAATGTGTTAACCTCAAAACTGAAATTGAGAAGTTAGTGCGCCGAGGGTAATTGGTTAACTACATTCGTCGTGAGGAACCTGTCCACCAACCTATCCATCACATCGCCCCCGAACCACAAAGGGAGCCTTCAGCCTTGCCACCCCCACCGCCTCCTCCTCCGGAGGGCGAGCGACATCGGGATTATGAAAGAGACGCGAACTTTGAGAATAGACCCATTCAACCCATTCATGGGAGAATTATTACTATTGCCGGAGGACCAACGGGAGGAGATAGTCGCAAGGCAAGAGAAAGAACCGCGAACGGCCTTACCGCAAGAGACCCAAAGTATGGACAAGTTGGCCGAAAGGAACCAACATAATCTCCTTCGATGATAGTGAACTTCCTGTGAGACATACCGGAGGAGGGGACACCCAAGATCCAAGTGTTCCTTTGGTAGTGTCTCTCGACATTTTCTGCTATGAAGTCCCAAAGGTACTAGTAGATACTAGATGCTCATCCAATCTCATTATCACAAGCACTCTAAAAAATATGAAAATTGACCCGAAAGAAGGATTGAAAGAAGTGGTAAGCGCCTAGTAGGGTTCGGAGGACAACCAATAATGCCCCTCGGGAGTTTGGTCCTACCGGTGTCCATTAGCAAGGATCCTTTCAGAGTAACAAAGTCGGTTACATTCTTGGTAGTCGACATTCCATTCGACTATTATGTGGTAATAGGGCGACCTGCGTTGTCACAATTCAAGGCTGTTGTCTCAACCGTCCACAACCGCATGAAGTTTCCTTACGACGATGGAGCCGTAGGGCAATAAATTGGAAACATAAGAGAGGCGTGGGAATGCTATACTCTTTCCGCAAGTGTGAACTCAAGCGCACGTTTCGCCCTAGGAGACAGGGACCCGGAAGATGGAGCAAATACTTTTTACTCCATCCGAGCGACCCGGACCCGAAGGAAATCTAAAAAGCCTAGTCCGAAAGTAAGGCGAAGAAAAGCGGTCCAAAGGAAAGAACAAAGTTTAGCAGTGGCTGAGGTAAAAGAGCTCAAAGAGTACAAAGTAATTCCTCCCATCCCTCCGACCTCAAAGAAAAAAGCATTTTTTGAAGAAAACAAAATTGAAGCAAAAGAGTGTAAGAAAATACGGTCAGAGTTACCCCTAGGGTACGCAGCGGAATTTCAAATTTTTCTTAACATACAGGTTAATTGATTATGTATATACCGTATATATGTAAACACGTCAATTAGAAGACTAACCTTACTTCCAAAGCAGCTTCCAAGTCTTCGTAATAATCCTGTGTATCTTCTCCTTCGTCGAAAACGAAGATATCTGCAATACTCAGATTATCTGCAAGACAATAAGAGTTAGTTTCCAACTCCTAGAACCTCAACCTTGGTATCCACGGATGACAGCCTATCAGAAGAATGCTAGGATATTCTTTGTGTGACCAAGAAGACGGGGTGGCAGTTTTCCTCCGGTGAGGGTGGCGCGCGCGTGGGGCTTATAGAGGAGGGGAGAGTTTTTATTTTCTCTAAGAAAACTGGGTATTCAACTGTGTGAATGTCTATTTGACTGTTTCTCAAAAACTCTCTAATAGTCTACTATATATAGTAGTCAATAGAAGCCTAAAGCATAAGCAATCAGACTTCGTAAAGGAATAAGAATCTAATTCTTATCGCACTAGGAAACCAATATCAAGTCTAGGTTCATTCCCAATCAAATTAAAACTCAATCAGGAAAATCTAACTTATCCCTTGGACTTCTAATAGAGGAAGGAGTCGAACTCCTTCCCCTACTCCAGCTCGCGCGCGCGCGCGCCTATCCTAAGGGAGATAGGTGGGTCCTAATTTTGGGATCCACTTATAGTTCTAAGGCAATTCAAACTCCAAGTAGATTTTGTCCATGTGCATATGTTAATTCTAAAGTAACATATCCTTTCAAATCAAACCTCTATTATATTTCTAAAATATAATCTTTAATTGTATTTACATAAAATACAATTAATTAGCCAATTCAATCAATAATTCCAAATCATTAATTGAGCCACTAAATATTATAATTAATTCCAAATCAATTATAATCCATCAATCACAATTAATTCCAAATTAACTGCGATTTCATCTTCAAGGATATTCTGATAAGCTGAATCACCGCATAGGGTGACCCATAGGGCCTCATTGTATTAAGCAAGTCTTAGACTAGGCAAAATGGAATTCCTAGACGGTTCATTTGCAATATTAATACATGAGGACGTTTGAGAGGTTTCTCAAAGAAAACCCTTTCGTTGCGAAGTCTGTTGCGCTCAACGCGGCGATGGTAACGTTCCTTCATCTGACTGACTCGAATGCATCTAGGATCGATGATGTGTCTATCCCAATAATACATCCACAGGCGTCTCAGGGAGTTGCTTGGTTACTAAGATATACTTATGACCATCATAATATATCGATGCACTGGCCAGTGACTTTACCAACACAACTATGAAGACTATGAGCAGTACTCTCCTGTGCTACACATGAGAGATGAATCCTTCACAAAAACACTTATCATCCCCATTTGTATGTAGCCATAATCCTGGATCGTGTCTTAGGTCAACTGCTTATTTAGAGCTGACATCGACGGGTCCACCAAGGATATGGGGCAACAATTGTGATGATAAAGTCCTGTAAGTCCAAAGGATGACTGTCATCACTTCGACAACTTACCGGTTCCATAGACACTTCGGTGTAGAGTATACATCGATGGGAGTGTCCGGTGGGTACTTCCATTGTTCGATAATCATTCTTTGAACAACTATGCGCAGTTATGGGAACGTTTCTCGATTGTCCAACAATCCGTTCCGTGGCCGTGGGATCGGCTCACACTTGCTCCAACAAGTATAACCTCCACGCATACTAGTCTCATCTGGTTCATTCAGACCCCTACATCCGAGATGAACCTCGACTAGGGAGAGTTTGGGATAGAAGATAACTCACATAGCTCCCACTATCTGTGTGATCGGTCATCTATCCGAGGGGACATGTTTAATATCAATACAGACAGAAATAGAGATATGACATGCTGTGATGAATGTGTATTTTACACTTTCATTTGAGTCTTTTTCACCTATTTTAGCTATCCTCTATGATAATTTAGCTATATTTTAGTGCATTTTATTAGAATAGTGTCACGTTTCCCTTTAGTTTGAATTTTACAGGTTTTGGTTGAAAAGCGAGGTTTTCCGGGCAATTATATTGAAGTAGACAAGGAATTGGTGTTCCAGAAGCCTAATTGGAGTATCTGAAAGATCCCGGATAGGATTTGAAGTCTAGGGGTCGAGTCTGAAGGCTAAAAGGTCACTAGAAGGAAGAAACTGAGTCCTAAAAGGGGAAGAAATCCAAAAACGCATCGAAAACGCGTAAAGGGCCGAAAAACACTCCCGTGCGAGTCGCCCGGGACATGGGGCAAATCGCCCCACACCAGGCGAATTGCCCGGTGTGTGGGGCCCTTCGCCCCACACAATTCGAATGCCTATATATATGAGCTCAGTTTTCTCCGTTTTTCATACTTTTCCAGACCTTTTCTCTCACCTTTCTCAGTAGTTTTAGGTAGGAATTCTCCAGAGCCTGTTCTGGGGGTCTTAGCTTAGGAGATACTTTTTCTTAGCAGTTTGGAGCTTGTAAGATCGCGATTCTTCGGAGATTGACAACCTTCGGTAACATTGTATCTTACAGTTTCTCTATTTATATTTATATATCTTTCATCATGTTTTCATTCATTCCTGGTATGATTTCTGTTGATTGCATGACAACTATGAGTAGCTAAACTTCTCGTTGGTGATAGTATGTAATTTCTTAGCGAAGGGTTAATAATTATGCTAATGGCTATATCGCGCATTATACTATGAGTTATTGCTTTATTTCTTTGATCTATCTAAATCTCTATCTTCGTAGTGTTGAATAATTACGGAACACAACTGGACAATTCATTGATCAAAGATCTCCATGCAAAACCGAGGAATTTATGCATGATTATTAACCTGCTATGCTTTGAATGACCATACTATCACCAATCTCCATTATCTGTTAAGAAAAACCTTTGCTAAGTCGTCTGTTGTTTTATAATATTAAGTTAGATTAGATAAAGCTAGTTATAGTCCTTAGAGATCGACACTCGAGGTTATTCTACTGCTACACTATGATTTTCGTTGTAGTTGTGAATTGCCTTTGGCTAAATACAAATTTATTTGATTAGTTGGAACCCGACAATCCAACGTTCATCAAATTGGCGCCGTTGCCGGGGACTATACTCCTTTTTTCTGTTTAGCTTTTTTATATTTTCAGCATTCAATTCCTAGTTCTAGTAGTTTTTAGTTTTCCTTTTTAATCTCTCTCTGATACTCCTTTCCTAGTTTGTTACAGATAGTGTATGCCACATACACGATCTAGAGGAACACCGCTTGCTGATTCAATTGCTGAGATCGACAGAGTCTACCACCAAAGAAGGCGACTACTTCAAAGGCGTGCACTAGAGGAAATAGAGGATACCGATTTCTCTGAATCTCTACACAGTCTTTTCAAGGAAATCGACGGAATGGCAGAAGCTAGAACACTGAAAGCATGGGTTCAACCCTCCAAGGATCGTATGAGGGGACCGGTGATTGTTCTTTCGTCTGCAACTCGAGATCTGGAAATCAAGAACCACGCGTTCCAACAACTTCCGAGGTTCTATGGCTTAGCAAGGGAAGATGTGATGGGGTACTTGCACGATATCGATGATTTCGTCAACCAACTCCCACGACCCGGAGCTGAAATAACAACGGATGAGTTGAGGATGAAGGTTTTTGCGATGGGGCTTGGCGACAGAGCCAAGTCATGGTTGAGTTCTCTACCGGCGGGCTCGCTGGACACTTGGGAGAAGGTTTTTTCAGCTTTCATGGAAAACTACTTCCCTCACACCTTGACTACCGCGCTTAAGGCGCAAATCACTGGATTCAAACAGGACTATGATGAGACCATCTACACCACGTTTGAGAGGTTCCAAGACCTCATGAACAAGTGCCCTCACCATGGTTTTGAGCTTTCGGATTTAGTCCAACACTTCTACAATGGGCTAACATTCGAGAACCAACAAGTGGTGGACTTCGAATGCCGTGGCAATATTTGGGAGGAAACCGCAGAAGCCGTCTGGGCAGTTTTCGAAAGGCTTGCTAAGGGGTCGCAGTTCAAGGACCCAAGAGCAATGGTCAGGAGACGTGGACCTGAAGCTCCACCTACTCAAGAAGCCCCTATGTAAAAGGCAATGGGGATCATTTCGAGTGCTTTACCAACGAATTGAAGCAAGTCCTCAAGAGCGCCACTGGAACAGCTGTTTCGAACGAAGTTTGCCGAATATGCAAGAACTATGGGCATGTGATGAACGGGAATTTGTCGGGTTCCGGTTCAGTCAAATAATATTTGTTATTTAGCCAAAGGCAATCCACAACTACAACGAAAACCGTAGTGTAGCAGTAGAATGACTCGAGTGTCGTTCTCTCAGAACTATAACTAGCTTTATCTATTTAACAAGAGAATATAAAACAGCAGACAGATAGCAATAGGGGGTTTCTAGCAGATAATGGAGATTGGTGATAGTATGGTCCTTCTTAACATAACGGGTCGATAATCATGCATAAATTCCTCGGTCTTGCATAGAGATCTTTGAATCAATCTAGTGTCCTGTTGCAAATATTAAGCACTACGAAGATAAATTGGTCTGACAAGTCAATCACTTTTGTCCTAATGTGTTCCGTAATTATTCAACACTACGAAGATAATGGGTCTGATGGTCGACAAGTGTCCAATTGTGCATAATAATTAATACAACATACGAGAATTTTGGTTACAACTGATCAACGAAATAAAGCAATGACACGGAGTATAATGCGCGATATAGCCATTAGCATGATTATCTTCCCTTCGCTAAGAATTCACATACTACCACCAACGATAAGTTTAGCTACTCATAATAGGCATGCAATCAACAGAAATCATAGAAGAAAACATATTGAAAGATAAATAAAATAAGTAGATTAAACTGTAAGATACAAGTTACCGAAGGTTGTCAATCTCCAGTCCCCTAAGCTACAGAACTCCCAGGACAGGCCCCGGGAAGTCCCTACCTAAAACTATAGAGAGAGGTGAGAGAGAAGGTCTGGAAAGATATGGTTTTCAGAGAAAAACTGAGCACTATATATAGGCCCCGAAAAACTACGGGGCGGTTCGCCCCAGAGTATTCTCGCGGAAATTCCGCGTTTTCGACGCGTTTTTGGATTTCTTCACCTTGTCGGACTCGGTTTCTGACTTCTAGTAGCCTTCTAACCTCCAAATTCGGCCCCTAGACTTCAAATCCTATCCGGAAACCTTCAGATACTCCAAATAGGCTTCTGGAATACCAATTCCTTGTCAACTTCAATATAATTGCTCGGAAATCCCTGAATTTCAACCAAAATCTGTAAAATAAAATCTAAAGGGAAACGTGACACTATTCTAATAAAATGTACTAAAATATAGATAAATTAACATAGAGGATAGCTAAAATAGGTGAAAAAGACTCGAATGAAAGTGTAAAATACACATTCATCAAACTCCCCAAACCGAACCTTTGCTTGTCCTCAAGCAACTAAGCTAGACTCTAATACAAAAAACATGCAAGACACAAATGGAGTTACATGCCAAATAAAATGAACTAATCTACTGAATCTACCAAAAAACATATGAACAAAAACCATATAAATCAAAGCATGAATATAGGTTGAAGAATACCTTGATTGACTTATACACATCCACATAAGCACTTATATCAAGACAAGATAGTCTCTCGTAACATTCTCTACCTGGACCTAGTCAGTGACGACATAATGAAGCATGCTAAGATACGAATGGTTGCCCCGTGCCTATGAAACTGAGGACTTACTGCTGTTCCACCATGTTAAGACTTTTCCTCAAAAGAGGTCGAACCAGTACTGGCTCTCATCAAACGAAGGAGGGTTCCCTATAAAAGATAACACTCCCCTATTCTACCCATCTCTCAAGTAAAGTCTTAAGCTATTCACCACTTCCTGAATGGCAGGACGAGGGTGGTCTAGAACAGATGACACTCAAGACAAAAAAGATAAAAACACGATTACGAATATTATAAAAATGAAAAATAAGACTCAACACTTTGCTAAACTGCTATTTGGCTTTCTTTTTTGGACCCTTCTTTGCTTTTTTGGGGTCTTCTCTTTTTCTTTTTTTTTTCTTTCCAGATTCTTTTTTCTTTTTCTCTTTTTTTTTCTGGAATTTTTTTTTCTTTTCTTTTTTTCGATTTTTTTTAGCCAGCAGTAGCATAACAAAGAGAGAAACAAAATGACTCACACGACTTCCCCAAACCTATTCGAAAGAATGGGTTGGGGCACAAAATTTACGGAAAAGGAAAAATAAACTCACGATACGAAAATGAAAAACAGAAACAAGTCTATGACGGTGTAACCCCCTCCCCAAACCCATTCTTCCGAATAGGTTATAAACAAAGAATCACACAACCTCCTTCCTAGGCATTTATCAATCTCAAAGTATGGTGAAGACTTGTTGCCTCTTAGGTACATAATTACTCGGGAAAACAACCATAAGACCCTAACATGCATCATCCTATTATAAAGGCCTTCGTGAACCGCAGTAGAGAAAACACCACTAAGTGATGTCGAGACTACCAAGCTTAACTAAGTGCAATACATAAATGTGACAAGCCAAGCGAGAAAAACCTCAAACAAATTCATAAAGATGAAGCATACGATTTATGGCAAGTTGGTTGATCTACCCAATAAAAAGTTCAAAAAATTCGGCAATAAACTCCATATAAAACATGCAAGACTATCCTAGGAAAGCAGTAAACATGCAAATGCAATTAAAAAACAAGATACCATACTCAACATCACAAAGCCAAACAATACTTAACATCATAATTCACATCCCATCCCCCTCATGAAACTTAAGCTAGTCCCTAGCAAAAGAGAATGAGTAAATAAAAAGTAATACTAGATGTTACCGAACGGTTTGGCCTCGGTCGGCTGAGTATTCAAGAATGGACTCAATAGTACCTCCCCACGGTGGCCGCCATTCTCTTGGTCCGATGTAGCAAAGAGACCTAGGAAGCTTCAAAGATCTCACCATGGTGAATGGACTGGTTTGCTTTGCAGGCATATCCAATAAGGATTTCATCAATAGGAGGACATTCACTTTGACTTCATCGAGGTGTTTGTTTAGTGGTGGCTCCTGTGTATCTTGCTTGTCAAGCTTTCCACTTCGGAGGAGTAGATTCACCTCTTTGTACTCAAGAACCTCAGTAGTAACGGAAGGAAGTGGCTTTGGATTGATGCGAATGTCTGTGAGTAAAGAAACATGGGAGCTGGGGTCGTCCAGCTCACTGGTCATGGGAGGCGGTTCGCCCACCATGCTGGGCGACTCGCCCCCCACCTCCAGGGGGGCGTCGCCTTCCAATCCTTTCTCCTCTTCAAGTTTTCGAACCTCTTCTGCTTCAGCATAATTTAACAAGCCGAATTCTTCCGTAAGATGCTCAGTTACTTCAACTTCTTCAACAACTTTTGCTATACGAAGGTCATCTTCAACTTGCTCGGCATGTGCAATTTCATCTTCCTCACTGATTTCTTCGACTTCAAAATGCTCCTCGGATGAGCTTCCTGCTTCACCTCGATCTACTTCCTTTGCGGTGATGTGAATTGGTATGACCTCATCAGGTTGTGTTGAACCTCTGGTGTACTTACGGAGGACTTCTTCTG
Organism: Plantago ovata; assembly: GCA_028274465.1. NCBI lineage: Eukaryota > Viridiplantae > Streptophyta > Magnoliopsida > Lamiales > Plantaginaceae > Plantago > Plantago ovata. The sequence continues at coordinate 49,819,110 of CM051458.1, forward strand.
CCTCGTCGACCGTACATTCTCCCAGACCGCCGCTCAACTGATCCACTCTAAGTCGTTCCTCTTCACGAAGTCCACCAACAAAGCACCAAATCAACTCCCCATCTTCGAAACGGTGATGGGGGCACTCACGTTTATACATCTCAAAACGTTCTTAGGCGTCACAAAACTGCTCATACTCTCCTTGCTCAAAATATTGGATCCTATCACGTAAGGCAATCGTCTCATGATAAAGCATGAACCGCGCCAAGAACTCCTCTACTACTTGGCCCCAAGTTTTCAGCGATCTGGGTTCTAACCTTGCAATCCAACGCCTCGGCTCATACCCAAGAGCAAAAGAAAATAGTTTCCTACACAATTGGTCCTTAGTAAACCCTTCTGCTGGAATTCTTTCTATTTCCTCCTCATAGGATCGAATGAAACTCCATGGGTCCATCCCTACTCCATCTTCGTACCTTGGTAAGTACCTCACCATGGACTCAGTCACCTCATTCCTCCTTAACTCGTCTTCCAGGTATATGGATGATCCTCTCCTCACCTGCGAGAATTGGGGTGTCATGCGAGCGCGCATGGACATCATACCTGTATGTCTGTAGTAAGAGTAACTCAAAACTAAAAATTAGTTCTATTAGCGTAATCAAACACAAAAATTCCGAGAGCACAAACACGCAAGGTAACCAAGATCAGATTAGATGAATTTACTGAAGAAGATAGGAGGAAAGAAATAGGGTAAGAAAGTGAAATTTCTGAGAGACAATCCAAGAGCTGTTCTGGGGGTTGAATGCTGAAAATATAAACAAATTAAATAGAAAAAACGAGTATAGTCCCCGACAACGGCGCCAATTTGATGAACGGGAATTTGTCGGGTTCCGGTTCAGTCAAATAATATTTGTTATTTAGCCAAAGGCAATCCACAACTACAACGAAAACCGTAGTGTAGCAGTAGAATGACTCGAGTGTCGTTCTCTCAGGACTATAACTAGCTTTATCTATTTAACAAGAGAATATAAAACAGCAAACAGATAGCAATGGGGGGTTTCTAGCAGATAATGGAGATTGGTGATAGTATGGTCCTTCTTAACATAACGGGTCGATAATCATGCATAAATTCCTCGGTCTTGCATAGAGATCTTTGAATCAATCTAGTGTCCTGTTGCAAATATTAAGCACTACGAAGATAAATTGGTCTGACAAGTTAATCACTTTTGTCCTAATGTGTTCCGTAATTATTCAACACTACGAAGATAATAGGTCTGATGGTCGACAAGTGTCCAATTGTGCATAATAATTAATACAACATACGAGAATTTTGGTTACAACTGATCAACGAAATAAAGCAATGACACGGAGTATAATGCGCGATATAGCCATTAGCATGATTATCTTCCCTTCGCTAAGAATTCACATACTACCACCAACGATAAGTTTAGCTACTCATAATAGGCATGCAATCAACAGAAATCATAGAAAAAAACATATTGAAAGATAAATAAAATAAGTAGATTAAACTGTAAGATACAAGTTACCGAAGGTTGTCAATATCCAGATGATTGCGGTCCTACGAGCTCCAATCCGCTATAAAAAAGTGTCCCCTAAGCTACAGAACTCCCAGGACAGGCCCCGGGAAGTCCCTACCTAAAACTATAGAGAGAGGTGAGAGAGAAGGTCTGAAAAGATATGATTTTCGGAGAAAAACTGAGCACTATATATAGGCCCCGAAAAACTACGGGGCGGTTCGCCCCAGAGTATTCTCGCGGAATTTCCGCGTTTCGACGCGTTTTTGGATTTCTTCACCTTGTCGGACTCGGTTTCTGACTTCTAGTAGCCTTCTAACCTCCAGATTCGGCTCCTAGACTTCAAATCCTATCCGAAACCTTCAGATACTCCAATTAGGCTTCTGGAACACCAATTCCTTGTCAACTTCAATATAATTGCCCGGAAATCCCTGAATTTCAACCAAAACCTGTAAAATAAAATCTAAAGGGAAACGTGACACTATTCTAATAAAATGTACTAAAATATAGCTAAATTAACATAGAGGATAGCTAAAATAGGTGAAAAAGACTCGACTGAAAGTGTAAAATACACATTCATCAGCATGGGGCTCATATGTGTAGATCGGAGCTTGCATATGATGATGGCAACTGGGTTCAAGGAGGCGAAGAGGAGGCCCTTGCTACGGAATTTGGTACCCAAGAAGCTAGCTACGGACAAGATGGTAGTAATCCTCGAGGTGGATTTTGGAGAAGAGGGTTCTGAAACAATCAAGGATATGCACCGGCTAGGAAAACTTATGGCCCTAACCAAGACCGTAGTAGGCTTAACTATGGTAATCACCACTGCGAAAACCCCGCTCCGAAAGAGCAACCGAAGTCGACTCAACTGATGGAGAACTTGCAAAAGATGGTTGATCACACCCAAAGTTTTCTCAAACGTTATGAAGAAGATTCTGAGAAAACTAGGGCAAGGCTTGATCGGTTGGAAGAGAGCACTAGGCTTGCCCATCAAAAGATGCAAGAGTTGATCGACCGAGGAGCAAGTAGGAAGCAAGGCAAGCTGCCTAGCAACACTGAGAAGTCGATGTCCATTACCTTGGTGGGTGATCTACCTGTCGAAATCACCATCAAGAAGGTTGCTAAGTGCGAGTGTTGCAAGAAGGAAGAACCTCAACTAGCCAAGGAAGAAGAGAAGGATCTTGGTTCTGACGAGAGTGAAGAGGAGCAAGAGGATCCCGAGCCACTCCCTCAAAGTTTCGATGTTAAGGTCGGGATTGGTGAGCTTGAAGATGTCCGTGCCACACTAGACACGGGATCCTACTCTAATGTCTAATGTGCTCCCAATGAATGTGTTCGAGAAGAGTAGCCTTGGAAAACTATCTGAGCATAAGGCTATTGTGCAATTGGCGGATGGATCCTTTGTGAGACCCGAAGGCGTTGTGAAGAATGTATTGGTCAAGATTGGTGAAGCTTCTGTATACACCAATTTTGTAGTTATGCCGACGTCTACACCTGGGATGGGGGATGTCGTTCTCTTGGGGCGAACGTTCTTAACCAAGCTACACTCCGTGATAGACATCTACCGAAGGACTTGCACCATTGAGGTGAATGGCAAGCGACATGTGTTGCGAGCCATATCTGATCCACCCGATCACTTCAATACTTCTCACACTGTTAACTACTGTGGTCTTGCTGTCTATGTTCATTCTTATTCACAGGTTCGTGGAATGAGGAGAAGATCCATGAAGGGGAAGTCCAGTACCCTCAAGAAGAAGAGCTAGGCGCAACCAGGAGTCGAGTCAAAGACTTTAAACAATGGCGCTATCCGGGAGGCAACCCGGAGTTTTTATCGCTTTTTTACCGCTTTATTGCATGTTTATCTGTCTGCATTTGCATTTGCACGTTTACTACTTTCTTAGTTTTAGTTGCATTCACTACATTCATCCTAGGATAGTCTTGCATGTTTTATATGGAGTTTATTGCCAAATTTTTTGAACTTTTTTATTGGGTAGATCAACTAATTATGCCATTAATCATATGCTTCATCTCTATGAATTTGTTTGAGGTTTTTCTCGTTTGGCTTGTCACATTTATGTATTACACTTAGCTAAGCATTGGTAGTCTCGACATCACTTAGAGGTGTTTTCTCTACTGCGGTTCACGAAGGCCTTTATAATAGGATGATGCATGTTAGGGTCTTATGGTTGTTTTCTTGAGTAATTATGTACCTAAGAGGCAACAAGTCTTCACGTTGCTTTGAGATTGCTAAATGCCTAGGAAGGAGGTAGTGTGAGATTGTGTGATCCTTTGTTTGCAACCTATTCTTCCGAATAGGTTTGGGGAGGGGGTTACGCTATCATTAGACTTGTTTTTTATTTTCCAATTTTGTGTTGTGAGTTTATTTTTTCTTTTTCGTAAATTTTGTACTCCAACCTATTCTTTCGAATAGGTTTGGGGAGGTCATTTGTGTGTTATTGTTTCTTTTTCGTTGTGCTACTGCTGGCTAAAAAAATCGAAAAAAAAGAGGAAAAGAAAAATTCCAGAAAACGAAAAAAACTGGAAAAGAAAAAAAAAGAAAAAAAAGAAGAAAAAAAGAAAAGACCCCAAAAAAGCAAAGAAGGGTCCAAACAAGCCAAAAAGCGGTTTAGCAAAGTGTTGTGTCTCATTTTCCAATTCTTGTAAATGTTCGTAATCGTGTTGTAATTTTTTGTCTTTTGTTTTTGAGTGTCATCTGTTCTAGACCACCCTCGTCCTGCCATTCAGGAACTGGTGAATAGCTTAAGGCTTTGCTTGAGAGATGGGTAGAATAGGGGAGTGTTATCTTTTTTAGGGAACCCTCCTTCGTTTGATGAGAGCCAGTATTGGTTCGACCTCTTTGAGGAAAAGTCTTAACTTGGTGAATAGTAGTAAGTCCTCAGTTTCATAGGCACGGGACAACCATTCGTATTCTAACATGTTTCATTACGTCGTCACTGACTAGGTCCAGGTAGAGAATGTTACGAGAGACTATCTTGTCTTGACATAAGTGCTTATGTAGATGTGTATGAGTCAATCGAGACATTCTTCAACCTATATTCATGTTATAATTTGTATGGTTTTTGTTCATATGTTTTTTGATAGATTCTATAGATTAGTTCTTTTCATTTGGCATGAGACTCCATTTTTTGGGTTGCATTGTTTTTTGCATTAGAGTCTAGCTTAGTTGCTTGAGGACAAGCAAAGGTTCGGTTTGGGGAGTTTGATGAATGTGTATTTTACACTTTCATTTGAGTCTTTTTCACCTATTTTAGCTATCCTCTATGATAATTTAGCTATATTTTAGTGCATTTTATTAGAATAGTGTCACGTTTCCCTTTAGTTTGAATTTTACAGGTTTTGTTTGAAAAGCGAGGTTTTGCGGGCAATTATATTGAAGTAGACAAGGAATTGGTGTTCCAGAAGCCTAATTGGACTATCTGAAAGATTTCGGATAGGATTTGAAGTCTAGGGGTCGAGTCTAAAGGCTAAAAGGTCACTAGAAGACAGAAACCGAGTCCGGAAAGGGGAAGAAATCCAAAAACGCGTCGAAAATGCGTAAAGGGCCGAAAAACACTCCCGGGCGAGTCGCCCGGGACGTGGGGCGAATCGCCCCACACCAGGCGAATCGCCCGGTGTGTGGGGCTCTTCGCCCCACACAATTCGAATGCCTATATATGAGCTCAGTTTTCTCCGTTTTTCATACTTCTCCAGACCTTTTCTCTCACCTTTCTGAGTAGTTTTAGGTAGGAATTCTCCAGAGCCTGTTCTGGGGGTTCTTAGGTTAGGAGATACTTTTTCTTAGCAGTTTGGAGCTTGTAAGATCGCAATTCTTCGGAGATTGACAACCTTCGGTAACATTGTATATTACAGTTTCTCTATTTATATTTATATATCTTTCATCATGTTTTCATTCATTCGTGGTATGATTTCTGTTGATTGCATGACAACTAAACTTCTCGTTGGTGATAGTATGTAATTTCTTAGCGAAGGGTTAATAATTATGGTAATGACTATATCGCGCATTATACTCTGAGTTATTGCTTTATTTCTTTGATCTATCCAAATCTCTATCTTCGTAGTGTTGAATAATTACGGAACACAACTGAACAATTCATTGATCAAAGATCTCCATGCAAAACCGAGGAATTTATGCATGATTATTAACCTGCTATGCTTTGAATGACCATACTATCACCAATCTCCATTATCTGTTAAGGAAAACCTTTGCTAAGTCGTTTGTTGTTTTATATTCTTAAGTTAGATTAGATAAAGCTAGTTATAGTCTTTAGAGATCGACACTCGAGGTTATTCTACTGCTACACTACGGTTTTCGTTGTAGTTGTGAATTGCCTTTGGCTAAATACAAATTTATTTGATTAGTTGGAACTCGACAATCCAACGTTCATCATGCTGCATGCCTGGTGTAATATAAATATGAAAGCGATACTCAATAGTAAAATAACAAACATATATTATATTACGTTGACCTTTGTAATAGTACATATATGCCCTCTATAAGGGCTGCATGCCCTTAATAAGGACTGTCTCTAGGACATATACACTATCAATCTCCCATTTGGACTAGAGCCAGTCACCTTTATGCCTAATACCAAGATTTGCATAATGTCTTAAGTGGATTTCCACTGATAAGACCTTGGTGAAAGGATCTGCCACGTTGTCCGTGGTAGAGACACGTTCTATACTAACTTCTCCTCTATCAATAATCTCACGTATAACGTGATATTTTCTAAGTACATGTTTGTTCTTATTTGTGGATCTAGGCTCCCTAGCTTGAGCGACGGCGCCCGTATTGTCACAATAAATCGTTATTGGACTAGGAGCAGGAACAACCCTCAATTCCTTCAAGAACTCTGAAATCCAGACATCTTCTTTCGATGCTTCTGATGCAGCAATGTACTCGGCTTCTGTGGATGAGTCAGCAATCGTGGCTTGCTTAGAACTCTTCCAACAGATAGCTCCTCCGTTCAATTTGAATACGTATCCTGTCTGTGACTTAAAGTCATCAGGATCTGATTCAAATCCAGCGTCGACATACCCAGACATCTTTAATTCTGGCTCTCCACCAAACACCAAGAACATATCTTTAGTCCGTCGAAGGTACTTAAGAATGTTCTTTACAACAGTCTAGTGAGGTACTCCTGGATTCTGTTGGTGTCGACAAGTGACACTAAGCGCATATGCCACATCGGGCCTCGTGCAATTCATTGCATACATTATAGACCCTACTGCCGAAGCATAGGGCACACGACTCATTGCGTTTCTTTCTTCATCAGTTTTATGACCATCCTTAACTGATAAGACAATCCCATGCCTAGCTGGGAGAAAGCCTCTCTTTGAGTCGTCCATCTTATAACGCTTCAGTATTTTGTCGATGTAGGTGGACTGTGTCAATCCTAACATCCTCTTGGATCTATCTCTAAAGATCTTGATCCCTAGGATGTAGTTCGCTTCACCCAAGTCCTTCATCAAGAAGGTTCTTGATAATCAAACTTTAGTCTCTTCTAGCATAGAGACATTGTTTCCCATGATCAAAATGTCATCAACATAAATGATCATGAAAACGACTCCCTTGTCGCTGTGCCTAGCGTAGACACAGGGATCTCCCTTGCTTCTGATGAAGTCAAACGATTTGACAGCTTCATCAAAGCGAATATTACAGCTCCTAGACGATTGCTTTAGCCCATAGATGGATCTTTGTAATTTGCATACAGCAGTTGGGCTGGTTTTACTAATAAAACCTTCTGGCTGTACCATATAGACCACTTCCTCAAGGTTGCCATTGAGGAAGGCAGTCATTACATCCATCTGCCAGATCTCATAATCATAGTAGGCAGCTATTGCAAGTAGAATTCGAATGGACTTTAATTTTGCTACCGGTGAAAAGGTTTCATTGTAATCGATGCCATACCTTTGCGTGTAGCCTTTAACCACAAGCCTAGCTTTGTGCGTTTGTACCTTGCCATCGGCATCTGTCTTTTGTTTAAAGACCCATTTGCACCCAATAGGTCTAACCCCTTGGGGCAAGTCTACCAAGTTCCAAACATGGTTCTGGTACATGGAGTCCATTTCCAATTTCATGGCCTCTTGCCATTTGTTTGAGTCAATATCAATTATTGCCTCTTTGTAGGTCTCAGGATCTTCCCGATCTGATAAACCAACATCAAGTTCACTGATGTCTTCTATCATAAGGCTTTGCTTCTGAGGTCCTTTTAGGATCCTCTTTGACCTACGGAGCTCGACTGGTTCTGGTGCTTTTCTTTTCTGGCTTCGTGTAACACGAACATTATCAGTGGACACTGATGCAGCTGGTCGCGCCCCGCGACCCTGTTCCCTTGCGGGAGGCTGCTCTTGTGCAACTTGTTGCACAGGTTGGTTGACAACGGGTTCTATTGGTGTGGTTTCAACTGTTGATCTAATCACAGGACTCCCACTGACTATGACATGCCTAGCAAGTGTCATATCATTACCTTTGTCTGCTTCGAAAGCTCCCACTGAACTTGAGTCCAAATCAGAAGATTTAGAGAACTCATGTTCGCACGTGTCAAAGTCTTGAATTTCTTCAAGTTCTATCATGTCATCTAACCTCTCTTCTTCGAGGTATTCTTCTTCTAAAAACTTGACGTTTCTAGATACTATCACCTTGTGATCTTCAGCATGATAGAATTCATAGCCTCTCGTCTGACGAGGATATCCTATGAAATATACTTTGACACCCTTGGCATCTAACTTATCAGTGAGCATCAATTTGACTATCGCAGGACAACCCCAAGGTCTAAGATAGCCCAGTGAGGGTTTCTTTCCCTTCCATAACTCATAAGGAGTTTTCTCCACTGATTTAGATGGTACACGGTTCAGAATGTAGATTGCAGTTTGTAGTGCATATCCCCACAGATATTTTGGAAGAGTCGAGAATCCATTGCAGTTTAACAGGGTTCGATTCCTTCTCTCAGACACACCATTTAACTGTGGTGTTCCAGGAGGAGTCCATTGCGATTGAATCCCATTTTCCTTCAAGTAGTCGATAAATTCTTCACTAAGGTATTCACCTCCTCGATCTGATCGAAGAGTGACTATCCTTAGGTTCAATTCATTCTCAACCTCATTCCTAAACTCCTTGAATTTCCCAAAGGTCTCGAATTTATTCTTCATAAGATAAATATATCCATACCTTGAGAAATCGTCAGTAAAGGTAACGAAGTAAGGATAACCCCCACGCGCATGGACTTTAAAAGGTCCACATACATCGGTATGTATGAGCTCTAAGCAGCGAGTGGCACGAACACCTTGTCCAACAAAAGGTTTGTTCGTCATCTTACCCTTAACACATGATTCGCATGTACCATATGATTCAAAATCAAATGGTTCTAAGTAGTCCAACTTCCTTAGTCTTTGAATCCGTGTTTCATTGATATGGCCTAGCCGACAATGCCATAGATAAGATGGATTATTCTTCCTACTTGAAGACGGTTGTTTGTTATGTATTTGAAATAAAGGTAGACTACTTTGCAAAATATATAAACCATTCACTAAGCGAGCTTTTCCATAATACTTGTCATTCAATGAAAAATAACAAGTATTATTCGCAAATCGAAAGGAAAAACCCATATTGTCTAACAATGGAATGGAAATAATATTTCTGACAATGGATGGAACAAAATAAACATTATCAAGTTCTAAACATTGTCCCGAAGGTAAATCTATCTTGCAGCGTCCAACGCGTTTGGTTTCAACTGGATTGCCGTTCCCAACATGCAAGTCGATTTCACCTTGCTTGACTAGCCTGTGTTCAATGAGCCCCTGCACATTGTTAGAAATGTGCGAGCCATAGGCTGTATCTAATACCCAACCATTGGAGTCAAAAGTAGTCATGTTCATTTCAATAACAAACATACCTGAGCTAGAAGCCGGCGGCTTCTTACCTTGATCTGCCCTTAGCTTAGGGCAATCTTTCTTCCAATGCCCTTTCTGCTTACAGAAAAGATATTCATCTGTGTGTACCGTCCGCTCCTCTTGAACTTCCTTTTCTGGTTCAGACGCTTAGGCCTATCACTCGAAGTGTTAGCCTTGACTCCCGTCTTTGCCTTACCCTTAGCACCTTTGTTTCTCGGGTTTGGGTTAGACGGTTGCCCAACATACATGATCGATTTCTCCTTCTTAGGAAGAGTTTGATCATATGTCTTCAGCAGATTATGGAGTTCGGGCAGTGTAACGTCCTTCGCATTCAAGTTGGTTAATGATGAACTGCGAATACGAACTCGACAATGATTGAAGGACAAAGATCACCATGATCTTATTCTCATCTTGAGAACAATCATTTTAAGAACATGCTCAGACATGTTCCCTCCTTCATTGAGCTTGCATCTGTGTATCTCTTTGATCAAATCAAATTCAACACTTCTAGCTGTCGTCTTAAAGAGCGACTCAAGATGCTTTAGCATCTCATACGGCAACATGCTTTCATGTTGCCTCTGCAGCTCATTGCTCATTGCCGCCAGCATAATACACTGCGCGGATCTAGCATCCTCATGATGCTTATCAGACTTTGCCTTGTTGGCTTGATTCAAGCAACAACTTGATCGGTAGTCTGATTCTCGGGACACACGGGATTAGCCTCGTCCAGACGTACTCAATCCTTTTGTACCTCAGCACCAAACATATATTCCTGATCCAATCTAGGAAGTTTGGTCCGGTCAAAATTTGTTTCTCTAAGACAGCACGGGGCGAGATACTCGCTATTTCGGTTTTTCTTAGGAGAAATAGTATAGAACGAAAATAATAAATCAACTATTGAAATACTATTTCTAAATACACAGTCAACATAACTAAACAACAAGGTCCTTTAGCTGTTTAGCTCCCACTATTTTCACATATGCTTGCCCCGAAAACAAACATACGGTTAATGTCCAACAAGTTACCGTAGTGGCCAATATCCAAATCCATACTATGCTATACTCCAACGGGGGCTGGTCGCATAGCATAATATGACCGGTAGGACCATCCAATTGCGTCACGCAACTCTTGGGTGTTAAATCTAATTTAACCCGATGCTCTACATATTGTACCTATCGAGGTCGCTCGATACAATATGTAGTAAGTCATAACCATAGCTTACTCTAACCTGACAATCACTGCGAGTCTGTAAGACGAGGTCGCCAATACAAGAAAACGCAATGAAAGTTCAGAATTAAAGCACCCTATGGAAAGCATCTCAGAAATACATACATATATATGTTTCTGTACTTATATTGGTTGGGGCTTGTCGCTTGAGGGTTGTTATCAGTGATCTACAAACAAATAAGGGCGCCGCCTACCCATCATGCATGAGCGGTCTACACGTAATGGATGTCGCCTATACATTCTAGTTCTAAACGCGGTCAAGCACAAAATGGGTGCCGCCTACCCATACATAAAATATGTGGTCCGACATATAAGAGGGCGCCGCCTATCCTCGCATGCATAGCGGTCGAACGGAAAGTAAAATACTTGGTATTTAAACATGCATTGTCAAACAATAGCATATCGAGCATACAAAACAAGTAGTAGCCTATGTTGATGCCAAATGACTTCATAATTTCATTATGAAAATTATAATCCCATACTTATAATCTCTATGAAATAATCGAAAATTTAGACTAGATTGAAAAATCGAAATTCTATTGACCAAGTAGCAAGTTTCGAAAACCCGAAGGACTTAATTGTAATTTTTGAAACCTTGGAGGTGTTAAATCTAAAATTCAAAAGTAGAAGGACTAATTTGCAATAAACAATAAATTGATAAATTACAAATAAGCCCTTTAACTTTATACTAATTAAATTTAACCCTCTAGTTAAAAACAATTACAATTAAATTATATTTATATTCAAAATATAAAATTCAATCCTCAAAATTTTCAAAATTCGATTTTGGGTCCAACTCAGGAAAATATATATATATATATTCAAATATGGGACGGGACCCGTCCCCTACCGTGCCTGCGGCAGCGGGCGCCCGGCGCCTGCGTCGCAGGGCAGGTGCCTGCGGGACGTGCCCGCGGCATGTAGGCCCGGTCAATTATATATATATTTATTTATTATTTTTTTTTTTGAAAAATATAAATTCTAAATTTATATAAAAACAAAACTTTTGAAAATCGAATTAATCATAGAATCAATTGCATCCACATATCTACAAAAGCATACAAAATATATACGTATATACGTAATCAATTAACCTGGCTCCGATACCACTGTAAGAAAATACAGCCAGAGTTACCCCTAGGGTACGCAGCGGAATTTCAAAAATTTTCTTAACATACAGGTTAATTGATTATGTATATGCCGTACATATGTAAACACGTCAATTAGAAGACTAACCTCACTTCCAAAGTAGCTTCCAAGTCTTCGTAATAATCCTGTGTATCTTCTCCTTCGTCGAAGTCGAAGATATTTGCAATACTCTGATTATCTGCAAGACAATAAGAGTTAGTTTCCAGCTCCTAGAACCCCAACCTTGGTATCCACGGATGAACAACCTATCGGAAGAATGCTAGGATATTCTTTGTGTGACCAAGAAGACTGGGCGGCGGTTTTCCTCCGGTGAGGGTGGCGCGCGCGTGGGGCTTATAGAGGAGGGGAGAGTTTTTATTTTCTCTAAGAAAACTGGGTATTCAACTGTGTGAATGTCTATTTGACTGTTTCTAAAAAACTCTCTAATAGTCTACTATATATAGTAGTCAATAGAAGCCTAAAGCATAAGCAATCAGACTTCGTAAAGGAATAAGAATCTAATTCTTATCGCACTAGGAAACCAATATCAAGTCTAGATTCATTCCCAATCAAATTAAAACTCAATCAGGAAAATTTAACTTATCCCTTGGACTTCTAATAGAGGAAGAAGTCGAACTCCTTCCCCAACTCCAGCTCGCGCGCGCGCGCCTATCCTAAGGGAGATAGGTGGGTCCCAATTTTGGGACCCACTTATAGTTCTAAGGCAATTCAAACTCCAAGTAGATTTTGTCCATGTGCATATGTTAATTCTAAATTAACATATCCTTTCAAATCAAACCTCTATTATATTTCTAAAATATAATCTTTAATTGTATTTACATAAAATACAATTAATAAGCCAATTCAATCAATAATTCCAAATCATTAATTGAGCCACTAAATATTATAATTAATTCCAAATCAATTATAATCCATCAATCACAATTAATTCCAAATTAATTGCGATTCCATCTTTAAGGATATTCTGATAAGCTGAATCACCACATAGTGTGACCCATAGGGCCTCATTGTATTAAGCAAGTCTTAGACTAGGAAAAATGGAATTCCTAGACGGTTCCATTTGCAATATTAATACATGAGGACGTTTGAGAGGTTTCTCAAAGCAAACCCTTTCGTTGCGAAGTCTGTTGCGCTCAACGCGGTGATGGTAACGTCCCTTCATCTGACTGACTCGAATTCATCAAGGATCGATGATGTGTCTATCCCAATAATACATCCACGGGCGTCTCAGGGAGTTCTTTGGTTACTAAGATATACTTATGACCATCATAATATATCGATGCACTGGCCAGTGACTTTACCAACACAACTATGAAGACTATGAGCAGTACTCTCCTGTGCTACACATGAGAGATGAATCCTTCACAAAAACACTTATCATCCCCATTTTTATGTAGCCATAATCCTGGATAGTGTCTTAGGTCAACTGCTTATTCAGAGCTGACATCGACGGGTCCACCAAGGATATGGGGCAACAAATGTGATGATAAAGTCCTGTAAGTCCAAAGGACGACTGGCATCACTTCGACAACTTACCGGTTCCCATAGACACTTCGGTGTAGAGTATACATCGATGGGAGTGTCCGGTGGGTACTTCCATTGTTCGATAATCATTCTTCGAACAACTATGCGCAGTTATGGGAATGTTTCTCGATTGTCCAACAATCCGTTCCGTGGCCGTGGGATCGGCTCACACCTTCTCCAACAAGTATAACCTCTACGCATACTAGTCTCATCTGGTTCATTCAGACCCCTACATCCGAGATGAAACTCGACTAGGGAGAGTTTGGGATAGATGATAACTCACATAGCTCCCACTATCTGTGTGATCGGTCATCTATCCGAGGGGACATGTTTAATATCAATACAGACAAAAATAGAGATATGACATGCTGCATGCCTGGTGTAATATAAATATGAAAGCGATACTCAATAGTAAAACAACAAACATATATTATATTACGTTGACCTGTGTAATAGTACATATATGCCCTCTATAAGGGCTGCATGCCCTTAATAAGGACTGTCTCTAGGACATATACACTATCAAAGAGGCCTTGGAAGAAATTCAAGTGGTAGAAGGGTCCTCCGACAAGGTCACAAGGATAGGGACAGAGATGACCGCCGAGGTACGAATGAAGGTCATCCAATGTCTCAGAGACAACAATGATGTCTTTGCATGGAGTACGGAGGATCTCAAGGGAATTGACCCTAGGGTCGCGGTTCACCATATGAACTTAGATCCCAAGATCACCCAAATTCGCGAGAAGCGAAGAGACTTTGGTCCGGAGGACAACGCCATTATTGAGGCCGAGGTCCAGAGGCTATTGAAAGCAGGGCACATCAAGGAAGTAAGATACTACGATTGGGTTTGCAATGTTGTCCTAGTAGAAAAGGGCGAAGGGAAATGGAGAATGGATGTGCAACAACTTCACTCGCCTCAACAAGTTTTGTCCGAAGGATCCTTATCCCTTTCCTAGGTTTGATCAACTTCTGGACTCCACCGCCGGATGTGCACTACTTAGCTTCATGGATGCCTACCAAGGCCTTTAGCAAATCAAGATGGCAAGGGACGATGTGCCCAAGACAACCTTCTTTGCCAATTGCAACGTCTACTGCTTCAACGTCATGCCTTTCAGACTTAAGAACGAGGGAGCAGCTTACTAATGCCTAGTGGACAAGATGTTCAAGGAAGAGATAGGCAAGACCATGGAAGTTTATGTTGATGACATGCTAGTGAAGAGTAAGATGGAGAACCAACATGTTGAACATCTCAACAAGTGCTTCGCGGTCCTGAGGAAGTATGGCATGAAACTCAATCCGGCAAAATGCACATTTGGTGTTGATGAATGTGTATTTTACACTTTCATTTGAGACTTTTTCACCTATTTTAGCTATCCTCTATGTTAATTTAACTATATTTTAGTGCATTTTATTAGAATAGTGTCACGTTTCCCTTTAGTTTTTTTTTTTTTTACAGGTTTTGGTTGAAAAACGAGGTTTTCCGAGCAATTATATTGAAGTAGACAAGAAATTGGTGTTCCAGAAGCCTAATTGGAGTATCTGAAAGATTCCGGATAGGATTTGAAGTCTAGGGGTCGAATCTGGAGGCTAGAAGGTCAATAGAAGTCAGAAACCGAGTCCGAAAAGAGGAAGAAATCCAAAAACGCGTCGAAAATGCGTATTTGGCCGGAATTTACTCCCGGGCGAGTCGCCCGGGATGTGTGGCGAATCGCCCGGTGTGTGGGGCCCTTCGCCGCACACAATTCGAAAGCCTATATATAGTTGCTCAGTTTTCTCCGTTTTTCATACTTTTCCAGACCTTTTCTCTCACCTTTCTCTGTAGTTTTAGGTAGGAATTTCCCAGAGCCTGTTCTGGGGGTTCTTAGCTTAGGAGATACTTTTTCTTAGCAATTTGGATCTTGTAAGATAGCGATTCTTCGGAGATTGACAACCTTCGTTAACTTTGTATCTTACAGTTTTTCTACTTATTTTTATATATCTTTCATCATGTTTTAATTCATTCGTGGTATGATTTCTGTTGATTGCATGAGAACTATGAGTAGCTAAACTTCTCGTTGGTGATAGTATGTGATTTCTTAGCGAAGGGTTGATAATTATGCTAATGGCTATATCGCGCATTATACCTAGATTTATTGCTTTATTTCTTTGATCTATCTAAATCTCTATCTTCGTATTGTTGATTAATTATTGAACACAATTGGACAATTCATTGATCTTTGATCTATCTAAATCTATATTTTCGTAGTGTTGAATAATTACAACTGGACAACTCATTGATCAAAGATCTCTATGCAAAACCGGGGAATTTATGCATGATTATTAACCTTCTATGCTTTGAATGACCATACTATCACCAATCTCCATTATCTGTTAAGAAAAACCTTTGCTAAGTCGTCTGCTGTTTTATATTCTCAAGTTAGATTAGATAAAGCTAGTTATAGTCCTTAGAGATCGACACTCGAGGTTATTCTACTGCTACACTACGGTTTTCGTTGTAGTTGTGAATTGCCTTTGGCTAAATACAAATTTATTTGATAATCGAGTCTGACAAACCGTTTCATCAGGTGTCAAGGGAGGCAAGTTCCTTGGTTACGTAGTGACCGCGAGGGGAATAGAAGCAAATCCAGAAAAGATCATGCTGAATGTGTATTTTACACTTTCATTTGAGTCTTTTTCACCTATTTTAGCTATCCTCTATGTTAATTTAGCTATATTTTAGTGCATTTTATTAGAATAGTGTCACGTTTCCCTTTAGTTTTTATTTTACCGGTTTTGGTTGAAAAACGAGGATTTAAGGGCAATTATATTGAAGTTGACAAGGAATTGGTGTTCTAGAAGCCTATTTGGAGTATCTGAAGGTTTCCGGATAGGATTTGAAGTCTAGGGGTCGAATCTGGAGGTTAGAAGGCCACTAGAAGTCAGAAACCGAGTTCGAAAAGGGGAAGAAATCCAAAAACACGAATCGCCCGGGATGTGGGGCGAATCGCCCCACACCAGGCGACTCGCCCGGTGTGTGGGGCGAAGGGCCCCACACAAATTCGAAGCCTATATATAGTTGCTCAGTTTTTCTCCGAAATTCATACTTTTCCAGACCTATTCTCTCACCTTTCTCTGTAGTTTTAGGTAGGAACTTCCCAGAGCCTGTTCTGGGGGTTCGTAGCTTAGGAGACACTTTTTCATAGCAGTTTGGAGCTTGTAAGATCGCGATTGTTCGGAGACTGTCAACCTTCGGTAACATTGTACTTACGGTTTATTCTACTTATTTTTATATATCTTTCAACATGTTTTCTTCTATGATTTTTGTTGATTGCATGACAACTATGAGTAGCTAAACTTATCGTTGGTGGTAGTATGTGAATTCTTAGCGAAGGGTTGATAATCATGCTAATGGCTATATCGCGCATTATACTCCGTGTTATTGCTTTATTTCTTTGATCAGAGGCAGCCTATATCTTCGTATGTTGATTAATTATTATGCAATATTGGTCCCTAGTCGACCTATGCATATCTATATCTTCATAGTGTTGAATAATTACGGAACACAATTTATATTCGTTAGAGAACGACACTCAAGGTCATTCTACTGCTACACTACGGTTTTCGCTGTAGTCGTGAATTACCTTTGGCTAAATAACAAATTTATTTGATTAATTAAGTCTGACGAACTTGGTTGCATCAAATTGGCGCCGTTGCCGGGGACTATACTCCTTTTTTCTGTTTAATTTGTTTATATTTTCAGCATTCAACCCCCAGAACAGCTCTTGGATTGTCTCTAAGAAATTTCACTTTCTTACCCTATTTCTTTCCTCCTATCTTCTTCAGTAAATTCATCTAATCTGATCTTGGTTACCTTGCGTGTTTGTGCTCTCGAAAATTTTGGTGATATTATGTTTGATTACGCTAATAGAACTAATTTTTAGTTTTGAGTTGCTCTTACTACAGAAATACAGATATGATGTCCATGCGCGCTCGCATGACACCCCAATTCTCGCAGGTGAGGAGAGGATCTTCCGTATACCTGGAAGATGAGTTAAGGAGGTATGAGGTGACGGAGTCCATGGTAAGGTACTTACCAAGGTACGAAGATGGAGTAGGGATGGACCCATGGAGTTTGATTCGATCCTATGAGAAAGAAATAGAAAGAATTCCAGCAGAAGGGTTTACTAAGGACCAATTGTGCAGGAAATTATTTTCTTTTACTCTGGGGTATGAGCCAAGGCGTTGGATTGCAAGGTTAGAACCAGGATCGCTGAAAACTTGGGGCCAAGTAGTAGAGGAGTTCTTGGCGCGGTTCATGCCCTATCATGAGACAATTGCCTTACGTGATAGGATCCTATATTTCGAGCAAGGAGAGTATGAGCAGTTTTGTGACGCCTACTAACGTTTTGAGCTGTATAAACGTGAGTGCCCCCATCACCGTTTCGAAGATGGGGAGTTGATTTGGTGCTTCGTTGGTGGACTTCGTGAAGAGGAACGACTTAGAGTGGATAGGTTGAGCGGCGGTCTGGGAGAATGTACGGTCGACGAGGCAGAAGAAGTCCTCCGTAAGTACGCCAGAGGTTCAACACAATCTGATGAGGTCATACCAATTCACATCACCGAAAAGGAAGTAGATCGAGGTGAAGCAGGAAGCTTATCCGAGGAGTATTTTGAAGTCGAAGAAATCAGTGAGGAAGATGAAATTGCACATGCCGAGCAAGTTGAAGATGACCATCTTATAGCAAAAGTTGTTGAAGAAGTTGAAGTAACTGGGCATCTTACGGAGAAATTCAACTTGTAAAATGTGCGGAAGTAAAAGAGGAGGAAGGATTGGAAGACGACGCCCCCTGGAGGTGGGGGGCGAGTCGCCCAGCATGGGGGGCGAACCGCCTCCCATGACCAGTGAGCTGGACGACCCCAGCTCCCCTGTTTCTTTACTCCCAGACATTCGCATCAACCCAAAACCACTTTCTTCCGTTACTACCGAGGTTCTTGAGTACAAAGAGGTAAATCTACTTCTCCGAAGTGGAAAGCTTGACAAGCAAGATACACAGGAGTCACCACTAAACAAGCACCTCGATGAAGTCAGAGTGAATGTCCTCCTATTGATGAAGTCTTCATTGGATATGCCTGCAAGGCAAACCAGTCCGTTCACCTTGGTGAGATCTTTGAAGCTTCCTAGGTCCCTTTGCTACATCGGACCAAGAGAATGGCGGCCACCGTGGGGAGGTACTCTTGAGTCCATTCTTGAATACTCAGCCGACCGAGGCCAAACCGTTCGGTAACATCTAGTATCACTTCTTATTACTCATTCTCTTTTGCTAGGGGCTAGCTTAAGAATCATAAGGGGGATGGGATGTGAACCGCGATGTTAAGTATTGTTTGGCTTTGTGTTGATTAGTATCCTGTTCTTTGTTTGCATTTGCACGTTTACCGCTTTCTTAGATTTTTTAGGTTGCATTCACTACATTCATCCTAGGATAGTCTTGCATGGTTTATATGGAGTTTATTGCCGAATTTTTTGAAATTTTTTATTGGGTAAATTAACTAACTATGCCATTAATCATATGCTTCATCTCTATGAATTTGCTTGAGGTTTTTCTCGCTTGGCTTGTCACATTTATGTATTGCACTTAGTTAAGCTTGGTAGTCTCGACATCACTTAGTGGTGTTTTCTCTACTGCGGTTCACGAAGGCCTTTATAATAGGATGATGCATGTTAGGGTCTTATGGTTGTTTTCCCGAGTAATTATGTACCTAAGAGGCAACAAGTTTTCACCATGCTTTGAGATTGCTAAATGCCTAGGAAGGAGGTAGTGTGAGGTTGTGTGATCCTTTGTTTATAACCTATTCTTCCAAATAGGTTTGGGGAGGGGGTTACACTATCATTTGACTTGTTTTTTGTTTTTTATTTCCGTGATGTGAGTTTATTTTTCCTTTCTCGTAAATTTTGTACTCCAACCTATTCTTTCGAATAGGTTTGGGGAAGTCGTTTGTCATTTTGTTTCACTTTTCGTTATGCTACTGCTGGCTAAAAAAAAAAATCGGAAAAAAGAGAAAAGAAAAATTCCAGGAAAAAAGAAGAAAAAAAGAAAAAAAAAAAACTGGAAAGAAAAAAGAAAAAAAAGAAAAAGACCCCAAAAAAGCAAAAAAGGATCCAAAAAAGAAAGCCAAATAGCAGTTTAGCAACGTGTTGTGTCTCATTTTCCAATTCTTGTAATGTTCGTAATCGTGTTGTAATTTTCTATTTTTTGTCTTTTGTTTTTGAGTGTCAACTGTTCTAGACCACCCTCGTCCTGCAATTCAGGAAGTGGTGAATAGCTTAAGACTTTACTTGAGAGATGGGTAGAATAGGGGAGTGTTATCTTTTATAGGGAACCCTCCTTCGTTTGATGAGAGCCAGTACTGGTTCGACCTCTTTGAGGGAAAGTCTTAAACTTGGTGAACATCAGTAAGTCCTCAGTTTCATAGGCACGGGACAACCATTCATATCTTAGCATGCTTCATTACGTCGTCACTGACTAGGTCCAGGTAGAGAATGTTACGAGAGACTATCTTGTCTTGACATAAGTGCTTATGTGGATGTGTATAAGTCAATCGAGGTATTCTTCAACCTTTATTCATGCTTTGATTTAAATGGTTTTTGTTCATATGTTTTTTGATAGATTCTGTAGATTAGTTCATTTTATTTGGCATGAGACTCCATTTTATGTGTTGCATTGTTTTTTGCATTAGAGTCTAGCTTAGTTGCTTGAGGACAAGCAAAGGTTCGGTTTGGGGAGTTTGATGAATGTGTATTTTACACTTTCATTTGAGTCTTTTTCACCTATTTTAGCTATCCTCTATGTTAATTTAGCTATATTTTAGTGCATTTTATTAGAATAGTGTCACGTTTCCCTTTAGTTTTTATTTTACAGGTTTTGATTGAAAAACGAGGATTTCAGGGCAATTATATTGAAGTTGACAAGGAATTGGTGTTCCAGAAGCCTATTTGGAGTATCTGAAGGTTTCCGGATAGGATTTGAAGTCTAGGGGTCGAATCTGGAGGTTAGAAGGCCACTAGAAGTCAGAAACTGAGTCCGAAAAGGGGAAGAAATTCAAAAACACGGAAATTTTGGAAAAATGCTCCCGGGCGAATCGCCCGGGATGTGGGGCGAATCGCCCCACACCACGCGACTCGCCCGGTGTGTGGGGCGAAGGGCCCCACACAAATTCGAAGCCTATATATAGTTGCTCAGTTTTTCTCCAAAATTCATACTTTTCCAGACCTATTCTCTCACCTTTCTCTGTAGTTTTAGGTAGGAACTTCCCAGAGCCTGTTCTGGGGGTTCGTAGCTTAGGAGACACTTTTTCATAGCAGTTTGGAGCTTGTAAGATCGCGATTCTTCGGAGACTGACAACCTTCGGTAACATTGTATCTTACGGTTTATTCTACTTATTTTTATATATCTTTCAACATGTTTTCTTCTATGATTTCTGTTGATTGCATGACAACTATGAGTAGCTAAACTTATCGTTGGTGGTAGTATGTGAATTCTTAGCGAAGGGTTGATAATCATGCTAATGGCTATATCGCGCATTATACTCCGTGTTATTGCTTTATTTCTTTGATCAGGCGCAGCCTATATCTTCGTATGTTGATTAATTATTATGCACAATTGGTCCCTAGTCGACCTATGCATATCTATATCTTCGTAGCGTTGAATAATTACGGAACACAATTTATATTCGTTAGAGAACGACACTCGAGGTCATTCTACTGCTACACTACGGTTTTCGTTGTAGTCGTGAATTGCCTTTGGCTAAATAACAAATTTATTTGATTAATTAAGTCTGACGAACTTTGTTGCATCAGATCAAAGCCATCCTTGAACTTCCGCAACCAAGAACACTTAATGAGGTACAACAATTGGTTGGAAAATCCATCGACCTAAGCTGTTTCATCTCAAGATCTGCCGAGAAGAACTTACCCTTCTTCAAGGTCCTGAGGAAGAGTAATCAGTTCGAGTGGACAGAGGAATGTGAAGAGTCTTTTGAGAAACTAAAGCAATACTTGTTGTCGTCGCCTTTGTTATCCAAGCCGGTGGTCGGAGAACCATTATAACTGTACCTTGCGACCACCCCAAAGGCAATAAGTTCCGTCCTAGTACAGATCCAAGGGAACGATCATATGCCGATTTACTATTTGAGCAAGGCGCTCACTGGTGTGGAGACAAGGTACATGGATATTGAGAGATTGTCATTTGCCTTGGTCTACACCGCAAGGAGGCTCAAACCATATTTTGGTGCACATAAGGTGATTGTCTTAACAAGCCAACCTCTCAAGCAAGTCCTAGGGCGACCAGAAATGACCGGAAGACTAACAAGATGGGCAATCGAGCTTACAGAGTTCGACATCGACTACCAAGCTCTGTTAGCCAAGAAAGCTCAAGTCCTAACGGATTTCATGGCTGAGTACCCCGCCAAGGATCCTATGGATGTCGACCCTAAGGAAGCATAATCAGATTCCGCTATGATGATCGACTCCCAAGGACCACAAGTCAGCGAACACTTCAAGGCTCTAGAAGCGGCATTGAAAGGATTCAAGGAACTTGCCCAAGCTAGTAGGAAAATTGACATGTCCAACGCCGAAGAAGCTATGCTTTATCGTCCTGAGATTAATGACCGAAAGGAAGTGTATACCCCCCAGTCCCATGTTCCTTCTCAACGATGTGGCCATGGAAGAAGAAAATTCTTAGATCATCGTTCAAGGACCGAAACCCATGAAGGAGGGTTCGGAGGAAAGAGCAAAAGGTCTGAAGGAAATAGCCAAGGGTCCGGAGGAACTAGTCCAAGAAACCATGCTTCCCGAGCCAAAGGAACCAAAATATCATGGCAATGTTTGGATTTTACAAGTAGATGGTTCATCTTGCGGGAGGTCTGGAGGAATTGGAATTTACCTCAGGAGCCCCGGGGGAGCCGAGTTGGAATATGCTGTGCCTTTAGGATTTTCGGTTTCAAACAATGAAGCTGAATATGAAGCAATTCTAACTGGTCTCCGGATGGCCAAGGCACTTCAAGTGAAAAAAATCAAGCTTTTCACCGACTCACAGTTGGCCGAGAGGCAGCTGTCCGGAGCATTCAAAGCAAAGAAAATGTTAGGAAACTTGTAATTTGATGAGCAATTAACCATACTAAATTAAGGAAAGTTCGGTAACTAGTACTCTTAAGGTCCATATGAATTTAGAATTTTAAGGACATTGTAAAAGAGGAACGTTTGCAGAAAGACTTAGTGTAGATACTAGATAGGTTATTTCGTTTGTTGTGTAAGAAAATATGGTCAGAGTTACCCCTAGGGTACGCAGCGGAATTTCAAAAATTTTCTTAACATGCAGGTTAATTGATCATGTATATAGTATATATATTAAACACGTTAATCAGAAGACTTACAATACTCCAAAAGCAAGCACAGGTACCAAGTCTTCGTAATAGTCCGGTGAATCTTCTCCTCATGTCGAAGTCGAAGATATCTGCAATACTTTGACTATCTGCAAGACAATAAAAGTTAGTTTCCAGCTCCTTGAACCTCAACCTTGGTATCCACGGATGAACAGCTTATTGGAAAGAATGCTAGGATATTCTTTGTGTGGCCAAGAAGATGGGGCGGCGGTTTTCCTCCGGTGATGGTGGTGCGCGCGTGGCTTGTAAGAGGTAGGGGAGAGCTTTTTATTTTCTCTAAGAAAACTAGTAGAAAGAATGATCTAAATGTTAATCACCAAAGCTCTTTAATAGTCTACTATATATAGTAGTCAATAGAAGCCTAAAGAATAATCAATTAGACTTCATAAAGGAATAAGAATCTAATTCTTATCGCACTAAACCAATTCAAGTCTAGATTCATTCCCAATCAAATTAAAATTCAATCAGGAAAATCTAACTTATCCCTTGACATCTAATAGAGGAAGGAGTCGAACTCCTTTCCCTACTCCAGCTGCGCGCGCGCGTCCAAGGGTGGTTAGGTGGGTCCCGATTTTGGGACCCACTTATAATTCTAAGGCAATTCAAACTCCAAGTAGATTTTGTCCATGTGCATATATTAATTCTAAATTAACATACCCTTTCAAATCAAACCTCTATTATATTTCTAAAATATAATCTTTAATTGTATTTACATAAAATACAATTAATCAGCCAATTCAATTAATAATTCCAAATCATTAATTGATCCACAAATTATTATAATTAATTCCAAATCAATTATAATCCATCAATCACAATTAATTCTAAATTAATTGCGATTCCATCTTCAAGGATATTCGGATAAGCTGAATCACCACACAGTGTGACCCATAGGGCCTCATTGTATTAAGCAAGTCCTAGACTAGGCAAAATGGAATTCCTAGACGGTTCCATTTGCAATATTAATACATGAGGACGTTTGAAAGGTTTCTCAAAGAAAACCCTTTCGTTGTGAAGTCTGTTGCGCTCAACGCGGCAATGGTAACGTCCTTTCATCTGACTGACTCGAATGCATCTAGGATCGATCAAGTGTCTATCCCAATAATACATCCACGGGCGTCTTCAGTGAGTTGCTTGGTGAATCCAATATATATTATGACTATCATAATAATATTGATACGCTGGCCAGCGGTTTTACCAATCACAACTATGAACGACTATGAGCAGTGCTCTCCTGTGCTACACATGAGAGATGAATCCTTCACAAAATCACTTATCATCCCCATTTGTATGTAGCCATAATCCTGGATCGTGTCTTGGGTCAACTGCTTATTCAGAGCTGACATCGACGGGTCCACCAAGGATATGGGGCAACAAATGTGATGATAAAGTCCTGTAAGTCCAAAGGACGACTGGCATCACTTCGACAACTTTCCGGTTCCCATAGACACTTCGGTGTAGAGTATACATCGATGGGAGTTTCCGGTGGTACTTCCATTGTTCGGTAATCACCCTTCGAACAACTATGCGGAGTTATGGGAACGTTTCTTGATTGTGCAACACTCCGTTCCGTGGCCGTGGGATCGGCTCACACTTGCTCTAACAAGTATAACCTCCACGCATACTAGTCTTAGTCGTTTCATTCAGACCCCTACATCCGAGATGAACCTCGAATAGGGAGAGTTTGGGATAGATGATAACTCACATAGCTCTCACTATCTGTGTGATTGGTCATCTATCCGAGGGGACATGTTTAATATCAATACAGACAGGAACAGAGATATGACATGATGTATGCCTGGTGTAATATAAATATGAAAGCGATACTCAATGGTAAAACATCAAACATATATTATATTACGTTGACATGTGTAATAGTACATATATGCCCTTAATAAGGGCTGCATGCCCTTAATAAAGATTGTCTCTAGGACATATACACTATCAATCTCCCACTTGGACTAGAGTCAGTCACCTTTATGCTTAATACCTAGATTAGCATAATGTCTTAAGTGGACATCCACTGATAAGACCTTGGTGAAAGGATCTGCCACGTTGTCCGTGGTTGAGACACGTTCTATACTAACTTCTCCTCTATCAATAATCTCACGTATAACGTGATACTTTCTAAGCACATGTTTGTTCTTGTTTGTAGATCTAGGCTCCTTGGCTTGAGCGACGGCGCCCGTATTGTCACAATAAATCGTTATTGGACTAGGAGCAGGAACAACCCTCAATTCCTTCAAGAACTCTGAAATCCAGACAGCTTCTTTCGATGCTTCTGATGCAGCAATGTACTCGGCTTCTGTGGATGAGTCAGCAATCGTGGCTTGCTTAGAACTCTTCCAACAGATAGCTCCTCCGTTCAATTTGGATACGTATCATGTCTGTGACTTAAAGTCATCAAGATCTGATTCAAATCCAGCGTCGACATAACCAAACATCTTTAATTCTGGTTCTCCACCAAACACCAAGAACATTTCCTTAGTCCGTCGAAGGTACTTAAGAATGTTCTTTACAGCAGTCCAGTGAGGTACTCCTGGATTCTGTTGGTGTCGACAAGTGACACTAAGCGCATGTGGCACATCTGGCCTTGTGCAATTCATTGCATACATAATAGACCCTACTGCCGAAGAATAGGGCACACGACTCATTGCCTTTCTTTCTTCATCAGTTTTAGGACTATCCTTAACTGATAACACGATCCCATGCCTAGCTGGGAGAAAGCCTCTCTTTGAGTCGTCCATCTTATAACGCTTCAGTATTTTGTTGATGTAGGTGGACTGTGTCAATCCTAACATCCTCTTGGATATATCTCTATAGATCTTTATCCCTAGGATGTAGTTCGCTTCACCCAAGTCCTTCATTGAGAAGATACTTGATAACCAAACTTTAGTCTCTTCTAGCATAGAGACATTGTTTCCCATGATCAAAATGTCATCAACATAAATGATCATGAAAACGACTCCCTTGTCGTTGTGCCTAGTGTAGACACAGGGATCTTCTACGTTTCTGACGAAGTCAAACAATTTGACAGCTTCATCAAAGCGGATATTCCATATAGATGGATCTGTGTAATTTGCATACAGCAGTTGGCCTTGTTTTACTAATAAAACCTTCCGGCTGTACCATATAGACCTCTTCCTCAAGGTTGCCATTGAGGAAGGCAGTCTTTACATCCATTCGCCAGATCTCATAATCATAGTTGGCAGCTATCGCAAGTAGAATTCGAATGGACTTCAACTTTGCTACCGGTGAAAAGGTTTCATCATAATCGATGCCATACCTTTGCGTTTGTACCTTGCCTTCGGCATCTGTCTTTCGTTTCAAGACCCATTTGCACCCAATAGGTCTAACCCCTTGGGGCAAGTCTACCAAGGTCCAAACTTGGTTCAGGTACATGGAGTCCATTTCCAATTCCATGGCTTCTTGCCATTTGTCTGAGTCAATATCATGTATTGCCTCTTTGTAGGTCTCGGGGTCTTCCCGATCTGATAAGCCAACATCAAGTTCACTGATATCTTCTATCATAAGGCTTTGCTTTTGAGGTCCTTTTGGGATCCTCTTCGACCTACGGAGCTCGACTGGTGCTTCTGTCGGCGTTTCTGGCGCTTTTCTTTTTTGGCTTCGTGTAACACGAACATTATCAGTGGGCACTGATGTAGTCGGTCGCGTGTTGTGACCCCGTTCCCTTGCGGGAGTCTTCTCTTGTGCAACTTGTTGCACATGTTGATTGACAACGGGTTTTATTGGTGTGGTTTCAACTGTTGATCTAATCATAGGACTCCCACTGACTATGACATGCCTAGCAAGTGTCATATCATTACCCTTGTCTGCTTCGAAAGCTCCCACTGAACTTGAGTCCAAATCAGAAGATTTAGAGAACTCATGTTCGCGCGTGTCAAAGTCTCGAATTTCTTCAAGTTCTATCATATCACCTAACCTGTCTTCTTCGAGGTATTCTGCTTCTAAAAACTTGACGTTTCTAGATACTATCACCTTGTGATCTTCAGCATGATAGAATTCATAGCCTCTCGTCTGACGAGGATAGCCTATGAAATATACTTTGACACCCTTGGCATCTAACTTATTAGTGAGCAACAGTTTGACTATCGCAGGACAACCCCAAGGTCTAAGATAGCCCAGTGAGGGCTTCTTTCCTTTCCATAACTCGTAAGGAGTTTTCTTCACTGATTTAGATGGTACACGATTCAGAATGTAGATTGCAATTCGCAGCGCATATCCCCATAGATATTTTGGAAGAGTCGAGAATCCAATCATTGATCTCACCATGTCTAACAGGGTTCGATTCCTTCTCTCAGACACACCATTTAATTGTGGTGTTCCAGGAGGGGTCCATTGTAATTGAATTCTATTCTCCTTCAAGTAGTCGATAAATTCTTCACTAAGGTATTCACCTCCTCGATCTGATCGAAGAGTGACTATCCTTAGGTTCAATTCATTCTCGACCTCATTCCTAAACTCCTTGAATTTCCCAAAGGTCTCAGATTTATTCTTCATAAGATAAATATATCCATACCTTGATAAATCGTCAGTAAAGGTAACGAAGTAAGGATAACCACCACGTGCTTGGACTTTAAAAGGGCCACATACATCGGTATGTATGAGCTCTAAGCAGCGAGTGGCACGAACACCTTGTTCAACAAAAGGTTTGTTCGTCATCTTACCCTTAACACATGATTCGCATGTACCATATGATTCAAAATCAAATGGTTCTAAGTAGTCCAACTTCCTTAGTCTTTTAATCCGTGTTTCATTGATACGGCCAGCCAACAATGCCATAGATAAGATGGATTATTCTTCCTACTTGAAGACGGTTGTTTGTTATCTATTTGAAATAAAGTTAGACTACTTTGCAAAATATATAAACCATTCACTAAGCGAGCTTTTCCATAATACTGGTCATTTGACGAAAAATAACAAGTATTATTAGCAAATCTAAAGGAAAAACCCAAATTGTCCAACAATGGAATGGAAATAATATTTCTGACAATGGATGGAACAAAATAAACGTTATCAAGTTCTAAACATTGTCCTGATGGTAAATCTATCTTGCAGCGTCCAACGCGTTTGGCTTCAACTGGATTGCCGTTCCCAACATGCAAGTCGATTTCACCTTGCTTGACTAGCCTGTGATCAATTAGCCCCTGCACATTATTACAAATGTGTGAGCCACATGCTGTATCTAATACCCAACCATTGGAGTCAAAAGTAGTCATGTTCATTTCAATAACAAACATACCTGAGCTAGAAGCCGGCGGCTTCTTAGCTTGATCTGCCCTTAGCTTAGGGCAATCTTTCTTCCAATGCCCTTTCTGTTTACAGAAAATACATTCATCTGTGCGTACCGTTCCGCTCCTCTTGAACTTCCTTTTCTGGTTCAGACGCTTAGGCTTATTACTCGAAGTGTTAGCCTTGGCTCCCGACTTTCCCTTACCCTTAGCACCTTTATTTCTCGGGTTTGGGTTAGATGGTTGCCCAACATACATGATCGACTTTTCCTTCTTAGGAAGAGTTTGATCATATGTCTTCAGCAGATTATGGAGCTCGGGCAATGTAACGTCCTTCGCATTCATCGTGTAGTTAATGATGAACTGCGAATACGAACTCGACAATGATTGAAGGACAAAGATCACCATGATCTTATTCTCCAGCTTGACACCGGCATCGGCAAGCTTCTCAAAGAGACCAATCATTTTGAGAACATGTTCAGACATGTTCCCTCCTTCATTGAGCTTGCATCTATGTATCTCTTTGATCAAATCAATTCAACACTTCTAGCTGTCGTCTTAAAGAGCGACTCAAGATGCTTCAGCATCTCATACGACAACATGCTTTCATGTTGCCTCTGCAGCTCATTGTTCATTGCCGCCAGCATAATACACTGCGCGGATCTAGCATCCTCATGATGCTTATCAGACTTTGCCTTGTTGGCTTGATTCCAAGCAGCAACCTGATCGGCAGTCTGATTCTCGGGACACACGAGAATGACCTCGTCCAAGACGTACTCAATCTTTTCGTACCTCAGCACCAAACGAATATTCCTGATCCAATCTAGGAAGTTTGGTCAGGTCAAAATTTGCTTCTCTAAGACAGCACGGAGCGAGATACTCGCCATTTTGGTTTTCTAAGGAGAAATAGTATAGATCGAAAATAATAGATCAACTATTGAAATACTATTTCTAAATACACAGTCAACATAACTAAACAACAAGGTCCTTTAGCTGTTTAGCTCCCACTATTTTCACATATGATTGCCCCCAAAACAAACATACGGGTAATGTCCAACAAGTTACCGTAGTGGCCAAGATCCAAATCCCTACTATGCTATACTCCAACGGGCTGGTCGCATAGCATAATATGACCGGTAGGACTATCCAATTGATCACGCCACTCTTGGTTGTTAAATCTAATTTAACCCGATGCTCTACATGTTGTACCTATCGGGTCGCTAGATACAATATGCAGTAAGTTATAACCATAGGCTTACTCTAATCTGACGATCACTGCGAGTCTGCAAGACGAGGTCGCCAATACAGGAAACGCAATGAAAGTTCAGAATTAAAGCACCCTGGAAAGCATCTCAGAACGTATACATATTTCTGCACTTATATTGGTTGAGGCTTGTAGCTTGAGGGTTGTTATCAGTCATCTACAAACAAATAAGGGCGCCGCCTACCCATCATGCATGAGCGGTCTACACGTAATGGATGCCGCCTATCCATTCTAGTTCTAAACGCGGTCAAGCACATAATGGGGCGCCGCCTACCCATACATAAAATATGCGGTCCGACAAATAAGAGGGCGCCGCCTACCCTCGCATGCATAGCGGTCGAACGGAAAGTAAAATACTGGTATTTAAACATGCATTGTCAAACAATAGCATATTGAGCATACAAACAATAGTAGCCTATGTGGATGCCAAATGACTTCATAATTCATTATGAAAATTTATAATCCCATACTTATAATCTCTATGAAATTTGAAAATTTGGACTAGATTGAAAAATCGAAAATTCTATTGACCAGTAGCAATTTTCGAAAACCCGAAGGACTCAATTGTAATTTTCGAAACCTTGGAGGTGTTAAATCTAAAATTCAAAAGTAGAAAGACTTATTTGTAATAAACAATAAATTGATAAATCACAAATAGCCCCTTAACTTTATACTAATTAAATTTACCCCTCTAGTTAACAATAATTACAATTAAATCATATTTATATTCCAAATAAAATTCAATCCTCAAAATTTCCAAAATTGATTTTGGGTCCAACCCGAAAATATATATATAAAATATAACGGGGCGGGATCGGTCCCGTCCCTAGCGTGCCTGCGGCCGCAGGCGCCCGGCGCCCTGCGGCATGCAGGCACGGGCGCCTTTGTTCCGCAGGCGCGGGGCCTGCGTCACGCAGGCGGTGGAATATATAAATAATTTTTTTTTTTTTTGAAAAATATAAATTCTAAATTTATATAAAAACAAAACCTTTGAAATCGAATTAATTATAGAATCAATTGCATCCACATACACTACAAAATACATAACGTATATACTAATCCATTAACCTCGCCTCTGATACCACTGTAAGAAAATATGGTCAGTTACCCCTAGGGTACGCAGCGGAATTTCAAAAATTTTCTTAACATGCAGGTTAATTGATCA